>OZ024729.1:58838905-59391405 GCA_964016875.1 Fallopia convolvulus
GTAATTAGTTATTTACTTGAGATTTTATTTTGTTCAGTTCTGTTATGAGCATCATGTCAGTTTCTCTATATACAAAGAACTGAAACTTCATGGTGTCACCTGTTTCTCGGACCAGGAAGCAATTTTTTTCCCCTTTCTATGTCCCAGTTTTTCAAGCCTTTCTCTGAAACTCCATGCTGCACATCTGCTCTCTGATTTCTCCATGCATTTCTCATCTGCTCACTCATGCTTAAACCATAACCTGAAGTTGATTTTACATTGATCATGTCATGCTTAACCTCTGTCTTTCTACAACTCCTCCCTTCTTTTCTACTTCCTCCTTTTTTTGTCACCAGACCCCCACCGGCAATATAGATGTCTCTGCCCCTCTCTGCCTTCTTTGTAGGAAGCAGCTTGTACAAGAGGGCTGAAACAAAGTGCAATGTGTTCTCACATTATAGTTAATAGTTTTGGGGTGAGAGTTAGACAAGTTATAGCCTTCATATATGCTGGAGTCAGTGATATTTCGTGAAGTTGTTGACCATCATTGTGACAATGATGGTTCTTGGTGTTGACAAGAATGTCGGTAGTGGAAAAGGACATTGGTGATGGTGTCAAAGAGATTTAATGGTGCTAGTGACTATTATGTAACTTAGAATTTCAGGGCTGTGGTTGAGTTTGGGGAAGAGAGGCTCCACGTTAAGGTTTCTCAAATTGGTTTAAACTTGTGATCCTAGGTGGGATATGGGAACATACTATGATTTTTTTTATTGGGGAGATATTCTTTAATATTCATGTTTGTAATGTAGGAGGACAATAAACTGTTATACCAATAGTGCATTCCATGTAACATGTTAATGTCAACATCCTTTTCCATTGAGAAGATGGTGCTTAGTTAAGCGAAAAGCCGAAAAGTAATCGGTGTTGAAGGCCTCTAAGTTGAAGTTTGCTCAATACATGCCGTATTTCCACTTACCAAACTTCCACTTGCCAGGCCTTCTATTGAAATCTACATCTTGCTATGCAAACAACATTTAAATGAAAACTTGGATGTTCTGTATGTTGTTTTTGTCATACCATACATGGTAGATAAACCAGCTACCTGTATGTTGCATTGGAAGTCTACATTCTTCTTTCAAAGTATGATCTCTTTTTGTGTATACTGTTGGTTAGCGGTTCATAAATTGCATGTTTTGCTCATGAAAGCTAATTTACATGTGAAATTTTCAAAAAATAAATAAATTCACATGACCCTTCTTCTGTAGTAAATCCATATCCTTACTTGTTATATTTGATACATGTAACACAACAGGTACTATTATTTCCATCACGATTCCGGCCTTGTACAGCAAATACGAAGGAACGCTTAGTCGTCTCACAGGGTCCTTATCCCAGAGGTTCTCACAGCACTTCAGGATAGTGGATGATGAGAGTATACCCAGTAGACTCCATCACACCATGCCCAATCACAAAGACGATTGAGGGTACGCAAACCTGCTCGATTGAGCTCCTTTGGTTTATTATGGGCCCCTCGGATCTAATTTATGGCTCTAGGATAGCTGAACCTTTTTTCTCTTGTATGAACTTTTTCCATTCACTCAATTGTACTTTTGGCTGAGATAAAATCCAAGACATCAGATTCTTGTATGTAGGATAGATGGTGTGAATCTTCCAAATTGATGGTGAGTACAACATTTTCATGGGGTTTTATGTGGAAAGGGCTCAAGTGTAAGCCTGGAAATCTGAGATTCTTTGTAGTAGGCTAGAACAGCACTGGTTTCAGGTTTGTGAGAACGGACTTGTTGATCGCTATGTACATCTAAGGGACATTGCTGATTTTTTATCATTCAAAAATATGAATTAATATCCAAGTCAAGTACATTTGGTCATCATCATCGTGGACCTAGTGAGACTCCACTACATCGGAATCTAGGGGGTTAAGATGGGGGCATCCCTGCCCAAGGGAAAGGCGGTACGCCCGAAGGACCCAAGAAAAACTGAAATTAATTCAGCTATGTGACAATAAAAATTGAATTTAGTTAGAATGTACCAAAATTAATATAGGGACTAAATCCATTTCAAAGGCAGTATAAAAGCCAATGAGCATAAGAATGAGCCCGAAGTTAAGTATATTTGGTGTCATTCAAAATTAGTGTAATTAGTGTTAGAGCTTTCCTGCTTCACCACGTAAACATTTATGTAACAAAGCGCTCTCGAACCTTCCCAATGGAGAATTTGGGGGATTCTCGTTTTCTCTCTTCTCATACCAAATCTAACAAAAACACTTTTGACGTGAACGCAGAGAAAACACTACTTTTTGGTCTTGCATTTGGCTCGTCTGATTCGATCGATGAGTACCACTCTAACCCTATTTTGGGAGACCCTACTGCTACTCTCAACTATACTATACTTGAAGGGGTTTAACAAGAATCAAATCATGTCAATGGATAAATGGCAACGGTTTGGACAAATGTAACCTAACTATACTCTACTTGCACCAACTTTAGGGTTTCTGTTGTGTTTTGGTAGGTTATATTATTCAACATTTTAACTTGTAGTTTCAATTATATTCTACTTTTACTAAATCTAATACATGTAAGCAAGATCTAGTGCATAGTAATCAAAGAACAAAGGCACCATTAGCATTTGATGAATGATGGCAATTTGAGTGAAGTTGAGGAGGTGAATGCAGCTGTACAAGAATGTTAAGCTTGCCACCATTAGCATATAATATATATGGTCTTGTGTTTTATAAATTTGTGATATATTAGCACCATCATTAGTATATAATATCTTTTTAATGTTACTATGATAATATTTGCATAATATATATTTGTTCTCATTAGATTCTTAGATTCTAACTCTTGAAAATGAACCCTCCTATTGTACTTGATTTTTTGCTGAACCGGATTCTTTTAACCTCTTTCATCCATTTTTCTAATCTAATGCCCCTAAATAATTCTCATCTTTCACTTTAACATATAACTAGTATGTATTCTTGTACCTTGTACAAGTTTTGCTTAAATAAAATATTAATTAAAAAATATATATATCAATCATCAATGACAAATAATGCCAACATTTTGAAACTCATGATCTTAGAGAACAATTGATATTATAAGAATCTTGTTTAACAAAGTAAAATTTAAATTCACTTTTAATTGTGCAATAATTGATATTATAAGGATCTCATTTAATAAATTAAAATTTTAAATTCACTTTTAATTGTGCAAGTCTGCAAGAGTATGATTTTTGGAAAAAAAAATAAAAGTAATCTGTATTACAATCACCATAAATAAAAATAAAGTATATAAGATGATAAGATTTTTTCAAATATGTGCATAATATTTTGTTAAAGTAAGGAAATTATCTATATCTTCCAAGTATCATTAATATAGAGATATGAATTAGTAATATTATTATAAACAATATAAAAAATTTAAACGTGATTGCCATAGCCATAACTTACGCTGCTCCCTTTCCTCTGAGATCTACCCTGCAACATGTCGAAGATTCGGCGCCGCTCTGTTCTTTCAGGTTTCATCTTTTCGTCCCAAATATTGTTTCTTTAGTTAATTACTTTCAATCAATACACAGTTACGCAATTATGCTATATTCAAAAGTAAGTGTAGGTTTCTTTATGTTCAAATTAAAGATGAAATGCAGCTATATTGCAATGAAAATTGGCATCTTTTCGATGGTTAATCGTGTTGCTTACTATGCCCGATGTTGATCGTATAAAATTCCTTACTTTATTGTGAATACTAACACTAAACCACTAATTTATGAGATACTAATGCATTAATTAAATCATGTATGACAAGTGATTTTGCTCTGTTTGTTTGTTTCAGAAGATAAAGATGAAAGCTTTCCACTTCTTCTAGAAGACATTGTTGAGTATGAAATTCTAGGCAGATTACCCATCAAAACTCTCTTCAAATTCAAGTGTCTCTCAAAACGATACAATTCCATCATCTCCAACCTTAACATGGCTCATATGTATCTGCAACGAGTCTATTCTGATCTCAATTCATGGCATTCATCGGGCCTCGGCTCGTCATTGATGTATCCATTCACCAACCAAAAACGCCTCAAAGATAGAACCATTCCCATTGATTCGGCCCGGGCCGACATAAACATATCCTCTATCAATCTACCAAGGAATGAGCCTCACAAGATCCTCGGCTCCAGCAAAGGATTGATACTCTCTCTATTTTACGATCCAAACCACCACGTCGACAAAGACCACCGCCACCGCCGCTTCATCCTTTGTGTTTCCAACCCCCTCACCAAGAAATCCGTAGCGCTTCCGAATCCCAAGAATGTGTCTCTAACTAACTATTTTGTTAATTGGGTGTATGGCATTGTGGCGAGACGCGTTCAACAGGCGTTCACCTACAAAGTTGTGCTCATTCGAAGGGCTCCTGTGAAGGATTGGATCGATGGCGGTCACTATGCCAAGACGAGCACGTATATCTTCTCTTCTGATACCGGGAGGTAGGCTACTTGGGACCAAGTGACTTGCCCAACAGGCGTCTTCGTTAACAGGGAAGCAGTCTTCCCGTACGAGAACATGTTGCATTGGATTGACGATTATAGATCCAATGCTCTTATACGTTACGACTCTTTTAAGAGCCCTGATAGATTCGAGGAAATCCCGTTGCCTGGTGAAAAAGGGCCCGCGCATTTCCGCCATTGGTCTAATGGAAACCACTTTTACACGAGGTGTCGTAGCATGCTTTATTCGGGAGAAGAGCTAGGGCTTCGGCTTTGTGAGTATACGCGTCAAGGCAAACTATTTCCTTCCTCTCAAAGGTTGAAAATGTGGCAATTCGTGGAGGGAGAGTGGCGCTTGTTATTACCTCGAAAGTTTGTGTTTCACTCTACGCCTCGTCTTTCCGAGAAACTCCTGGTTGCGCCCAATCCTTTTGATCACGACATGTTTTGCCATCCGTTTGTGTTAGGCAACAAGTTGACGGTCTTCAATTGTAAGCCTTGTAAGCCTAAGGAGTCGACGAGGGAATATGTGGACATGGTTTTGGAAACTCCGAAGGGCTTCAGCGATGGTGCCTATAAGAACCCACTTATTCGTATAGACTTGTGCCCTTGGTCTTCTCCCTCCTTTTATACTGCAAATTGATGGCGACTGGTGAGTTCAACTTCTCAAGGACCTTTTCGACTGATAAAAGTTAGAACTTGTTGTTCACTGAATATTGAACATTCCTGCAGTTTTCTCATATAATTTTTACACTAGCTTGCTTGTGTACAACAGTACAAGCTCTAGAGCATATTCGATAGTTTCCAACATTGTTGGCTCAAGTTGCAAGTAATGTATGGCAATATTAAACATGATTCATCCAGCAATCAAGAGTATTTACAGCAGTGGATCATCCAGCAGGTAAAAAAAGACGTGCAATTTGGAACCCGGATTAAGAAAACGTGTAAAGCAACCAAAAATCTTAATTGAAGTCAACAGTGGGATAGAAACCATTAACAGACATTCCACCATCTACACAAATTACCTGCCCAGTTATGTAAGATGACGCCGGTAGGCAAAGGAATGCAACCACAGACGATACCTCAGTTGGATCTCCAAGACGCCGAAGTGGAGTTCGAGAATAGACTTCTTCCAAGTACGCGCCATTGCTTAGAACCTAGGAAAAGAATGAACTCCAAATAACTCAAAAGGGCAAACTAATTCAAAAGTTGATCCAACCAAGGAACTTTTTGATTATGGTCAAGATCCTTTATAATTACTCTTTAACTTTTAAATGACCTAAACTTGAAACTGCCCAACCCAATTGGCATATCTATTAACAAGTGACAATTGATAAGCTATCAGAAAAGAATTCAACACTTGGAGAAACAAATACCTTCTCCACCATGGATGTTTTGATGTACCAAGGTGCAACAGCATTACTCCTGATGTTGTCTTTTGCCCATTCACAAGCCAGGTTTCTAGTGAGTTGACTAATTGCTCCTATCAAATGGAATCACATAAGAATTAACAGTGCACTTGAAGGAAATGGGAGTGGTGAAGGCTTGCTCATTGAAATTGGTTACCCTTAGTTGCTCCTTGAAGAGACATAGATTTCAACGATACAATGCCAGAGACAGAGGAAATAAAGACTACACTTCCTTGGCCGGAAGATTTCAGCAGAGGATGCGTGAGTTGGCTTAGATGGAATACTGATTCAAAGTTTGTTGCCACAAGTGTAGAGAATTCTTCAGCAGTAAACTCAATCATAGGTTTCCTTATGTTCGTCCCCACATTGTTTACCTGCAATCCACTGACAAATGAGTATACATTAAAGCTAGCATTCCATAATAGTAGTTGATAGAAGTGACAATAAAAAGAAGGAAGATCGGAAAACTGCTCATATCACGAAGAATATCTTCAATTCTGGATTATAGCTTGAAAACCTTATCTCAAACTTAGTCACCTCGGTCTTAAATGCACTCAATCCTCGGTGGTTCAGTTTAACATTGATTTGAAGATTTGTCCCGACAGTTTTAGCATGAGGTAAATCAGGCTAACATACAAAGCGCAACCCAATTCAAAAGGGAAGCATCATATCACATCAATTTAGCAAGATTAATTACACCCTAAACCAAATCAAGTAACCCACAATCAAATGCGTCACATTTATACACAAAGTAATTAATTTTGAAGCATAATGCTTTGGAAACCAATCCTAATTCTCACACTGATTAAGCAGCTAGAGTAGTAGTGCAAAAGCATCTACACTCACCTTTCTGGTACAGTTATATTCATAAACCATGCTTATCACATTCACATTGCTTTGAAGGTGTTACGTTTTAGGGTTCATTGAAGGTTTTTAGCAAAGAGTTAAATCATGTAAATTACCAAATGACAACGGTTTGGACAAATGTAACCTAACCATACTCTACTTGCACCATCTTATAACTAAATTTAACACATGTGAGCAAGATTAGTGCATAGAAATCAAAGAACAAAGGCACCATTAGCATTTCAATTTATGTTGAGAAGTTGAATGCAGTACAAGAATGTTAAGCTTGCCGTTGAAAACGGAAGAAACATCGCCAGCGAGATCTTCCCTTTGTCGACGATCAGACACATCGCAGACGGAACCTGTAACCCTAAATCCCTCATTTCGCCATTCGCTCAAGCATTTGTCAAGCTCAATCGCATTGCGCGCACAGGTGTGGACATCCGCTCCAAGACCGACCAATTCCTCCACAATCGCGCGCCTGCAAACACAAAAATCGCTTTAATTGCGAACGATTCGTGAATGCTGGAATTTCATTTTCGCTTCAGCTACAGAGCAAGATTGCAGGAAGAGAAGGTCAGAGAGAGTGAGAGAGTGACCCGATGCCTCGAGTTCCGCCAGTGACGAGAGCGGTCATGCCGTGGAGAGACCATCTGTGGCTATTTCCGGCGGTGGACATTCTTATTGATCGAATCCGAAAGGGGCGATGGTTTGGGGAATGAGTAGGAGGCGACTGAGATTTTGAAAGGGCGGGAGATGTGAAAGGGGAATAGGGGGAGAATGGAGAACGAGTGAAAACCACCATTTGCTTGATGTAGGTCGTTAATGGCGTCGATTCGTTGCCATTAATTGGGAGGAAGACTAGTAATTAATTTCTAGTTTATAAATCTTTATATAGGATGATGAACGCACTACATAAGCTAGCTTTTTGAACCAACTAGAAAGACGTTACTGATGTAACAAGAAGGGCAATGAAAATGAGTCAAGGACTCCAGGATAACCAGTCTATATTCTGTTACTTTTCCTGCATAACATGGATGTCCAAACAATTAACAATTTTTTTGCTATTAATCTTGTTTGTTTAAAAAAAAGATACAGACCATCAATTAACAATATTCACTCAACACAAAACCGTTTAACTTTCACAATCAGCCTCAAACTGCCTTCCATAGAATGGCATTATACATGGCATGAAATACAGACCATCATTTGAGTATAGGCTACTACTTCCCCACAAGCTGTTTTGCCTTCTCCAATCAAACATCATAAATTTTATCCGAGAAGAGAACAAAATGGACCTGAAAAAAGATATCACTTTAACCCATCAATCAAAATTTTCATTCATTTCAACAGATTCAAAACTAGCTAAAAATCCAAATAATGGCATTCAAAACTCAAGTTTGCTCACCAGCTTAAGCTTACTCATTATTGAGTAGATAAAAGAGATAACTCCAAATAGTCAGCTTTTAGTGTTGTTAAACTTGGTCAATTATTGTCAAAGAAACCTAAAACTAGTGTAAAATTTGGAGCATTTGTTGTTCCATAAGCTGAAGTAGAAATACAACAACATTAACCCAGAATAGTCCCGCTGCAAAACAAAGTTAAAAATTCAAAAGAATGTTTCAATTTTAGAGCTTATCTAATACCTCTTTGATGTCACCACCAAACTCCTTAACTGTAGAAATAGCAATTTTTGCAGCTTCATCCAAAGGGTATCTGAATAGATCATACAGTGCATGAGTAGCAATTAGCCACAATCTACATTTCTGACCTATTATATACAGATCAAAAAGAAGCTGAAGATCTATTTGTTTACAAGCATCTCTATTATTGTAACACCAAATTATAAATTTCCAACAGGAAACTATGCATATTTGTGTCCAAATACAAATATAAAAGAAGAAAACAAAGGCAGATGACAATCACCTGAATACACCACAAGATAAAGCAGTGAAAGCAATGTATTGAACGTTGTTCACTTTGGCAACACACAAGCTGTTCCTGAATTTTCATTCCATTAAGGCATATCGACAAACAAATTCAATCTTCAACAAATGAAACAATATGAGAAGCATGAAAATTTTACTTGTAAGCACTTTTCAAGGAGGCTTCAGGGTTGCTATCCACATTGTATATTGGGCCAACCGTGTGAATAACATATGCTGCTGGCAACATGAAGCCACTGCATAATTGTGTAAAGGCAAATAAGGCATCAATATCATCATCATCATTGACCCATTGAGGCTCCGCTACAGCAGAATTTGGGGGTTCAAGATGGGGGTACCCCTGCCCAAAGGAAAGGGGGTACAGCCGATAGACCCAAGAAAAACTGAAATTCAGCTATGTGACAATAATAACTGAATTTAGTTAGAATGCACCAAAATAAGGCATCAATATATCTTCTGAAAATGACATCATTTGGTTAATTATTAAGGCTTAGCATGAGGATCTTTTTGACGAAGTCATGAAGGCGATGTCATTAACATGCTATCACTCATTGAGGGTAACATAGGACAAATATAAGTTGATGTCAAAATCATAAGGTCTTGAATAATAAATTTCCGTGAGTATGATGCCTTATATAAAGGAAACGTACGGGGTAATTCTGGCTTCTCTAGTGGGACAGCGTACTCCTGGTCGGACCTCAGGGACTCTGTAGCAAGCTTCTTTGAGTTCTCGACCAGCAGCTCCATGTATTGCTGGGTATTTGCATAATAAAATTACAAAGATTCAAAACAACATCATAGTACAATCTTTGCCATTTGTCTGATTAGATTATGAAACTGCAAAGTTACCTTCATCTGCACCACCCACTCCTAACATTCTCTCATTTGCAGGATTTACCTACAAAAAACATACAAAAGCAGGTAAGTAATTGAGTAAGACAATCTAATACTATAACCTAAAACAAAAGATTTCGTCTTTAGCTTCCACTGATTATGATTGTTTTTTTTTTCACATTCTTTTTATCAATTAATGGAAATCATTCTGAAATTGTCACTGAAAGTTGATCTATACATAATTTGATTAGCATACAAACTCACAATCAATCAATTTTCCTCTGAAGTTAAAACAAAATCCAAGTACCAGACTTGCATAGAAGCAATAGCAAAGTTTGCTTTAATTCTCATCTTCCAATATGCCAAATTGTAAGCCAGTCAGATCATGAAAATCAACAAATCTGATCACATCAATGAATTTCCAAGCAAAAAATATCATCACCATTAGAGACTCCGCTACAACGAAATCTGGGAGGTCAAGATGGGGGTACCCCTGCCGGTGTACGCCTGATAGACCCTAGAAAAACTGAAATTCAGCTATGTGGCAATAATAACTGAATTTAGTTAGAATGCACTAAAGTTGATATAGGGAATAAATCCATCTCAAGGGCAGTGTATAAATGCCAATGAGCATGAGGATGCGCCCCAAAAAATAAATAAGTAAAATTTCAAGAGAGGAACAGTAAAGCAACGAAATGCAAGAGAAGGAGACTAACAATGGCGTCGGAAACACCATCGACGGCCCACTCAGTGATGTCTCCCTTCTGAATCTTGAGAGAGCTCGAAGCCGACAATGGAAACTCAACAAAGCGGCTACCAGCGGGAATCCCATTCCCTGCTCGAGCCGGCGAGCTCGAAACCACAGGTCGTCTCTCCGATGATCCTGAAAAGCCGAAGCAACAGCTCATGATCAGAGGAAATTGAGGTGTCGTCGGCGATAAGCTCGTGTGGAGTTGGTGACACGGCGTTTGTGGAGAAGAGGTAGTCCGAAAACGCGTACATGCATTGCCCCAAACGCCTTGTAATAACATTTTTGACTTTTTTGGCTGGTTGACTTGAAACGTAGCGACGACTTGACTTGTCCGGCTTTATTGGTCCAAAAAAAAATGACGTTTTCAGATCTCTTGTTCTCGCCATTACAATATAGGAAAACTGCAATTCTACCAAAAAAAATATAGGGAAACTGCAATAAATATACTGAATTTTGGGTACTTCCTTAACTAACAAATGGTTTTGTGTAAATCAGGCATGAGAATAGCACAATCTACGGTTACAAAACATCAATAAGCTTCAAATAGCCATGACAATCACAGAATAGGTTCATTCTCACGTCAAAAGTTCCAGAACATCAGTAGATTTCTGGAATTTTTATTTACATCATCATAATAGATGTTCAAGTGTTCAAATTCATCCAACACAACTTCAGCTTTCAAAATCAGCCCAGACTGCCATCTATAGAAGTACATTGTATAAATACGGACAATCTTCTATATATAGGCGACTGGCCAGGCTAGTTTCCCACAAGCTGCTTTGCCTTCTCCAGCCAAGCATCGTAAATTTCATCCGAGAAGAGAACAAAATGAACCTAAACAAAACATAATTCGTACAATCAGACTTTGATTTCAACAAGTTTAAAACCAGGTACAAATGCTAATGTGCAATCAAAACGAAGCCTATTTCTCTAACTGAAAAAACCTCAAGCTTATGCTTGCCGAAATTCTAAAACAGAGGTGTGTGAAACAACTCCAAGTCTCCAAATAGCCCCGGTCTTGGTGTTAAACTCGGCCAAATATTGCTTTTTCAGATAAAAACCGAAAATTGGTGTGAATGTTGAGGCAATTGTTCCACCAGTTTAGGTGGAATCGTATGGTAAAATTAATTACAAGGAAATAATTTTTCTGGTCCAGATGTAAAACCAAATAAATCAACAGATCAAAAGAAAGTTCCAGCATTAGAGCTGACGTAATACCTCCTTCAAGTGACCACCAAACTCCTTGACAGTAGATATAGCAGCTGCTGCAGCTTCATCAAAAGGGTATCTGCATAGTATAAATTGTATGAGTAGAAATTAACCAGAAACTACATTTCTGACCCATTAAATAGTAACCAGAAACTACAAGCAGCTCTGCTATTAGAGACGTGCATTTATAAAGTGTCAAAAGGATAATAGCGATTTATGTTATATAATAGCCATAAAAAGACGCAAGAACTTGGTCACTCAGCATCCAAAAACACTTGATCAGTTTAATTTCAACCATTTCACCTAAGACCAATGCACTCGACCAGCAAATATACACAGAACTGGCTTATATGGAAAATATCCCAAAAGCACAAGGTGAGGCCAAAAGCTCATGTGACATTATATATGAAGATACTTGATGTCATAGGATTGGAATACTAAAACAGGAGAACATGGGCATACGATAATCACCTGTATATGCCACAAGATATAGCAGGGAAAGCAATGTACTGAATGTTGTTATCTTTGGCAACACACAAGCTGTTCCTGAAATCCATTGCATCGAAGCACAGGATCAGACATACTGGATTTTCAGAGAATGAAATAAGTGAAAAGCATGAAAATTTACCTGTAAGCACTTTTCAAGGAGGCTTCAGGGTTGCTATCCTCATCATATATCGGGCCAACAGTGTGA
Source organism: Fallopia convolvulus (assembly GCA_964016875.1). Lineage (NCBI taxonomy): Eukaryota > Viridiplantae > Streptophyta > Magnoliopsida > Caryophyllales > Polygonaceae > Fallopia > Fallopia convolvulus. The sequence goes on from OZ024729.1 coordinate 58,851,071, forward strand.
ATAACATATGCTGCTGGCAATTTGAAACCACTGCACAGTGGTAGAAAGGATAAAGTTTATTGTTTATATTATAAGGCAACAGATGGCCATCCGAAAACTACTTGAACTACTTTGGGCTTGATCTTTGTACAATCGTAGCTTATACTAATTCCCTTAGATGATCCCATAGAAAAGTGAGATCTTCTGGGAATGTGGTAGATTAATAACACCTAATAAAGCCAAACAGGTATGTTCATTGGGGGCAAGATTTAATGTGTGACTTGAATAATTCGAGAAAAGAGAAAAGAAGTTTACTTTCATAAGGTCTGGAGCAATAAAATCCCATAAAAAATAACACCTAATAAAAAAAGGCAACGTTTTCTCCCTGATGCAAGAAGGCATTTTTAAAAATATATTTTGAAAAATGTAACTTCACTTGCTCAAGTGGTCTTATATAATTAAAAATAACTCAATTGAAAAAGCCTTGGTTACAAATATCAATGATAAAAAAAACTAAACATACGCAGTGATTCTTGCTTCTCCAGTGGGACACCTAACTCCTGGTCGGACCTCTGGGACTTTGTAGCAAGCTTCTTTGAGTTCTGGTCCGGCAGCTCTATGTATGGCTGGGTACAATAAAGCACAGACTCAGAACAACAGCACAGAACGGTCTTTGGCAAGTATCTGTAAGTGATTATATAACACTGCAAAGTTACCTCCATCTGCACCACCTCCTCCTAGCATTCTCTCATTTGCAGGATTCACCTACAAAAGTTTACAAAATTATCTAAATATATGCATCAATAGCATAAATTAAAGTGAGGTGAGTAGCTGATAATGATTATCTACACTAACTATTGTATCCTTGCATTTGTTAGTTGTTATGATATTCACTGGAATTTGATCAAATGCATAAATTGAGCTTTATTAAGGCATTGTGCAGACATTATTTTGGACAGCATACAATTCAGAGCTTGTAACTGAAACTAAAACCAATTCCAGAGTCGAAAAGGCTAGTGCATGCAAGCTTTGGCCTTTGGGGGAAGCGCATTACCCAAGCAATTGCAGAGACATAGTTTGAACATCATACTGTTCACAGCCAGAAACTAAAGCAAAAACTCAAAAAAATATTTCTAGTGCCAAAAAGGCTAATGCACATGGAGTCTATGGGGGAAACTTCGGCTAGAAAGCTTGCAGTTGCAGAGACTGCATCTCATCAGAGTCCTCAAAGCTGAAAGGAATGACAATTACTGTCCACAAGGAACCTTCTCTCCTTTCAGAGTAGGCTAATGGATTTCAAGTTTTAAGCTATGTACCACACTCCCATTATAACCACACAAGATAATTTCTTTAGACGAATAAAAATTCCCTACTCATACAAATCTATCCAAATTCAGTACCTCCACAGTGCAATCTCATCTTCCCCTCCCAAATCCAACAATATGCATAACTATAAGACGATCAGATCATGAAAAGCAACAGAATTCGATTAAAGCACTGAATTCTAGCCCTAAGTAAAACTTCTAATGAAGAAAAGGAACAGTAGAGCGACGAGAGGCAAGAAAAGGCAACTAACAATGGCATCGGAAACCCCATCAATGGACCACTGAGTGATGTCTCCCTTCTGAATCTTGAGAGAACTCGAATCCGACAACGAGAACTCCGCCATGAGGCTCCCGGCGCCACTCCCCTTCCCTGCTCCAGTCGCCATGCTCGAAACCCTAAGTTTTCTCCCCGCGAATCCTGCGGAGCCGAAGGAACAACTTCCCCGAAGGCGAAAGCGATTGGAGGTGTTGCAGGCGCCGGAGACGAGATCGTGTGGAGTTGGCGATGGAGCTTGAGAGAGTGGAGTGAGATGGCGAGTGTGGGGAGAGAAGGTTGGCAGAGCTAAGGTGTGTGAAAAGCGACGCAGAAACTCGCACGGAAAACCCGCCCTCAACGTAACGGCTCGATTCAGCATTTTCGAGCTCTTTTCTCGGTGGTTTGTGACGAGTTGTCCGGTTTTGTTGCTCCAAAAATCACCGGTTCAGACTTCAGACCCCGCCATCTAAATTCTAAAGTTCTAGACCATTGATGAGAATTCTAGACCTAAAAAAAGGCCCTTAAAATCAAATAAATCCAAAAAAAGACTCTAAAATAGTAACTTTTTTCTTAAAATTATATTTTGAAACTCATAAAATCCATAAAATCTCTTTAGTTTCACATTTTAAGATAAACAAAATAATTGTGTGCTCTTGAAATCTTGAAATCCATATAATTATTTTCACATTGTTTATAACATTTATGATTATTCCTCCATCTTCTATTGTAATGGTTTAAGTGTATCTTATATATTAAAAAATAATTTATTAAGATGTTACACGAAAATGTGTATTTAGATTTGTTTAATTCCTAAAATGTGAGCATGATATAAAAAAATTTGTATAAAGGACGCATATATGGGCCGTTATTGACTGCACTATTTAAATCCATATAGCCCAAAATGCATTTCGGGCCTTTCGGCTGTGAATAATTGATTAAATGGGCCGCACTTTGGCAATTCGATCCAACTCTCACCCCATGCTTTTCTTTGTCACTTGCCATTTTCTTAAGCTCAATAAAAGTTCGTTTTCTCCACCCACATGATATGTTTGCTACATCCCATTGCAATGAAATATAGTGTGTTAGATGCCTTCGGGCATTTGGTTCAGCGGTTAAGATCTTGGGGTAGTACCCCGATGTCACCGCTTCGAATTCCACGGACGGCGGTTTGCCCATATTCACTTGAATTAGTTAGTAACCAGTTCTCATCTCTAATGAATGATATAGGCGAGTCCAAATAATACTTGTGGTGACCATAATTATTACCTTATAAAAAGAAATATAGTGTGTTAGATCACCAATTAAATTTACCCTTTGTCATGACACCATTGTATGAAAAAGACAAATGAAATAGCAAGGTCTATATATAGAGTAGCCATGTGCACATATGACATAATCAAATCATCATATATATAGAATTGTATTTCTTCCAAACAATTGTAGACTAGTCAAATCCACTAACAAACATCAACTCCAAAAAAACAGAGGACTTACTAAATGACCCATCCCATTCCCCCTAAAACCAGCCAAATGGGACACTATCATTTTACAAAGTTGATATAACTCAACAAATCTCACCACTCCATGTATTTTTCTCATAACATAACAAAACCAAAAACCCTATTCATATATATAATTGTAGGTCTTAGCGGGTGCGCCTATATGCACCTCTGCAATCACCTCCCATTCATCACCCATGCACCTAGAATTGAGCCCCAACGTAAGTCTGGCCAAATTGCCATCCCCTAGGAGCCACGTTGTTGCTAGTCACGGTTCGACCGTCGCTAGAGGTGACCGAGAAAGAGAGCGCTTGGCCGTTGAGGTACGAGTTGCTCTGCCAATTCTGGCCCCAGTTCCGTGACATCGACTGCCACCCGGTCCGTGACCCCTTGATCGACACCGCGTGCACGTCACCCGCTCCCCCCACGTTGGTGATCAACACTAGGTTGAAGTACGAGTGACCGTTGATTGTGAACCTAATTCCTCCTTTCCTCATGCAGGGAACCCTAGAATCGGAAAATATAGAATTTTAGAAATACTAGTAACTTAATAGTCACGGATGTCATCATTTATCTCCTGAGCTAATGATAGAATCGACAGAAATTGGTCAATTTGATGTACTTAAAATTGGAAAACGGAAAGATTAATAACAATTTTAAACTCGTAACCTAATGGTCACGGATATCATACACGGAACCCTAAAATCGGAAAACATTAAAATTAGTAAAAATTCTATAAATCCTAGTAATTTAATAGTCACGGATATCATCATTTATCTCCCGAGTCGACAAAAATGGGTCAATTTGGGTGTACTTAAAATTGGAAAACGGAAAGACTAATAAGAATTTTAAACTCGTAACTTAATAGTCACGGATGTCATCATTTTCCGTTGCTGATAGAAATTACCTGCGGAAGGAGACAGGGACAATTCCAGCACGGTATTGGGCGATTTGGAGGAAGGCGGGCTCGGCGAGGTCGAAGTGCTGGAGCGGAGGGTTGCACCAGCCGCCGTTGTCGTTGGAGAGGGCGAAGTTGGGCGGGCAGAAGTTGGTGGCGGTGACGGTGATTGAGCCGCCCAGGCACCACTTTGGATCGCCGTTGCAGCGCATTTGGAAGCACGCGCCGCAGCTGAGGCCGTTGTTGAACAGCGCCGTGCTTAGCGCCGCCGTGCTCGTGCCGTAGCCTTGGCTGTACAGGTTGCCGTATCCGCACGCGCCCCCTGTTTTCGCACCAGTGGCAGGGTTAGTAAATATTGTAACTCTTCGTGGGCCAAATTGGAATTTTATTTTATCCTAATTTTTAAACAACACAGGCGCCTAACAATTTTCAATTTTGCCTAACTTTCTAGTTTACACATTGTGTGTTGCATATTTTGAGTGAGACAATACAAGTACATTGATTGATTCATTGATTAAAATATAATGTGAAGTTTAATTAAATGGTTAAACAATTTTTCTAACCTATGCCCTAAGCATACTAATAGAGAGAACTAAAACCCATATTAGTAAAGTAGTGAACCATTTTACAAAATCTAATTAATCCTAAATAAATGCAATTTTATAAAATCTTGTCATTATGAGGAGCTTAACCTAAGGGCATAACTTAGAAAAAGCGATGATTAAAATGTATATTGTCTCATAAAAATTGTTTGAGCTAGTTGCTAAGCATGTTTTTGAATTAATTTGGTTTGCAAGGATTGAAAAACATACCCATTGTACCAGACGCGTCACCTCCACCATAGAATGTGGCGTGGGCAGTCTCCCAACCGCCTCCATAGTCACCGAGGGAGCTTTGAACGCAGAAGCTGAAGAAGACGAGGACGAGTGAAGTAGTCGATAATGCTTTCATCATGGCCATTTTCTCTTGCAATCCAACCTCTCTTTGCTAGCTAAGGAAGAGAGAGGTGTAGTAGTACTTGGAGGGAAGGTTGTGTTTTGGTGTGGTGGTTATGCTATGATGGAGGGAGGAAAGTAGGGTTTATATAAGGTGGAGCTAAGGGGCAAATTTGGAAATAAGGTAGGAGTTAATACTTAAATTTTTCAAAGAAGAAATAGATAAAAATTGAACACATATGACATATTTTCAACAGAAAAATGTGAGGTTTGTTTTGTTAAGATCAAGGTTTGCACATGCACTTGTCTCAAGTGGGGAAAGAACCAAACCGCTTAGCCTTTCTACTGGACCTACCTGCATGTGCATTTCTTCAAACTGTCACCTGTTTTCTTTCAATTTTGTAAAATTTTAAATATTTTCATATTTTATTGTAGTTTTTTTGCAAGGATAATCCAAACCCACATATTCAATTTGAGTTTTCGGTCAACAGAAAAGTAATGTCAAATGTAGCATGGTATTGGTAGCTAGGGTGACATGCAATCAATTAAAGAGGTTGTTAGTAGATTATATATATATATATATATATATGATATATATGGCATTGACACTAGATTAAAACTAAAGTGTGATGGCTAGTCACAAATTATATTATTATATTACTATTTTTTATGAGGAAAACATTCGGAATATCAGACAAGTTTGATATCCGACAGATAGTTAGAGACAACAATTGAGGGTCCGAGACCAGCTAGGAGGAGAGACGCAAGATTGTGAAAAGAAAAGCAACACGAGTAAGCAAAGTATAAATACCAAAAAGGATAAACAAAGGACAAGTTTAGGTTCGAGGTGAGTGGAGCACTAAAGAGTAGCACCTGACAAACGGTCAAACTATATCGGAATGTGCGAAAAGGATTGTTGATATTTCCTCCTGTGGAAGAAAGAATTCCCACATTGGAAAACTGAAAGAGAAATTAGCCTAAATATATACTTATGGGTTACTCCTCCTATCACCAATTGGTTTTAGGATGGAACCCCATGGGCTTATGTGACGGGCCTGTCGCGCATATGTGCGTTGGGACGGTCTCCCCCTCCGTCTGTATTATGGCCCGCCGAACTTTAACATGGTATCAGAGCCAGGTTTGATCTTGGGTCCCTGGTTGTCTGGGTCGGAAGGATGTTCCCCACCCGTGATATTGAGCTAGCGATTTGGGCTAGTTGTTTGGGCTCGTCGACGATCCGTCGGCTCTAAGGCCATTATGTGTTGTCAAGTGCTAACTGGGTCAGGCCAGTTACCACTTGAGGGGGCGTGTGGAAGAAAGAATTCCCACATTGGAAAACTAAAAGAGAAATTAGCCTAAATATATACATATGGGTTACTCCTCCTATCACCAATTGGTTTTAGGATGGAACCCCATGGGCTTATGTGACGGGCCTGTCGCGCATATGTGCGTTGGGACGGTCTCCCCTTCCGTCCGTATTGTGGCCCGCCGAACTTTGACACCTCCACTTAGATGAATGATCGATCTTTAGTAAAATATTAAAGAATAGCACCCGACAAACGGTCAAACTATATCGGAATGTGTGAAAAGGACTATTGATGTTTCTTCCACGGAGATGAATGATCGATGTTTAGTAAAATACTAAAGTATAGCATTAGATAAACGGTCAAACTAAATCGAAATGTGTGAAAAGAACTGCTGATTTTTCCCCACCGAGATAAATGGTGTTTCGAAGCAAGCCAATAGTTGAGAGTATATTTCACAAAAGAAAATGGGATCAAATAAGCTATATATCAATATGTGATGAAAATTTGTTCACCCTACATATTTTATTGTGAATTTATAATCTTAAAATCATAATAGCAGAATACCACCGTTACCAACTATAGAGAGTTGGTAGGTGTTTCGTTAATTTAGAGTCGGTAGGTGTTTCGTTAAATTATGTTTGTTTTCAACGACGAAAAAGGTAGTGAATTTGTGGGTTATAATAATAGTATAATTTGAAGCCGTAATTTGTGAAATGATAGAAAAATAATACAGTACTTTACTGTGGGAAGGAGACGTGAATAAATGAAACATTGAAACATTAGGACGTGTATGGCATACTAACATGGGGGATTCCGATGATTAGGGTGGTTTAGAAGCCTACAAAAGTGCATGAAATTGAGGGGATCTGTAACCCAACTCTTTGCCGTCTTCATGTAAAGATTTTATATTAAATGTACACCACATTCGGATCACCAGTCTCTTTCTCACTTAACTTTCAATATAGTATCATCTTTGAGATTATAGCTAGTATTTGTTCTTCTATATACGGAGCACTATAATACTCCAATTAGGCTCCGTTCGACAACGATATATTTATATGAGTTGATGTTGATGTTGTTCATGTTTATATAGATGTTGAAATTATTAGTTCAAATTTGTAGTTAAAATTAGATACTTATTTTTTAGATAAATTAATATGTGTTCAGTAAAGAATAGTTGATGGTTGTTAAATTTAATGTGAAAAGAGGTGTAGAAAAGGATGGAAAATTTCAACTAGGGTCAAATAAACATATATCAACTAGATAAGTACCCCTCCCCATACTTATTTTTTGTGCAAAATATCAATTGGTATCAACTACATAAATACGTTTCAACTCTAACTACCAAACACTCACACTAGTTGAATTTTTTTTAAGATCAACTAAATAAACGCATTTCAACTAGCATATCAAAACAACCGAACGGACCCTTAATTGCAAAGAATGATCAGAATAGATTGTATACGGAAAATTTATGGATAGATTAACAAGTATAAGTATATGGCCACATTACGTAATGAACTAGAAACTCGATCTCTCTCAATCTCCATCGACCATCGTGATCGGGTGATGCGATCCAGCCCCGACTGAAGCCGAACTTTCCGACAAGTCTAAGGCGCCCAAAACATTGACACCCTTACATGATTTGAGATTGAGTCATATTTAGCCTACTTTTAAATTATAATTTTTTTCGACAGATTTATTAATTTTATGTAATATTTTAGAATTTCATCCTCAGAATTTTTAACAAACTTTACGAAAACAAGACGCTTTTACGTGTTTGAAAAAAGAGTAAAAGTGTCCATATACAATTTACATAACCAACAAAGTAAACCCAAAAAATTGCTAACTCCATCAAGGGATATGACCCACAAACAAAACGTCTAGAATAATTCTTAACGAAATATACCAACTCCTAGGGAAAAAGGATTTCACTTGTCTAGCAGTTGTGTGGTGGAGTATCTGGCACCAACGTAACAAATTGATTTTTCAACAAGACCAAAGCAAAGGAATATCAGACTTAACAACATACATAATAAATCAAATAGCAAACTGGGAGAAAGCGTCGAAATGGACAGAGGATGAAGAAGTTATACAAACATCTCAGTTGAAGAATAGGAACAAAAACATAAGAACACAAAGGAAATGGAAGAAACCCAAACCGGGATATATTAAAGTAAACTTCGATGCCTCAAAATTGCCCAATGGTAACACTTCGGGGGGAATTGTACTCCGAAACCACCTTGGACAAGTAATGGATATTTTGACAACTAGCTTTGGAAAAGTGTCAGTATTGAAAGCTGAAGCTCTAACTCTCCAGGAAGCGATTAGGCAAATAAAAAACAGATCGATAGGAAAAGTGGAAATTGAAGGGGATAATCTCCAGGTCATTAACGCTATTAAAAGGAAAACTCATTGCCCTTGGGAGATCGAACTCATTATCACTGACATCCTTGTTTCCATGCACGGAAGCCAGGACCTAGTGATCAACCATGTCTTTAGGGAATGTAACGATGTGGCCGACAAAATCGCTAATTTGGGCCACAACCTTCCTGTTGATCGTATTAAGACTCATCCAGAACTGCTAATTCTCATCCGAAAGGATGTTATAGGGCACCCTTCGTAAAGAAAAGCTCCCTAATCCTTACCTAATAAAAAAAAAGGTAAAAGTGGTACGTACCAGTACTCTGCCTGGTCCTTAAAAGGTCAATTAATGAGTCTCGATAATAACCCATTGTTGCTTAATTTGCGCCTACTTCTGCTCAATACTTTATTTACTTTCCATATACACAAGCTTAAAGAGTTTACAATTCCTTAATAACATGCTCACGCCTTCTCTTTTGAATACTTTAATTTCAACTTTTTTGGTTATGGCTTTAAAAAATCTTTTAAGACTAGTTCTCTTAATTAATACTCCATCCGTTTCATAATATTTGTCTTTCTATTAATTTGCACACTATTTAAGAAAGCTATTAAAAGTACTAATATACCCTCATTTATTACTTTACTTTTCTACTTTATTAAAAATCGCTAGTAATAACCTATTATTAATTATAAGGGTAAAAATGTAAAGTAGAAGCTAAAATAGCTAAAAAAGACATATATTGTGAAACAAAAAATCAAAGTTAAAAAGACATATATTGTGAAACGAAGGGAGTACTGTTTGTGCTCTCGAGTTTAGTCCCTAGCTATACACCGTAGTACTTAATCTGGAATGTATAATCATTTATTTTTTTTTTCCCAACTCCAAAGTACGGCAGTTGAAAACCTGGTAAGAACGAGCACATGTAACTGATACAACCCGAGAGATCGGAAAGTACCAAATTAGGGCAGATACACGAACTGAGGGAATGGCCGATGGCCAGGAGGGAGAACAAACAAATTAGGGCAAAATATTTCTTCTTATTAATTATGATAATAAGACAAGATATTTATACTAAGCCCTAACGGTTCAAGAAAGGCGTCTCGGGAAAGAACCGTAAAGAAAACCCGAGAAGGAGTGATTCACTCTATTAAAAAAATACATTAATTAAAATAAAAATACTAATAATAATCTTGTAAACGAACAGGCTTACGCCGTTCTCGAACGGGTCGAGAACTTGTTTCTGGCGCTATCGTGTGATCCGTATCAATCTCTCCCCCGGTGAAAATCGGCTTGTCCTCAAGCCGTAAATCAGGGAAGGAGAGCTGAACTTGTTCCCGCGGTTCCACGACGCGTTATTTTCAGACCCGTCCTCCCATACGATGAGCCATTCAACACGTGGGAGACCATCAACCATAACTTCTCGTTCGCTAATGGCGCGTACTGGTCTGGACAATGGTTGATCTTTGATAAATTCCGTGGGAAACGAAGGCAGGACTGGTATCGAGCCGTTGGAGACGAAGGGGCGCAACAGTGACACGTGAAAGACATTGTGGATCAGAGCATTTTCGGGCAATTCTAATCTGTACGCCACCGCTCCAATTCGTTCTGTGACTTTGAACGGACCGTAAAAACGCCTATCTAGCTTGGAAGACAATGGTTTGGCCACGGAATGTTGACGGTACGGGCGAAGTTTGAGAAAAACCAGATCACCGACATTGTACTCGACGTCACAACGATGTGCATTAGCAACACATCCGTTGTTGCGCTTTTTGGAGATTCGCGCGAAGTAAGTCCACCAACTGGTGGCGTCCTTGTAGATTAGAAAAGGCGGACGACTCACCTGCAGGCGGAAGAGTGGCTCAGATCAGGGGCGGTGGTTCGCGCCCATACAAAGCTTGAAATGGTGTCATTTTGAGCCCTTCCATTTCGGCCCAACGCAAGGGACGAGCATGAGTAAACGCGCGGAGATATTGCTCTAGACCTCGATTTCGGACTTCCGTTTGGTCGTCCTTCTGTGGATGATAAGCCATGCTATGGAGCAATGTTGTCCCACTCAATCGGTGAAGTTCTTTCCAAAAGGCACTCGTAAATGGCGTCCCGATCGGAGAGAATCGAGGCCGGAACTCCATGGTGCTTTACGACGATGTCAACAAACAGCGAGGCCACTTTGGTCGTGTCATATGAGGTCCCTGAGCCACCAAAGTGTGCGTACTTGGACAAACGATCCACGACAACCAAGATGGTCGTGAAGCCACGGGATGGCGGTAACCCGGTAATAAAATCCATTGAGACCTCGTCCCACACTTTTTCCGGAATAGGCAGCGGCTGAAGGAGGCCTGCGGATTTTGTGGTGCTATATTTTGTAGCTTGGCAAGTAACGCAGGAGTCTACATATTGCTTTACCTCACTGCGCATGCCACTCCAATAGAAAACTTCGGCAATTCGACGAAACGTTCTATCGATGCCTAGGCGGCCAGCCGAAGGAGAAGCATGGAATTCATTCAAAACGTCGATTTTCAGCGGAGAATTCTTCCCCAACACCAGCCGATGTCCATAGTAAAATACGCCATCATGGACGAGAAATGGTGGCTGCAGCTTTCCGTCACGCTGAGCTTCATGCAAGGCCACCAAATCGTGAAGAACCGAATTTTCCCGCTTGAGTTTACGGAGGAAATCGGGCAGCGGGTGTGACAAAGCCAAGAATCGTCGAGTCGAAGGCTCGTCATTGATCATACAACGCGATAAAGCGTCGAATACTTTGTTGTTGGCCCCGGTTTTATATTCGATCCGAAATTTATAGCCTATTAATTTTCGCATGAAGAACTGTTGATCCGGTGTTTGGATAATTTGTGATAATAATTCCTTCAAACTTTTCTGATCCGTGCGAATAACAAACTCGCGACCAAGAAGATATTGACGCCATTTTTGTACCGCTGACACGATGGCAAACAACTCTCTATGATAGGCCGAAGAACCTCGGCGACGGATCCCGAGCGTTTTGCTAAAAAACGACACCGGTCATTCATTTTGCAAGAGAACCGCACCCACACCTTCATCGGATGCATCAGTTTCAACTACAAAGGCAACAGAGAAATCATGCAACTGTAATATAGGCGGATTCATCATGGCTGATTTCAAACGAACAAATGCTTCTTCCGCAGCAGGTGACCAGGCGAACTTGTCTTTCTGTAATAAGATAGTAAGTGGTGAAGCCATGGTAGCATAATTCCTAATAAACTTCCGATAATAACCTGTCAGTCCCAGAAAACCACGTAATTGCTGCTGTCTTCGGAGTCGGCCACTTGCTGATGGCGTTAAGTTTTCCCGGATCGGCTAAAAGGTGACCGGCCGACACTATATGGCCGAGGTACTCGACGGAGGACGTGCCGAAAGAGCATTTGGATCCCTTGACGAAGAAATGGTGATCTTGTAGGATCTGAAGTACCATATCAAGATGTCGAACATGGAGCTCTAAGGAAGCACTGTAAACCAGAATGTCGTCGAAAAAGACGATCACAAATTCTCGCAAGTATGCCGAAAAAATGTGATTCATTGATGCTTGAAAAGTTGAAGGAGCGTTTGTCAGTCCGAACGGCATAACAAGAAAATCGAAATGCTCGTCGTGAGTACGAAAGGCAGTCTTGTAAATATCCGCCGTGTGCATACGGATCTAATGATAGCCAGAGCGGAGATCGAGTTTACTGAAGAAAGTCGCAGACCCCAATTCATCAAACAATTCATCTGCCGTCGGGATCGGAAATTTATCAACCACTGTCGCCTGATTCAGAGCTCTGTAATCGACACAAAATCTGAAGCTGTCGTCTTTTTTCTTAACGAGAAGAGCAGGAGAAGAAAAAGGACTCGTGCTATGTTGAATGATTCCCTGCTATAACATGTCCTGAATCTGTCGCTCAATTTCGGACTTCTGGAAGTACGGGTAGCGGTACGGCCTCACATTTATCGGTTTAGAATCACGATGCAAGTGAATCTGATGGTCCCATGGCCGCTGCGGTGGTAAACCTAGCGGTAACTGAAAAACCGCTTCATGTAAAGACAGTACATCTCGGATAGCTGGATTAAGATCGGGCGGCCAATCAATGCCCTTCGTAGATGTGGTGTGATCGGCATCTGTAGCAAGAGACACAATTTCAAAGCATTCGGCTATAACATCAGCAGCATATAAAGATTGTAAAGCATGGAGCGAAATTACCCGGGGAACTTGACGATCGCCTTGTAATTGCAGTGATTTCTCGTTCCAAGAAAACTCCATCAATAAGCGAGCGTAATCATGAGACACTTTCCCCAGCGTTTGAAGCCATTGAACACCCAACACCACCTGTGGCCCGTGCACATTCAACACGAAAAGATCAATATCAAAGGCGTACCGATGTAATTTGATAGGAGTAGCTGCGCACTGGTGTGTGCATAAAAGTGACTCGCCATTGCCAACGTACACACGGAATGGGGCGACTTCCGACAAGGGCAATTGTAATTTCTCGGCTACTGTCGGATGGATGAAATTGTGTGTGCTTCCCCCATCAATCAACACCTGAATCGTCAAATCCGAGATAGACCCCTGAATTTTTAAGGACTTTGGGTTGGCCAGTCCTTCAAGCGAATTAATGCTTGAAATATCTCCCGTCATGGCTAAGATATCATCCATTGGCGCTGCCTCATAATCATCCGCGTCATCGGTGCCCAATAAGGCTAGAAAGCGGTGCTTACACCGGTGTCCCGGGGCGTATTGTTCATCGCAATTCCAGCAAAGACCCTTCTTGGTTCGTTCAGCGCGCTCGGCTACTGACAAGCGTCGAATAGGCAACCGTGAATAACCCTTGCCCTGCGGTTTGGTGTTCGAGCTAGAGGAGGTAGCCCCCGTTGTAGGAGGTGTCGGACTGTTAGTAATTGTTGTCTTCGATCCTGGTGGAGACCAAACACGGCGATTGGTTTGTGCGCCGCCGATAGTATCGGCATACGAAGCATCCAATTCACGAGCCAAGGCAAAAGCTTGTGTCAATGATGTCGGATTGCGTAGGTTTAGTTCCCGTTTAATCGGTTGTTTGAGGCCCGCCTTAAAGAGTGAAATCAAAGTCTCGACGGATAATCCCTCAACTTTGTTCAATAGAGATTCGAACTCAGTCTGATAATCGAGCACTTTCGTGCGCTGCTGTAGCTTAGCAAGGAGACCGACGTAATCTTCGTAGTGGTTTGGATCGAAGCGCTGCTTCATAGCTTCTAAGAATGCGTCCCAAGTCTGAAGTCCATTATTACGACGCTGATATCGAAACCAGCCGGATGCTCGATCAATAATCCAACCAACTATAGTCGTTCATGCGCACTGGTTTGAAAATAATCAAAATAGTCTTGGACTTTGTAGACCCAACCTGTCGGATCAGAACCGTTGAACCGCGGAGGGTCCACCCGGATTTTCGGTGCGCGATCAATCGGGCGCAGATTGCCGCCTTGCTGTTGTTGATTATCGGCCCCAATAATTGGAATTTACGGCTGCTGCTGTTGCGGTTGGGGTACCGCTGGTGGTGGATCCGGATTAGCCCTAGGGGTACCCTGAAACGGGTTTTCCGCCAGAACGCCTCGCGCATTATTGTCCATAATCTGACGAGTCTCGAGAATGTGAAAGACCTGATCCACACGCCGTCGCTGCACTTCTTGTTCTCGGCGGTTTTGGCGAATTTCAAGCGTCAAATTCTGCAAGTTCTGCATGATTGTATTAAGAGTTGTCTCATTCCCGGTAACTTCAGAAGTTTCCTCTTCGTTGCAAGTCATGATTGTGTGATGAGTACGGAATGAAAGCACCAGTTGATACAACCCGAGAGATCGGAAAGTACCAAATTAGGGCAGATACACGAACTGATGGAATGGCCGATTGCCAGGAGGGAGAAGAGACGGTGAAAGGAGGGAGAACAGACAAATTAGGGCAAAATAGTTCTTCTTATTAATTATGATAATAAGACAAGATATTTATACTAAGCCCTAACGGTTCAAGAAAGGCGTCCCGAGAAAGAACTGTAAAGAAAACCCGAGAAGGAGTGATTCACTCTATTAAAAAATACATTAATTAAAATAAAAATACTAATAATAATCTTGTAAACGAATAGGCTTACGCCGTTCTCAAACGGGTCGAGAACTTGTTTCTGGCACTATCGTGTGATCCGTATCAGTAACCAAAAACCACAACTAAGCAGGGACGGACGCTGGATTATAAATTAGGGTGGGCTAATTTTCGCCAATTTTTTTTGGGTGGGCTAAATTACTCTAATTTAACTAATTTACTACTAAATTTATCTTATTTTTAAATTTTTTTAACTAAATATACCCTATTTTTAATTTTTTAAATTTTTTTAGGGTGGGTTGGGACCTACCCCAGCCCACCCCTATGTCCGTCTCTGCAAGTAAGGAAAAGTACAACAAACGAGAAAGGAATAAAAGCAAGTTGGGGGAGATTAAAGCACTAAGAGAACTAGTGCCTTTGCCAAGCAGGTCAACCAGACAGTCCATGGAAAGGAAAAATGGACCACTAACGTTACCTCCACCGAGATGAAAGATCTTCAGAGGTCTAAAAAATGTCTACGATCTTGCTAAACACACATTGGTGCACACCCAAGCTCATGATCAAGCTCGTGGAGAAGTACACGCTAGGTTGAAGCCAAACTTCCTAAAACAACAACAATCCAAAGAGTCCCAAACAACTGGCATCCAATAAATCAAAGAACGCAAGAAAACCCTGCTTAAACGAGTAGGAGCTAAGTTTTATTTTAATGATTAGATCTGTTGCCAGATTTTGATGGGATTGGACAACGCCTTTGCAATGGTGCGGTCCAATATCTTTGCCCAAGATCTGTTGCCATGCGTGAATAAAGTATATTCTATGCTCATTCAAGAAGAAAGCTAGGCACCAAGAGGTTACTAAAGACGAGATTCTAAGCCCAAAGGTGGGGCGTTTGCAATCCAAGTAAATTGCGGATCGCGTTACGACATGCGCGATATCGAGCATTGTGACCATTCGAGCAATAGGGGCTCGAAGCGCAATGGCGAGGTCCGCATGCACGGTAGGGGTGAACGTCGAGATTTTGATCGGTATTGTACTCATTGTCATAAACCAGGGCATGAGGTGAACTCGTGTTTTAAAATTATCGGGTACCCGAGAGTGGTGGACCGATTGTAATGGCGAGCAGGGACAACAAAATCCCTACTCGCCGGAATGCAACTGCATGAGGCTTCGGTCATGCGTGATTGAGGCCGAGGACTGGCCAATGTCGCGCAATTAGGTTGGGTGAACACCTCGGGAGGCTCACTTGGAGCCATTAATCGCGTCGGAACGGGACTGACCGAGGGCCAGTGGTCGACACTAGTAAATTTGTTGCAATTTGTGAACCCTAGTACATCTCAATATTTGTTGGGTAAGCTTTGTTTCAACTGGATTTTAGATACATGGGCATCGTTTTGTATGACAAGCGATTCCATTTCATTGAATGATTTAATTAAATTTGATCCATCTACATTTTGCTGCTTGATAATCTTTCAACTACAGCAAACACAACATGCAATTTAAGATTGAGTGACAATTTAAAATTAAAAAAGATTCTTTATGTTCCAAAATTGACTTGTAATTTGATATCTTATGCTCTTCTTGTTAAGCAACAAGATTGTGTTGTGACATTTACTGATAACCTATATATGCTACGTACGTGACCGGACTTAAATTATGTTGATTGGAGCGAAATGGAGTCTATTGATTTTGTGCAACGGCACTGACTGCATGTTCTTCACGGTTGGAGGTCAATTCACACGCCCTTTGGCATTCCTGAGTTGGTCATCCTACCTTATCTATGTTGAACTTAAGGGTATAAAGAATAGCATTTGCAAAGTCAAGTTGAAGCAAAAGCCGACCCTTGTATGACGAGGCGGTTTCAGTAGACCCCGGAGGGTAATCTCGTGAGTAGACCCTGAAGGGTAGTCTCGTTTGGGTGTAGACCATAAAGGTAATCACCACCGATCAAAGTTAAAACAGTTTATAAAGTTACTTGGATAAAGGCTACGAGTCACTCAAATAATTCGAGCTTTCCTTCAACGAATATTGCCCATATTCCATGCCAAGGGATTTCGCAATATTGTTGTGAGATAAAACGTACCAAAACGACAATAGAAACGTTGGCAAGACGATTCTATCAAAACAAACGTACCTTGTTCAAGTCAAACGATTCCTCTTCTTCCTTTACTTGGAAGAAGCCATCTTGCCATGGATCTTATGGTTCTTCCTTCACTTGGACAAAACCATCCAGCCATGGATCTTGAGGTTCTTTCTTCACTCTGACACGTGAAAGACGCTCCATGATATCACACACACTCGTGTTTGTATTTCTTATGGAAACACTCGCTCACACAATCCCTAGTCATCACCGACTCCTTGTGTGTATGGCACCAATTTTGTGTCTTGCTCTCTACTCTTCATGGACGATCAAAGGCCCCTTAAATAGGCGTCCAAGGTTGGCCAAAATTTGGTTAAGAGAGGTTACAAAAACGGTTGAGAAGTTGAGATAAGTTAGGGAAGTGGTAACCAACTTATCCTTATCCAAACTCTCTTTCCTTGTCATCTTTTTAGGCGTCCAACCAGCCCAAAAAAGGAATCCAATGATCTGTCCAAATCTAGCCTAAAAAGGCCCATGAAAACGGTCCAAAACTCCTTTAGAAAAACCCAATCCAAATCCCATAAGTAAAGCCCAAAATGGCATGTCACTAGGCCCAAACCCTAGCCTATATGTGCAGCCCATAAAGCCCAATGGCACGCCCCATGGGCTGGTCCACTATGGCCCATAGCAAGCTAGCATAGCTAGGTACCTAGTTAGGTCACTTATCTAGTGTAGCTGGCCCATAGCTAGTTGAGCTAGCATCCAACTAGTTGACCTGACTTGAGCTGAGTTTTAGTTCGTTGAGCTGACTTACAAGCTATTTGAGCTAACCTTATCTAGTTTGAGCTTCCTTGAGCTAAACCCTAGCTACATGAGCTTCATACGAAGCTAGTTCTTTAAGTCAAGAGGTTAGTTAAGCTTCTAGAGCTAACTTTAAACTACTTTGAAGCTTCAAAACTCCTTTCTAGCATTCATAACTATGTGCCAAGCTATTCTCATGTTTTGTTCTTTGTATAATACATTCACCAAGCTTAGAGAAGCTTCCACACATTCAATTAAACTTGCACAAAGCTATAAGACTCTTCTTACTATGCTCAAAACCAAACCTTAGCTCAATGCACGTACTCGACGCCTTGTGCCTAAACCCTAGACGCGATGCAAGCACCACGCCTTGCTTCAAACAGCCACACACACCTGATCATGCCATCACCAAGGCGTAGGTGCGCCCTAGCAGCCCACACACTCGTGTCACCACCCTTGCATCGTGCAAGCGCACACACCACACACCGGCATGCCTTACCGTGCGTCGTTGCTTGTGTCGCTTGCCATGCGTCGGTGTGCCTAGTCCGAGCGTTCGCTTATGTCGCGCCTTCGCCAACAAGGCGCGCCTTAGGCCATGCGTCGTTGCATACGAGGTTCCATGCCTCGGTATCGGTGTGCATCTCTTGAATTCTTTTCTTTTCTATGACCACTTAATTCTCTTATCATATCATGGCAAGTCACATGGTCAATCTTCTCAATCGACACTTCTTTGTGACTTATTTTCCTCAATATGCTTACAATGGGATTGATGACTTTTCACAAATCACCAACAATCTATTCATCATCATTTACCTTGTGTTAAAATAAATGGTCAGCTAGAACCTTATGATAGTTGTCATAGGGCTAAACAAACCCGTTCTTCTTTCAAGTTAGTAATTTGCATGCTTTGGATTGTTTTGATTTAATACATTGGGATGTTTGGGTCTGTATCAAACACCGTCCATGTTTGGTGTTCATTACTTCTTGACTGTTGACGATTATTCTAAGGTTGTCTAGATATTTTTGATTCATAATAAAACTGAAGTTGCTACTATTATTCCAATTTTTTGTTCTGTGGCAAAA
This sequence comes from Fallopia convolvulus, assembly GCA_964016875.1. NCBI lineage: Eukaryota > Viridiplantae > Streptophyta > Magnoliopsida > Caryophyllales > Polygonaceae > Fallopia > Fallopia convolvulus. The sequence goes on from OZ024729.1 coordinate 58,869,666, forward strand.
CGTCAATTTTCCAAGAAGATCAAGTGTATTTTGAGACATCTTTGTGTTGGCACACCACAACAAAATGGTTGTGTCGAGCGCAAACACCGCCATATTCTTAATGTAGCTCAAGCTTTGCGCTTTTACGCTAATCTTCCTTTGAAATTTTTGGGGCGATTGTGTTCTTACAACTGGTTATTTAATTAATCGGACGCTTGCCCCCTTTTAGAAAACCGAACCACATTTGAAAATTTGTACAGATATGCGCCTAAATATTATCATTTATGCACCCTTGGGTGTTTGTGTTATGCGTCTTTTATACCACGACCTTCAAATAAACTTGATCCTAGGGCTAGAAAATGTGCCTTTATTGGCTATGCAAAACATAAAAAGGATGGCAAGTTATTGATTTGGAAATAAAAGAACGATTTGTGCCTTCTGATGTTATCTTTTATGAAACAAAATTCCCTTTTAAAACTACCACTACAAGATTCTGGAGATTTAGCGACCATATTTGGCGACCAAGTTGGTCGCTAAATCGATTTAGCGACCAGATTGTGGTCGCCAAAAATGGTCGCTAATGGTAGCGACCACATGGTCGCTATTTCTAGCGACCATGTGGTCGCTCAGTAGCGACCATGGACGCCTCTGGTCGCCACTATTGTGGCGACCGGTACTGCGACCAATGCGACCACACTGGTCGTCATGGGCGGCGACCACGTGGTCACCGATTGACGCCACCTATAGCGACCACGTGGTCGCTATAGTGGCGACCACGTGGTCGCTAAAATACTTTGTCTGGACCTAAACGCACGATCATGCGCACATACGGGCGTTCAAAATATAGCGACCACATGGTCGCTAATATTTATTTAATTAAAAAAAATAAAAAATTATTTCCGCTTTATTAATATTAATTTTAAAAAATTAGAATTGCAGAAAACAAAATATTTACAAATTTAATTCCAAAAATATTTACAAAATTATTTACAAAATTAATTACAAAAATATTTACAAAATTAATTACAAAAATATTTAAAATAAACTATCTAGTTGTTTCCGTCGGGGTGCGCCGCATCACTTCCGTCTGCACCATGGGACCCACCCTGCTGCGGGTCGAAATTTTGCTGCATCCGAGCCATGAACTCCTCGAGCCGAGCGACCCTACTACGCAAGTCCGTCACTTCGGTCGTAAGCTCGGCGTTGCGCTGCGTCAAATGCTCCACCCGAGGAGGTTCCCGACGGGGCGCCGTCAATCGTGACCCATAGAACTCGGAGGCGGCGTTGCCAAGCCCGAAGACAGCGCCGCCCGGGCCCACCCCTCCAGCGGCCGTCAGAAAGGCATCGCACTCGTCTTGAAAAGACGGAGTGCTGCCCGTCTCCGAGGACCTCAGGGAGAGGATCTCCCGGGTCCGAGCCTAAAAAAAGCGTAATCATATAAATAAAAATAATAATAAACTAAATATAATAAGAAATGAAATAAGTGAAATACTTACAGCGATCTGGGCGGACCGGTCGTCTATAAAATGTCGGTCCGGGCCCTGTGTGTGCGTCTCGATGAGAAGCTCGAGAGGCGTAATCGGACGACCCCGTTGGGTTTCCTACGAATGATTAACATGTATTAATATTTATTAAAAGTATATTAACCTATTATAAATAAATTTAAAATAAAATACATAAATTTAAATTAAAATAACGTACCAAATGTTGCATGGTATCGAGGTGTGACCTCGAACCACTGCTGTGGTTCGAGGGATTTGTATGCCGGATTCTCTTCTGACGCTCACACTTCGCCATGTACTCGGGCGTGTTCCAATACGCCACCCAAAGGTCCCAAGCGGCGGAGTTGATCCAGCTCGGCTTCTTCCCCGCCCGACGACTCTTCCCAACCTTGTCGTCGTATCGCTTCTTCGCGATCTTCTCCCACAATAGCCGGACCGTCTCGACGTCCATACCCGGCTTCTTGGCATCCCATTGGAAGTGCGTATAAAACAAAATAATAAAGCAAACATATTAGTCGATAAATACGAAATATTGTCTGAAAAAAAATATATACGAAATATGTAAATCGTAATGCGAAATAAAATAAAATTACCCTCCAAGCCTCAAACCACCGCGCCTTTGATGCGGCGGTGGCAAAGTCGAACTCCGACGCCCTATCGTCGGGTTGGCCGGTAATGATGTGCGTGGACCACCGCGACACCATTCCCGACGGCTGCAAGCTGCAAGATTTCGCAAAAAGACATTATAACATTTTTTTTAAAATTTACAAATTTAAAATAAATTGAGTATTACCTTCCACCACGAATGGAAAGGTCCCATACGCGGTTGGGATCGAGCCCATTGCTTGATCCCGCCGAGGGCGCCGGAGTAGGGGTTGTGGACCCCTCTGCGGGGGCAACCTCGTCGTCGGACAAATGAGGTGTGTCCGTGCGGGTCGCATCGGAATCGTGCTCCTCCTCGTCCGGAAGAGGAGCTCGTGCACGACGTCGTCCTCCTCCTGACATACTAAAACAACAAAACAACAACCCTAACAACAACTTAAACAACAACAACACCATGAACAACAACAAAAAAACTCAATTTAAACAACTTCATTAATTCCAAATTCATCAAACTCTATCCAAACACAACAACAACAACAACAACAACAACAACAACAACAACAACAACAACAACAACAACAACAACAACGTGGTCGACAACACCAACAACAACAACAATTTCTCCAACAACAACAACATATATAACAATTTCTCCAACAACAACAACAACCCAAACAAGATTCAAATTATATCCAAATTCATTCATTCAATTTCAATTTCTATCCAAAATTCACTCAATTTCATTTAAACAAAACCCTAATTCATTCAATTTCTATCCAAATTCAATCACATTTTGTCCAAATTCATCAAAATCTATCCAATTTCAATCCTAAACTACAAATTCAATCTCAAATCCTTTAACGGAAATACTAAATAAACCGAGAGCGGAGAAAATACCCGGAAAAAGAGGAGCGAGGAGGCGGGGGCCGGAGAGGGCGGTACGGGGGGCGGCGGCACTGGCAGGCGGCGGCACTGGCGAGGCGGGCCGGAGCGAGGAGGCGGGGGCCGGAGTGCCTAGTCGCGCAGAGGAGGAGGAGGAGGAGGAGGAGGAGGCGGGGGGGGAGGAGGAGGCTGGGGGAGGAGGAGGAGGCGGGGGGAGGAGGAGGCCGGAGCGGCGAGGCGGGGGACGGAGCAGCGAGGCAGGGCCGGAGCGAGGAGGCGGGGGCCGGAGCGCCGAGTCGCGCGGAGGAGGTGGAGGAGGAGGAGGCGGGGGAAGGAGGAGGAGGAGGAGGAGGAGGAGGAGGAGGAGGCGGGGGGAGGAGGAGGCCGGGTCGGCGAGGCGGTGGACGGAGTGGCAAGGCGGGGCCGGAGCGGCGAGTCGCGCGGAAGAGGAGGAGGAGAGGGACGCGAGGGAGAAGGAGGCGGGGGGAGGAGGAGGCCGGAGCGGCGAGGCGGGGGGAGGAGGAGGAGGAGGCCGGAGCGGCGAGGCGAAGAGGTGGGGGTGAGGCGGCGATTCGCTCGATCGGGAGGCCGAAGGAGTTGAGGGTTTGAGAATGAAGAAGATGGAGACGCGATCTCCTTCTTATTCAGAGGTGGCGACCATATGGTCGCTAATTAGCGACCATATGGTCGCCATATTCGATTAAATGAAGAAGTGGGGCCGCCCTCAACATCGCGACCATATGGTCGCTACCCCTGAAACCCAAAAATTCGGATTTCCCCCTTATTTTTCGTAATGGCGCCGAAAATTTCAGTTTAGCGACCACGTGGTCGCTAAAACGAAATAAAATTGAAATACGCGCTAAAAATTCCAATTTCGAGCTCCTAATTTGAAGGTTGGCGACCATATGGTCGCCAAAATTTTAATGGTGGCTACTATATGGTCGCTAAATTAAGAACATGGCGACTACATGGTCGCTGAAATTGCTATAGTGGACAAAGTAATTGGTTCGAGGGCTCAAATGGGACAACAACTACAATCCGTCTCAGTAAATCGAAGACTAAACCCAGTTCTCAGAAAACAACTTCATTAATTCATAACGAAACCAAGTTACAAACAACTTCATAAACTCGAACGAAACCAAGTTACAAACACTTGCTTCCTAAGTACATTAATTAAACGAACTGACAAACAACTAATTCAAACAACACAAAGTGAAGCTTTTTAAGTGAAACCAAGTTACAAACAACTACAATTAATGGACTCTCATGTTGTACGTGGAATATGAACTGCCCGGATCTCAGCACCTTCCAACACGCGAAGCTGCACAGCCGTCTCCCTAGCCGCAATGCGAGCAGTGATGTCGTCGCCGTTCAAGAAAAAACGGGTAAATCCTGGAGGTGCTCCCCCGGGAGATCGTGTCCAATCAGCTATGACTAGTCTTAATTCCTCTCTTGGTGTGGTGCTCCATTCCGTTCTTGTCTCCCTACCCCCATGCACACGCACAATGGAGAAATTTATGACTTTTGGAGCTAAGGCGGTCGCTCGTTTGGTACAAGCTCTCCTTTGAGCCATTTGAGGATGGAAGTTTAAGGATGGATCGATTTGATGTTAGAATTTGAGGTGAAGATAGAGCTTCAACTGGGAAGGTATGTTGGAATTGGAGATGTGGAGATGTGGAGATCTCCTTTTATGGTTAGAAAAGATGAATACAATAGTGTTATCAGAAAATTGAATGCATGGCAATACAATAGTGTTATCAGAAAAGTGCATGGCAATACAATAGTGTTATCAGAAAAGTGAATGACAATACAAAAGTGTTATCAGAAAAGTGAATGACAATACAATAGTAATATTCTGACTACATGTCTTCCTCATCTGTATCCGTCTCACTCTCAAACTCACCCTCAGACGTTTCAGTAGACGTCTCTTCTCCATCCTCAACGACATGATCCTCTCCGTTTGGGTCATTTAGCGGACCAAGTGGATCAATATCATGTGTGTCGTCGATAACTCGTGGAAGGGAAGGATCATGTTGAAATGCCTCTTCAACAACAACCCCCCGTGAACCACTCTCGTTAGGGTCTACACACGTACCTTCATCGGGCCACACACGTGACTTCACTTTACAAACCGCTATCCATTCAGCATCTACACGCCTCATCTTGGGGTAATCTAGGAAATAAACTTGAGTCGCTTGATGGGCTAAGATGTAACGGTCTTTTGTTCTCAACATTTTATGTCTATGAACATCCACCAGCTTTAGTTGAGCGTGAATGCGTGTTCCTCCACGACTTCGAGTGTCAAACCACGAGCAATTGAAGACAATAGGGCGCTTCACTGTAGGAGATATGTAATTCAACTCAATTATTTCCTCTAGCACACCATAGAAGTCCTCCTCGTCAGTGCCGAAACTTTGTCCTAGAACACAAACTCCACTACTGTCAGTAGCCCTGGTTGATGCGTGTGCCTTTGTGTGGAATCGATAACCGTTGACCACATAACCAGCATATGTCTTCACTTTTTTGGAGGGTCCACGAGCTAATGTTGCAATGTTAGGATTTGTAATTGCCGGACTGTCGGCCTACATGTACGTCGAGCGAGGACTCAAATACCATTTATGCACAATTAATTCGAAACCCTTAAACTGAAAACAATAGTACAAAATCCTTACACGGGAGTAGAACCATAGGCGAAAGTGTCTTTCCAAGATCTTTTGCTCTTCGGCTTCGGATATTCTTGGATTTGACGGGCGCACGAAGTTTGTCAAATAGTATCTATTACAAAGAATAATTGATCGAGTCAAGTACTTATATATAGATTATTCATATCAACAGAAAGAGAAACTTACTCGATATAGGGCTCCACTTCGACGCAGTTCATTAATATGTAAGTTTGGATCACATGGAATTCCTCATCTGTGAGCACACGACCACTGGATCTACCCAACGTTCGCCCAATTGTTGTAAAAATAGACAAATCGCCCGGATCAACCCCAACTGGAAGTGTGCAACTAACGTTGCGGGAGACATCCATATGATTACTCGCGACATGCGAGTTAAAATAATACGAGCAAAAGGTGGACGTCTCCTGAACGAGATAGGCACTACAAATTGAGCCCTCAACCTTAGCTTTATTGCCAACTGTCCCCTTCAGCCTCTTTAAGAACCTACAATATATATATATATATATATGATATTGAAGACTCTAAAACCAAATTAACTATCTACAACTTATCAAAAATTACAATTGTACATACCTTTCTTCTGGATACATCCATCTATAATTGACAAGGCCACAAAGTGAAGCTTCTCGTGGCAAATGAATAGGCAAGTGCTCCATCGAATCAAATAACGCCGGGGGAAAGATTCGTTCCAACTTGCACAAAATAATTGGTATTTCCTTGTGCAACTGCATAACCACCTCAGGCTTAAGCTCATAACACGTCAGGTCCCTGAAGAACGCACTTAGCTGAGCAATAGGCTCCCAGACTTTGTCATCAAGAAATGCTCGAAAAGCAATAGGCATCAACCGTTGCATGAACACATGACAATCATGACTCTTCATCCCAAAGAGTCTAAGCTTGTGCAAGTCAATGCAGCGGCTCAAGTTGGACACGTATCCATCCGGAAATTTTACGGATCTCAACCACTCAAGAAGCACATGTTTTTCATTACGATCTAGTGCATAGCATGCCTTTGGGTACCTATTGTCCTCCTCGTCAGGTTCCAACTCCGGACGCTTGCACAATTCCTTTAGGTCCTTTCTAGCCGACCATTTGTCTTTCGACTTCCCCGGAACATCGAGAATGGTGAAGAAAACATTATCAAAGAAATTCTTTTCAATGTGCATGACATCTAAATTATGTCTTACCAGCAGACTAGGCCAATAAGGTAGGTCCCAAAAAATGTTTTTCTTCTTCCAACCCGAACCTCTACTGACCGTCTTATTATGCTGTTCAGCTCCCACTTCAGTTATCTTCATCAAACCCATATTGTTGATCTGGTCTAGTATCTCGTATCCGTCACGGAGTACAGGGGGAGCACGACGTTCCCTTCTACCCTTCTTGAAATCGTTCTTATTGTTTCGGAAGCGATGATCATGTTCTGTAACCTCCTATGACAATCGAACCAGCACATTTTGTGTCCATGGGTTAGATAAAATGCATCAGTGTCTTCCATGCAATAAGGACACGCGTATTTCCCAGAAGTACTCCAGCCTACACAAACATATATTTGGTACAACACATTAAATTATTTAACGGCTAGCTTCATGATATATGCATGAATATATATAATATACTTGACATTATTTAAGTTGAGTCTAGAAAAACATACCTGACAACATCGAATATGCCGGGAAGTCACTGATAGTCCATATTACAGCTGCACGCAAGACAAAGTTTTGCTTCCTCCATGCATCATATGTGCACGCCCCATTAAGCCACAAATTCTTCAGCTCGGCTATCAACGGCTGCAAATACACATCCAACTTTTGCTTCGGACTCTTCGGTCCGGGAACAATAACCGTAAAAAACATAACCTCTTCTCGCATACACATCGATGGCGGAAGGTTATAGGGTGTCAGAATCACAGGCCAACATGAGTATTGACGCCCTGACGCACCAAACGGATTGAAACCATCCGTGCACAAGCCTAGTCTAACATTTCGCGTTTCTACTGCAAAATCTGGCCACGCAGCATTGAAGTGCCTCCATGCCTCTGCATCAGACGGATGTCTCATCACCCCATCTTGTGCATGCTCTGCATGCCATCTCATATGCTCGGCAGTCACCACCGATGCGTACAACCTCTGCAACTGTGGAGTTATTGGCAAGTAAAACATACGAGAATAGGGAATGAGCTTTGACTTGCCTTGCCTCCATCTAGGATACTCACAGATCTTGCAGGCCGCGTATTCTGCATCTGCACCCCAATATATCATGCAAGAGTTTGGACAACAATCAATGGCCTCGTACGGAAGCCCGAGACCCTCGACCAGTTTTTTCGTGTCGTAAAACGTGGCTGGTAATGTGGTCTCCGGGTGTGAAACGCGACCGCAGAAATCCGAGATCATGTCGTATCCGCGCTCCGTCATCCGTAGCTTTGACTTTATGCTAAGTAGCTCAGTCGCCGCCTCCAACTGGGTCATATCACATCCAGGCCACAACGGCATATTTGCAGCGGACAACATGTCGTACATACGTTGTGCATCGGGATTGGGCGCTTCATGATAATATTGGTCCCCCTGCTCATGCCTTATACCCTCAGTCTGCACAGGATCATCAGTAGTGTACTGACTTTGGGCATTAAAGCCATCATAGACCATCTGTTCCATTCGATTATCATTCCTCCCAGATACTGGTTGTGTTGGATCAGTACTGCTACAGCCTTCATACTGTCTAGACTCTGCCAACAAGGCAGCGAACATTTCATCAGTCTCTCCGTGCGAAACCCAATGGTAATAATTCGGAACAAACCCATCCTTAACAATGTGATAATGCACATCATCTACAGGAATCAGTTTCCTATTCTTGCACCTCCGACACGGACACCTTAATTCGGATGGGTCATATGTCGGCATAGCTTTGCAGAAGTCAATAAATTGTTGAACGCCAGCCAAAAACTCGTTGTGCAAAAACCCATCTATATGACGCACATACATCCATTCACGCATTTTTTCTTCCTGCAATTCAATATAAGACTATAATTAATTGACTTTTGCAGTGTATAATCCTGGATATGGCGACCATATGGACGCAGATTAGCGACCAACTTGACGCTATATTCTCTTGGCGACCATATGGACGCTAATTAGCGACCATATGGTCGCTAATAAGCATTTAGCGATCATATGGTAGCTAATTAGCGTCCATATGGTCGCCAACTTCAGAACAGCAGAACACAAATTTACAACATAACCAATTGCTATTTGCGGTAAAATTCTGTAATACAATCTCTTATAAATATATAAACGAAAGCTTTCTACCGTCAATATTTATCTAAAAGAATATAATGACGGAATGAAAAATTAGGAATAAGATTTAAATACATACCTTTAGTGAGGATGTCGATAAAATTTGACAGAATTTCTTCCTAGAATCAATTCACAGTTGTGGGTCTCTTTTGTGAATATTTTGGAAGACAGTGGAATGAGAGTAAAGTTGTGTTGAAGCGGAATGAGGGTGCATTTTTAGCGGAATGAGAATGCAATATATGCTGAAACCACGGGAATTTTACCAATTACTGTTTTTAGCGACCAAGTGGTCGCCAAAAACGCGGGAAATTACCCGCCAAAAAGATGTGCCGCGCCAAAACATCTGACCAAGTCGGCGACCATATGGTCGTTTTCTTCAGCGACCATGTGGGCGCTATAACGTTTGCGACCATATGGTCGCGGACAGTTGCGACCATATGGTCGCTAAGATGTGTTCTCATAGTTGCGACCATATGGTCGCAACTGTCAGCGACCATATGGTCGCTAAATGCTGGCGGGAAATTACCCCGCGCACTTTTTGCGACTATCAAGGTATAGCGACCATGTGGTCGCCCATTTTAGCGACCATGTGGTCGCTAATTTCGTTTTATTTTTTTCCCCGTTTAGACGTCCAGATTTGCGACCATTGGCGACCATATGGCCGCCAAATAGCGACCATATTCCGTGGTCGCTAAAATATGGTCGCTAAATCTGGAGAATGGTGTAGTGTACTATACCGAACCTGCACATGACCATGACCAAACCGATGCACATCACCCTTCAATGTTTGATGATTTATCTAGTCCCTTCTCCTCTAATGCAAATAAATGACAGGGGGAGGCGGGTTCAATCTCCTCTTGTGCCCATCCAAGAACAAATCCAAATCTCCACAAATGGCCAAAAGCAGGTGAAATTAAGGGGAAGTGAGATTCAATCTTCCCTTGAAATTGTTCAAGACACTTCTTTACCAAGCTCCTCAAATTCCCATTCGCAGACGGTTGACAGGGGGAGTGCGGTGCAATCTCCTATTGTCACCGTTCAAGACAATGTTCGTGATTCAACCCGTGATCGGACACCATCTATGAAGCTACGTGATTTTTTCTGCAATATTGTACGAGGTGGGGATGCTCCATCATCTTCTGCATCTTCTTCTCCAACATTGTAATTTACCTCCTATCCTATAGCTCACTATGTATCTTATGATCGTTTTTCTCCTCGCCATGCTCCGTTTATTGTTGTTGTTCAACCCATTGTAGAACCAACCGTATTTTTGATGCAGTTCAAAACCTTTAGTGGCGGTCTGCTATGCAGGCTGAAATTGACGCCTTAGAGCATAATGGTACATGGCCTCTTGTTCAACTTCATCCCGAGAATAAGGCTATAGGTTGCAAATGGGTTTTCCGAGCTAAGTACAAGTCTGATGGATGAGTTGAATGCTATAAAGCACGCTTTGTCGTCCTTGGCAATAATCAAAAAGTTGGGATTGACTATAATGAGACATTTACTCATGTAGCCAAAATGGTCTTCGTCGGTACTTTCTTAGATGTTGCTATTGCTAGGAATTTGGAACTTCATCAGATGGATGTGTATAAATCCTTCCTTAATGGGGATTTAGACGAGGATGTTTATATGAGGCCTCCTCCCGGTTTCTCTAGTGATAGTGGTGGTCGTTTTTGTAAGCTGAATCGGTCCTTATGGGCTCCATCAAGCTTCACGCAATTGGTTTCCGAAATTGGCTTCCGCACTACGCAAGCTAGGGTTTATTCAGTCTCTTGCTAACTATTCTCTATTCTCCTATAATCGTTTGTGTGTTTGTTTACATGTGCTGATTTATGTGGATGGTTTTATTATTGTTGGTAATGATTATGTCATTATTGCTACCTTCAAAGGTCAACTTAGTTCTTGCTTTCAGATGAAAGATTTAGGTGCCTTGAAGTATTTCTTGGGTATTGAGATAGCTCGTTTTGTTGATAGTTTATTTTTGTGCCAGCGTAAGTACACCCTTGACATCTTGACTGAGACAGGATTGTGGCAAGCCTTGTGATTTTTCTATGGAACATAATCACAAACTTGCTTTGTTCGAAGCACTTGTGTATGATGCCCTTGATAGATATAGGCATCTTATAGGTCGTCTGATTTATTTGACCATCACACGCCATGAGATATGTTACACATTGGCTCAGTTTATGCAGGTTCCGACAATTGATCATTGGGTTGCTGTTTTATGGGTTCTTAGATATCTCAAAGCCATCCTGGACATGGTCTATTTCTTCCTCGACATTATACCTTGCAGTTATCGGCTTTTTGTGACTCAGATTATGCTACGCGTGCCCTTTGACTCGTCGTTCTCTTACGGGCTATTATGTTCAATTAGGATTACTTCATGGAAAACTAAAAAGCAGAAAACCATTTCATCTTCGATAGTTGAAACTGAATATCGGACTAAGCCTCTAACCTTTATTTATAAATATTTTATTTCCCACAGTTTTCTTAATATTCTGTTAAATATTAATTATTCTAGCGATCTATTTTAATAGTTTTAAGATTGTTTAGTTTTCTTTATTGTAAATTTTTTTATTTACTAAATTTAATTAATCCACATGTAATATATTTGATGCTATCAGGAGCAACATAACTTGTCCATTTTATTTTGGCCGCCTACAATTGTCTAATCATTATGAGGGCACATTTTATTTGTCAGTTTTCTAGCCGTAATCTCGACAAAATGGCTAAATTGCATTAGTTGTTAATTGAATCACGTAATTGATTTTTTTATATCTAATATTTACTATTTCAGATTTTATTTGATTTGTTTGATGTATCATTTGGACCCATCTACTCAACCCATATGATCAAGACATTTAGAAAAATACAATTTTTAATAATGTGGATGATTAGACATTTAGACCTATTTATGCATTGAGTGAGAAAGGTATGTTTTATGTCAAGTAGCTTCGTGCTCACATTAACAATGTTCAACCACAACCACAACAATCGATGTTGAAATTATTCTCTTTAAATTCAATTTATTATTCTCTTTAAATTCAATTTATTTTCATTTTAAAATTATATTGGGTTCACTTAACAAAGGAGAATTATTTTAAAAAAAGGAATACTTTAATATATCGTATTATAAATATATGACATTTAGAATCAAGAAGTTACACAAAATTCAAAAATATTATAAGTTGAGCCGTTTTTTTTTAATCCATACTAAGGGAGAATATATAGAGCTGCCATGGAATTAAAAAAAAAAAAAAACAAAGTTCAAATCAAATGGGTAGCCTAGCAGTTGAACTAACAAAATTAAATTAGTTGAAAAGGCAAGAGATTGTTTGGGTATTACTGTATTAGTTATGGTTTATTGTTTTCATTCATATAATTGTAGTGGAGTTTAAACAAATAATTTAAAATGAAAATTCAAAATTTATTCATCTACAATTTTTAATAATATGTTATAGAATTTGTATTTCTTCTATATAGAAAAATAATTTTTAAATTTTGAATTTTTAACGTATGTTTTAGCATCATTAAGTTAAAACTTAAAAAGGGTGAAGGAAGAATACAAGAGAGCAGGCCTACCATGTGAGAAGCACATGCAAATGCCCGTGCTTTCCGGATTTGCGTATCTATGCATTACATATCGTTTTCATGCAATCTAAATTTAATTTAAGGGTAAGAACTACGACTATTTTATCAGAGAGATTAGATTTTAATTAGATAAGTACATCATTGAATAGGGGACTGGTTTTCTTGAGACTAATCTTACCTTTTTAGATTAAGATCGAGCTAGGATTAGTGTATAGAAGGGATTGGAAAGGGAGGTGGTCTGATGAGACTAAGATCGAGCTAGGATTAATGTCTTAAAATATGTGCATGGGTACGATAATACTAGGATTACTGTACCAAGAAAGCTGTAATAGTAATTAACGAACCAATGAAGGAAAGAAGGAGAAGGGCCGATGGCCAGGGTTGAAGAAGGAGACGAGACATAGAAGGAGGGTAGAGAGAATTAGGATTAGATAATAATTTTCTTCTTCTTGATTATATTTTCTGAAATAACAATACAATGTATTTATAATGCTGCCCTAGCGGTTCAATAAAGACGACATGAGAAAGAACCGTAAAAAAACCATGAAGGAGTTTATAAAACTCTATTTAAAAATTATACTAATTAATTAATTGCTAATAATAACTCCTAGGCCATATTTGTATCGTATCATATCCAGAAAATATTGCTAGTTTCCTACCTTGTTACTAACACAGTTCGATCCAATAATATGTATGTATATTTTATTTATAATTACAATACATTGTGCATTATCGATGAAAAACATACTATCACTTACTTTTGACTTAGCTTCATCACAATTTTTTTAAATGACAAGGGGTTAATCCCATCACAAATATTACTAGCATATGTCATATAAGTCAACCAAAAAACAAACATGTCATATGAAGATATGGAATGAACGTTACATGAATCTTAACATAAAATTCAAGAATTTGCTTAGAAAACACAAATAAAAACTTGCAGTCTCATATGGGGTGACCTGGTGGTACGAGGTATGGGCAGATGTTAGGATGTCTCATATTTGATCTTTAATTATCTTTGTCCCAAAATGAAAAACTAAATTTCACCATTGTTTCTTCAATTGGGTCGAATTGGTCAGTGCAAGAGGGTTTATTTGGTTCTTGCACATTACCAACTAGTTTACAAACCCAAATTTACCACTAAAGGTGAGTTCCTCGTTAAGAAAATACAAACATGTGATTACTATTGAATTTTGCATTGTCAGTACAAAAGTTATACACATCACTTACCTAGAGAATTATGATGGATGAGATCTGGATCTTCTTCAAGGTTGAAGTCGCCGCTTCTAAACGCCAGCTTAGCCACATGATCGACAACTCGATTGATTTCCCTAAAAATGTGTGCAACGTGTGTAATGCTCCACTCCTCGATCTGATGATCATCAGATCCGCAAATGTCCGACACAAGGATTTCAATCTCATACGAGTGTTTTGGCAAGAATTAACATGTTAACACGTTACTTGCTACAATGAGGGAATCTTAACCAAAAATCAGTTTAAACACGTTAAACTCACAAATAAAGTAGAATTCACCAGAAAATAGAGTAAGTGGTTAGATATACGAACAAAGAAAGAAATTAGAACTCATATTTGAGGAATTAACTATGATTATATCGTCACGAATTTACACAATGAAATCAATCAAATAATGGCTCTCATGTATTCCGAAATCAAGAACAAAGTATGAGTTTGTGAATCAGTAGGTAGAAGCTCAGATCTTGTGTCCCTTCTCTCCTCATTCTTCCGATTTCTTATAGTTGATCTCATATAGTGGATCGTTATCCTCTACCGGCTAGTGATCCCGAAGATTTCACCGATACATTTAAGATATCAGCCGTTACTAGCGATCTTCCCGCACGTCGTCAGCTTCCTCTTCCGATTTTGGCGAGTAATGGACTCTCCTTATTTACCGAAACCGACTCTTCATATCACTGAAACAAGTCAAAGATGAGATGACCCAACAACCAGCAACGCCCTTTACCATTGATGGTGTTTACCAGGCATAGGTTCCACAAGAAGTGTTTGTTCGCAACTGAACTATTCTCTTAATATATAGTTAAGACATCTTTTCATATACACATGCAAGTTAATGATGGATGTATTATATACATTGTGTATATGGGCATATAAAATCGTACTATATATATATGGCATGCATTGAGCAATTGGATCACAATTTGTGCATATCTTAATTAAGACACGTGCTATTCAATTAGTACTAATCACAAGCCAATGAAGACTGACGGCTCATATATAAAGTTATGTTGTTGATTACTTAAGAGGCTAGAGCATAATTAACTCAAACCTCTTTTTCGGATGTAATTAATTAGAAGACACCGGCCGGTGGCGTGTACAATAGGAAAAGAGATGGATGGAACACGTGATATATAAAGTAGCTAGCTAAGAAAAAAATATATCACGTCTGTATAAGTAACTTGAGTATTTATTGGGCCGGGTGGTGGTAGCTAGCTAGGTTCTTTGATTATGATTTTTCTTTTTGCATGGTCAAAGACTCAAAGGACTTTGGTTTTGAGATTTGATTTTAGCTCCATCTTCTAACTCATACTACGTAGTACTGTTCTAAGCTCGAGCCATCTTCACTCAAAACGTACAAACGCATGCAAATTGCAATTCGATCACCGTGAAATTTGTTGGAAATTTGTGTGTTAGAATAGTGTTAAAACGTAGTTGTAAAAAAAATTATTTCGTAGGCAATAGAAGTATAGATATATACTTCCTTCGTTTCACAATAGATGACCATAGACAAATATGTATATATATTAAGGGAAAAAATTCTCCCAAAATTACCCCTATTAAAGTACTCGTAGATTCTTACTCCTACAAGTTGTTTTGTTTTGGGAGAAGTATATATATAGAATTAATGTGGTATAATTATTAGGGGTATGAATGGAAAGAAATAGACAAAATTCTTATATGGATATCTATTGTGAAACAAAAAAAAAAGTCTTTATGACCATCTATTGTGAAACGAATTGGGAGTAGGTAATAAGAATAATGAAGAGAACAATACATGAAGTACATGAACAAAAAGTATTATAGGAATAATTCAGGGAATATTAATGAACATGAACTAAAGGCAAATAGTAAGCACATGGACACAATTCTCTATGACCATCTATTGTCTCTGCATGTCTCGCTGATGTGATGTTTGGACTGGCTTGTGAGTTCCCTTGGATGGGAACAGTTCCTTCATATTACACTTAGTTCCCTTTATTGCTTCTTTGAGCTTTGAAACTTCACAGTTCCTTAGATGGGGACTATTTCGTCACATTACACTCCCTTTATTGTTCCTTTGATCTTTGAAACTTCATAGTTCCTTGGATGGGAACAGTTCTATCACATTACACTGACGTTCCCTTCATTGTTCCTTTGAGCTTTCAAACTTCACAGTTCCTTGGATGGGAACAGTTCCATCACATTACATTGACAATTCCTTTATGTGTTCTTCCTTCTTTGTTTTGCTTTCCTCTTCTTTTGGAACCTTGAACTTCACAGTTCTCGTCATTGTTCCTTTACTTGAAACATTTTATAGAAGACATCAAATTTCAAAAGTTTGTTATCATCAAAACCCAAAGGGCCAAGGCAACCTTGTCTCAATAAAATTAATTAACAAGCTTCTTGTTGTTGTTATTTGACCGATGTAGCATCTCAATCTCTTTATAACTAGTCCATGTTTTTCTTCTTCTTCTTAATGGGTTATTAACATCTCATTATCTTTTAAATATAGTCCATATTTTATCATTCTTAATATTTTTGTTTCTTTTGAAAACCAGGAAACTATCCTCAGGATCAAAACTGCTCTGACACCATGTCAATTTCCGATGTCGGATTTTTATCCATTTCGCATATAAGATCGGGATCAATATTTCGAACCCAAAAGCTTAAGCCAATGGGTGTAATTTTAATTCATCCCCTTTATATGTTAGTGGTATTTTATTATACTTCATGATATGGGAATATTATTTTTCACAACATTATGAACTTTCTTTGTTTTATCCAAAGACTTAAAACCTTTGTATTGATACATGGGATCCTCCTTGATGTGTATAGAAAGTTAGTGGGTAGATTATTGCATGTACTTGGGTCTCACTAGACCAATTTTGTCCTATATATGCAACACAACATTTTTCATAGTTATGAGTTCTCCTCTTGTTCTTCACTTGCAAGGTCCTCAACATGTAGTGAGATGATTGAAAGCAACCCTCAACACAAGTTTGTTTTATTCTACTTAAGCATGTAAAATGGGAAGGGTATCCTTTCAAATAAAGGGGGTTGTCAAGCTATTGTGTTTTTTAGGCAAGTCACTTGTATCATGAAAAACAAAGAAACAATTCAAAAGTATATATCTTTAAAGTAATTTGTTGAATCATAATATAAAGTAATGTCACAAACAACAGAAGAAGTTCACTAGTAGATGGTTTGTTGACATATTTGCAAGTTCATGTGCCTAAGCACGTAGAGATGGATTGTCGTATTTGCAAGTTCATATTTGCAAGTTCACTAGTAGATGGTTTACTGAGAATCTATATAGTTAGTTATTCAAATTCTCTTGCTAATTTGATAAGTAAACAAACCTCTTGGAGAATTCCAATACGAATTTCTCTTCATAAAGTTGGGTCTTGTTCGAGATCTTACTAAGTCCCACTTGAGGATTATACGAGTAATTATAGATTACTTTGTAAATACCTTAGATCATTGGTAAATTTGTAATTGATCCCCCTACCGACAAAATAGATTGTGTAATTTATTAATCGATCGTTACATATGTATTAAAAGTTTACATTACTTCCTCCGTTTAGCCTAATAAATAAGACGAACAATAGGGTGAAGAATCCAATCCAACGGTTGGTTTTGGGGGAGAATTCCGAAGTTGCCGTTTCGACACCCCCGAAGCCATGAAATTAATTTCTCTAAAACTGTTCACCTTTTTATATGTGTTGTACTCTAGGCTAGTAAAAAAAAGTGAGACGAACAATTATACTAACTAGCTCGATCGGTCTGTAAGAGAATTGCATGGAGTAGTATATATTTTTTTTATTTTGAAACTAAGCAAATACATGGAAAATTGTTGGATCGTAAGGGGTTAGCGAGAGCTTGGGAACTGGCAGTTAAGTTGTTCACAAGGCAGCGGAAGAAAATAAGCGTAGGTAAACAAACAGTAAAGAACACAGTTCCCTTATAGAGGAACCCCACGACAACCAACTAGTTGTGTGGGTAAACCTCTACCTCCGCTTGGAGGATTTTGAATGACTTACTTGTATTATTGCTTGTTCCTTAGTTACACACAGCCAGATTCAAACTTCTCTGTTCCTACGAGTTCTACCTAACTCTAGCAACACTCATGAATCTTCTCAACTGAGTTCCTAAGCGAACAACTCAACTAAAACAAGAAAGTCAAACCTTACACCTTGACAGTTTCAGTTCCCTTGCTCCTGGGAACTTCAGCTTCGCCGTCGTCGAGATCAGACACTCGTCGCCGGGGACTTTTCTTCTTCTTTCTTTCTTTCTCTGGGAGTATGTGTGAATTCTGGGAGAAGTGCTTGAACCTAGCACTATTCATTTGGCTTTATACTTGGTTGTACTTGAGCTTCAATCGCATCTTTCATGTTGTCCGAAATGCCCTTTGCTTGTAGCCCAAGTGTACAATCTTCACATGTGACTTCGATTTGAACTAGGTCAACTTCTTTGAATCAATCGGACCGTTGGATCACTCGTGACAGTCTGCTCCTCAGACTGTGCCTTCGTTCTGTTTAAAACAGGATCCCGCGATTTGCGTTGAACGGTCTTTGTCTGCACATGTGAGTTCCCATGTGATGGGAACTCTCTTCTTCAGAGTTCCTTTGAGAGAAACTCTTCATCGTGAATTCCTGTGTTCCTTGGTCGTTCATTGGAGTTCTCTACTGAGCCTGTGTTCCTTAGAAATACTTGGACAAAGCATATTAGTTCCCATATGGTGTTTGTTATTATCAAAACTGGAGAACGGTATCGTTGTTCCGGTGATTAGAACCAGAGGTCCCAACATCGTCCCAACAAAAATGAATGACAAGATTAATTAAGTAGCTACTCTTCCAAGTTGCTATAACGATTGCAAACTTGTTTTTTAGTCTCCATGGGTTCCTCTGCCTAGCTTTTCATGAAATGCATGCGCTTCTATTGTCATTTTCAGCATTTGTATTCTTTTCGGGTATTTGATTATTACACTATTTTAAATTTTGGTGAGCCAATTAACAGGACATATCAATCCATTATCCATGAACACATATAGGATAGATCTAACATATAAGTCACTTCATCCTAAAATGAATTAGCAAGGGAAAAAATAGTCTATCAAATGTAAGGTTTTTTTTCCATAAAATAAATTTATATTGAGTTTGTAGTCTACATAAAATGCACTAAAGTTTTAGTTTCAAGGGGAAAAAATGAACTTAATGAAGCCCTAAAAAAGCTTGCATTGGGGTAGCCACTACTACGTATCTAGCATTTGGGGCTCCAATCCAGGGACCATGTACCACCAAACTAATAGATGAGCACGTTGTGGATTCAATTAGATCCACAAAAATTATTTGTGGAGGATCCAGAGCCTTTAGGTGTAGGGTTGGTTAATTAATTTTAGTTTTATTGAAAATGAGAAATTACTAACAGTAATCTTATGTAAAATGTATGTGGCTAACAGAGCTTCATGTACACAAGCATGATTTCAACTTTTAACATAAAAGGAAGACAGTAGGCCAGTGATGCTTTATTAATGGTTATTAGGCAAGGAAATTTTGATGGTGCATTGTGCGCAAATGGCGTGGCCTTCTTCGGATTCATTTTTTTAGGGACTCCGGTGGCTCCCCTATTTACTTTGACGAAGGACTGATTGGTCGGCAGTCTGTAGAGATCTCTGAGACCATTGCCTTGCGCCAGGGACTTCTTGAGGCCATCAAACTTGTCATTTCCCGGATCCAAATCGAAGGCGACAATTTGTTGCTGGTCAAGGCCGTTCTTGGTGACTAGCGTTGCCCGTGGGAGATTGAGTTGATGCGTTCGGATATTCATTGTTTGCTTGCCCGGTTTCAGGATTGGAGTATTTCTCACATCTTTCGTGATTGCAATTCTGTGGCGGACGTCATCGCATGATCCTTCCGACGTGTCTCTTCCATCCTGCTTGCAGTTGACCCGGGTTTTCTTACCCTCATCCGACATGATGCTTTAGGGCGAACACTTGCTTGTTAGTGGTCACTCTAAACTCTTTCCGTATCAAAAAAAAAGGCAAGGAAATTTTACTTGTTATCATTGAGTTTAAAAGTATTCCGGTTAGTGTTTAAAAATTAACTCTTTTTCGATTGGTATTTCTGAGGCTTTGCATTAGTTTGCTTTATGTTGTTTGAACATTGCTCAAATGGGATCATCTCGGTCACTGGGTGACTGCATGTGTATGACTCGACTCATGAGATATCGCAATCGGCGTGAAGGCGGTGAACTACGGGTCGACGACTCTAAAATTGGTTTCGGGTACCCTTAAATATGAGTGATCGTTTAGAAATTGAAATCGGAATAGTATGGTTATGAATTTTGGTGTTTTAATTAAGAGTCAAATTCTATTAATTTGAAGATGAAGAACACAATTGTGGGATTGGAATCAATCATTTTAAATCGAAAGAAGACATCATCATCATCGACCTAGTGAGATTCCGCTACAGCGGAATCTGGAGGGTCGAGATTGGGTTAGCCCTACCCAAGGAAAAGAACCGCCCGATAGACCCAAGAAAAACTGAAATTCAGCTATATGACAATAATAATTGAATTTAGTTAGAATGCACCAAAATTAATATAGGGACTAAATCCATCTCAAATATACTGTATAAAAGCCAATGATCATGAGGATGCGCCCCAGAATTTCAGTTAAACCAAAAGAAGACACCAACCAAAAAACCAAAAATCCAAAAGGGTACGAGAGAAAAATTAATCTTAAGATATCAACCAAAATACCCTTTTAAGTTTTACTAATTTTGTATACTTGAATGAACTATTATAATTTAATTGGATTTGGTATAAAGTGAGTCTCGATAGACAATCTCCAGCAGAGACAGAATGTGACCCATGGGAGTTCCATGGCCAGTCCAATTAATAGGTTTGAATAGCTTTTTAGCAGATAATCATCCTTCACGAGGCCTTGTCTTAATTTCTAGCCAGTCATCATCATCATGAATATTACACACTATATTGATTATTGAAGGAGAGGGAAATGTATGGATTGGATCGAACTTTCGATCAACTTTATAAGTCTAGGATGCTATTATATATTAATGGTCCCTAGCTAGCAATTTGTAATTAACTTTGTAATCCTCCATCAAGGCTAATTAATTAGACAGCTAAATAAAGTGTTTTTTTCCAAAGGCTTTGGCCCATGGAGGGGTTTAATTCATTCGAATTGTTAGCCAGCTAATTAAGCTGAACTTAAGGTTTATTGTTTGATGATTGTGTATTGGAAAAATAGCACTTTTGAACTTTCTTCATTTTTAGCACTTTTGAACTTGACAAAAAAAAAACAAGCTTAGCTGGTTATGTTATCCTATGTACTAGTACTAATTATTATGATTAACTTTAATGATCACTTCAAATTATGTTGTTACAAATTTACTAAGTAGCTTAATGAATGGAGGTGTTTACTCAAAAGTGAAAGACAGAAAATGATTTTTTTAACCTAGAGATGCATTTAAATTTTTTTATAAGATTTTTTATTTTTTATTTTAGGATTTAGTTTTCGAAACTCGTGTTCTTACCTTAAATGCCCTTAAGACGTCGGTTAAGAACCGTTTTTATAAAACTAAATCCTAAAATGGTGAAAAATTGATAATAAACCCTAAACTAAATCCTAAAATGGGGTAATATGCCCTTAGGGAAAGCAATAAAATCTATAAAATAATCATTAAAAATCCAAAAAAAAAATCTAATCAAATCTTTCCACGTGAAAATTCTTATAATGTGCATTAAGGGCACATTATAAAAAATTCGTAAGAAATTGTTATGAATGACAAATTGACAATGGTGATTTTTTTTAAAGTTCCTATGTACATAGCATTCATTAACAAAAATGGCAACAAGGCATCTTCTAAAAATAACTTATCTATTGTGAACTAATAACTTACAAAATCAGTTCTACGTAGCTAGCTCCTAGTTAAACTATTAGACAAATAAACAAATATAAGAGAGTAGTACGTAACTATATAGTTGCGTAATTGAGAGGTAAGTTTGAGATTGAACCCGGCCAAGTCTTTACGTTCCACGACAACACAACGTACACCAAATAAGTCGGTGTGGTACATATATAGATGTTTAGATCACGGGCTTGGTAGGTGGTGTATAGTTCGCTTTTTACCCTCATTCGAATCAACAACTACTTAATTTACTACACATTCAATTGAATTGAATATTGAAAATTTGAAATGAAATAGATTATATTTATGGGTAGGTTGTGGGGATTGCAAATGGTGTCGATCACTTGCTTACAACATTAAAAGTGAGTCCCCACAAGAGGGAGGAAGTAGGGTGCACCATGTTTGCTAAAACACCATCACAATTTCAAATTTCATGGCCACACAAATTGATTAGTGGGAAGATTTTGAGGTTAATTAGGACAGGAAGAAATCACAATCAATATTGAGTATTGTACATGGGCATGTGCATTCAATTTTAGAGTTTGTTCTCTGGGTCACACTAGGGTCTAGGGTCACCCTTGATGCTTTCTCAACATACACACCCTAACATTTTGTTTAAGGTTATCTCGAGGCTCGAGCACCTCCACATAGGGTGGCCTAGTAATAGGATGTATGGAGAGATTATTGTGAGATTCTTGGTTCGATTCTTGCATTTCACCATCTTTTCTTTTGGTGGGTCGAGTCAATCAACTTAAGCCAATATACTTGGATTATGGTTCTTATTGACTGGGTCAGGAGCCGGGAATTTGTCACTGAGAGTGGGGTTCAGATGAAGGTTTGCTCAAACAGGGAAATTTTTATATGAGATTTGCAATATTATTGTTAAGTTTATAATATGTAAAAAATCTTTGTTGTAAGAAATCTATGTTACGGGGAGACGGGCCCAACTGTCAAGTCCAATATACAAGCCCATGGGATTCCAACCCACGACCTTATATATCAACTTCCTACGTCGGATTCACAATTGAACCCCAACAATCTATGTGTTTATAATCTATATATGTTGTAATATGTAAAAAAAAACCTTATTGTTATAATGCAAGCACACTAGACTAAGTAGTGTCTAGGGGCGAGATCAAACCCTTAGATGTCATGAACACGGCCAAGGTCGAACCATGAACCACTCCTCTGAAGCCGCTTGACCATGCCTTGGCTGAGTATGGCTCGAAAAGATGTTGAATTGGACGATTGGGCGTGTGCTTGAGCGACTTGGGCCATGGTCTAGTGTTTTGGCTTCTTGGGAGCTTTGTTGGCTTCTTTGTGGACTCGCTTTCCTCTACTTTCTCTCTTCTTGCTTTCTGCTATTTTCTATTCTTGTTGTCGTTTTCTTGTCTTTGTCGTCTTTGTGTGCTTGCTTGTAAATGATTTGTTGTTGTTTTGTTGGGTTCTTTGTGGACTCGCTTCCCTCTGCTTTCGCTCTTCTTGCTTTTTGCTATTTTCTATTCTTGTTATCGTATTCTTGTCTTTTTCGTTTTTGTTTGCTTACTTGTAAACGATTTGTTGTTGATCTCCATTGCCTAGTGGGTCTTCCCTCTCGAGCCTCCGTAGTGTAGGGTTTTCCAATCTGTGTCAACATATTCTTCCTTGTCTATTTTGTTTTAGAAGCTTTTGAACCAAAACTATTTTAGAACGATCGAATCAGATTCGAACTTGGATTTCAACAATTACGAAAAATGATTAAAAATTAAAATACTGAATTTGTTATGTTCAAGCTTGGGCTGCTGAGTGGTATATATGATCAAATTGCACTTGTCCACTTGTATGTGTGTTGGGCTAGACTACCTTTAGTTTGGGCCTTTTGAGTTATTTTTTACCATGTTTTGGCCCAAAAAAAAGATGCAAGAAACACGTATTCTTTCATTTTGGGTCGCATATAAGATGTCCAATGTTTCTCCAATTTTAAAGAGCAAAGTGTTATTCGGATTAGGAGATTAAAACACGACATAAGAAAAAAAGGTGGATGTGGATAGCTTGCAAATCACAAAGATGTAGAGATTACTTGCTTCTCTAAGTTGTATTAGCAAAGCAAAACATAACGTGTCCTTTTTTCAACATCAATTAGAGTGGTCTAACCACTTTTATTGGTCCCTCGAGTATAGCCTAATTACTTGGCTTTAACATGACCACAAAATTGGGTGAAATGTGGCATTAATTTTCACCTCGGAATTTTCCTATCAAACTCACATAATCTATGTAGATTAAGGAACAGTCATTTTTGTTACATACTACCTATTGTTCGTTTTAGCTTATGTGTCAAATTGTGGTAATAGAAATGAACTTGTTGGTAGAGCAGATTCCATCCAAAAATAAAGGGGCCCTCGCGAAACTCGAACTCCAGACGTAGGCGTTTGATGGAGCAAAACTCTCCGCTGAACTAGGGTAACAATGACCAAAAAAAGTTGTGGTAATTTTAAATTATTATAATCAGTATTACGATTTATAAAAACGTAATTTATGATTACTTACGATTGATATAATATCAATTTAAGATTTCAAGCATACTTCCTATGACACGAAAATTCAATTAATTTTTATTTATTGATTATTTGCCTACATAATTTGTGTTGTTAGGTGTTGAGAAAATGCATTCGCACATCTAAAAATGAAAATTAAACAAGACTACTATATAAGTTCATGGGTTACTCCTCTTATTGTTAATTGGTTTTAGGATGGAACTACGTGGACTTGTATGTTGTGCCCAACACGCATATACACACGGACGGTCGTGTGCCCACCCCTCACGTTAACGGCCCACAGACTTCAATAAAGCTTGTATGTTGGGCCCAACACGCATGTGCACACGGATGGTCGTGTGCACCCTTATGTTAACGACTCACTATTAGGTTAAGAAAGTGATTTCTTTGCCAACTCTACTCTGCTCCTTTGAGTAATGAAAATTCAATTAGTTAACTTCTAGCCATCGACCTTTTAGTCAAACAACTAAGACCTACCATGAGATCTCCATGCATGCCAACTCTCTCATGAACACTGCTATTGAAAATACTAAAAAACACTGTTCTAAAAAGCCCCACCTAGCTCCGTCTAGGTCCCCACTTAGTCGCTGAAAAGGGCTAGCCCACCTAACCTTTCAGTCCATCAAGGAGACCGTCTAGTCCGTCTAAACACACATTTAGACCGTTTAGACACTATGTGATCCCTCTCTGCCTAGGATTCACCTAGCGTTTGCTAAAAAAATAATTAGTTAACTTGTATATATTATATAGATTGTTGTAATAAACAAAGAGAGATTTGGAACAAACAATCTTCACACTTACCTTTCTTCCATTCTCCTAAACCTTTACAGCATAAGATTCATTGCTTCCCTTCTTGGCTTCCTTTTTCAAAAAAAGATTCATCCTAACCCTCCAAAAATAAATCATGAAAACGACAAAGCACCAAACCAAAAACAATAAACGTTCTTCCATTGTATAGTTGAACACCTCCACAACACACCCATGTGCAATCTCAAGCATATCAAGCTCTGGCCATACTGAAATTCAGAGTTGTTATACACCTTGTTGTTTCATCGTAGACGAAGAAGAAGTCGATCGAGTTGAATTTGATATGAGATTCGAGTGGACCAACTCAATTAATATCCACTGTTACACACCATTACACCAAGGTACAAGAAGCATATATGTACAACTATCATATGCATTAGCCCATGCCCAATTACCAGCATAATTCAAATTCCAATACTAGCTTTATTTGACCCTTTATATATCTCTTTCAGTTTGTTCTAGGTTGATACAGATTAGGGACCAATTCAAGAACCCATCTTTCCTCACAAATTTCTCCCCAAACCCCTTTTAAATTCTGATTTGCTGGATTTGAGGGGATGAATTTCATTTTTACAATCTCCTTTGTGGTCCGATTTCGCAATCGAAATTAAGCAATGGAACAATGAAAACTCCCCCCTCTTTGCTTGAAATTGATCTTCAAAATTTCATCCCATTTTCTTTTGATTACTACACAAATCATCACCAAACGAAAATTCTCCGCCTTTGTGATCTGGGTTTTCAATTTCAGTTGAAAATTCGGATACCCACATCGCCAATTTCCTCTCTTCTTTGTTTCCCTCTGTTTCCGGGCTAATCCGGGCGGAATCACTCTACCAAACACCGGAAATGGAAACAATTTACCAGCGCCACCGAAAGATTCTCCTAGCGTCGGAGGCGCCGACGCCGCCGATCACGTCGAACTTCGACATGAACATGGTGATAATCCTGGCGGCGCTGCTCTGCGCGCTAATCTGCGCACTGGGGCTCAACTCTATCGTGCGCTGCGCCCTCCGCTGCACGCGCCGCCTCGTGTCGCCGGACGCGCCGCAGGAAACAGCGCCCGCGCGGGGCGTGATGGTGTCGAGGAAGGGGCTGAAGAGGAGCGTCCTCCGGCGGATTCCGGTGGTGGTGTACGGCGACGCCGCCGGAGTGAAGGTGATGGCGACGGAGTGCACGATTTGTCTCGGTGAGTTTGTGGATGGGGAGAAGGTGAGGGTGTTGCCCAAGTGTAATCATGGGTATCATGTTAGGTGTATTGACACGTGGCTTGCCACGCATTCGTCGTGTCCTACTTGTCGGCGGTCGTTGGCGGAGGCTGGTGGTGGTAGCGCGGCGGTTGCGGCTGTGGTGGCTGGGGTTGGTGCGGTGGAGCATGGTGACGTGGGGGTTGGTGTTGGTGACGTGGAGGGGGGTTGAATTGGAGAGCATAATGTTGATTGGTTAAGGTAGAGGCATTGTGTTAGTGTGATTGTGTAACCAATTAATGTTGTTGTTGTTGTTAAGTGAGTTGATTAACAAGTGGTCGAGGAGAAACGAATCAAAACGTACGGTACGTTTGACTATAGTTGATATGATGTATGTAGCCTCCGATTACACTAGTAGATGGATTAGATGTTAGACTCTTGTTGGTGGCCATGTAACATTCAAGGAAAATTTGTAAATGATTACAAAGTGTATGTATCAAAGTGTGTATTATGACTAGAAACGATGGTTGTGGAGAAACGGATATACATATGTGGATCAATGTTTATGTTCATTTTGTTGCTATGTATATTTAATTTAATATATACGATATATGAATTATTGAATAGTGAATATAGGTGAAGACATAGGTTTTTGAATATACGAATAATATGGTGTAAATTACGAAAATCTTTGAATATATAACTACTAATTAGTTTTTTTTTTGATGGAAGGAAAGTAAGTACTCTCCGGACCCTCAAGGGGCATTAACTACTAATTAGTTTGAACAAGAGTAACTAATGATTTGAATTTTTACATATATTCTATTACACGTGTATGATATTCGATATACAAATAGTATGAACATGAATAACTCAATATTTGAATATTTGGTATTGAACAGTGAATATGATGGCAAGAGGGTTTAGAATATACGACTAACATTGTACAATTACAAAAATATTTGAATATAACTACCACTAAAGATTGAACATGAGTAACTAAGGATTTGAGTGATTATTGAATAGTGAATTTAAAGACATATAATTTTAAATATACGATACCATTATACAGTAATTAGTTTGAATATTCAATAAGTTGAATATCACACACTTACGTCAAATTGAATTGAATGTATCTCTAGATATTAATACATATCAAAAAATACCTTAACTGTCAGTATAAAACTTATAAGAGTTGTCAATATAATCTTTTTAAAAAAAAAAGTCAATATAATGTTCCAAATCTCTATAGTATGTGATCATGCATAACATTCATTGTTCTAAAAATTCTCATCTAGGCCTTGCTTAGACGTTAGAAGGGGCTAACCCGCCTAGTCTTCCAGCCCGCTTAGTCCGTCTAAACGCCCGTTTAAGACGCCTAGATATTAGGTGATCCCTCTCCGCCTTGAATTCATCTAGCGTTTTTTAAAACACTGATAACATCCAATATGAGTGATATAAATAAACTATAAACCACGTTCAATTATAAGATGATTTTTGGAAGCTAGTGTGTAGACATAAGACATGATTAAGATTTAAGAATCTGGAAAGAAAAGAAGAGGTTGATTTAGGGTCCACATTATATATGGTGTGGAGAAAGTAAAGGATACTTCACTATCTTCACTTGTCCAACATATATAGTGGGGTATCTATTCATAGTTGAGCAATATGCAATGCAGTACTAAATGCTCATTCCTATTAGACATATGTTTTATATTATTAAAAAAATACCTTGTAATAATACGAAATATTCACTTTAATCTTACTCGAAATAAGTGATTATGGTTGAATTTGGATGATTTAATTTTAGGCAAAGTCGTCACAATTGGATGACTTCGAATGCTAGAGAGATGGTTGTGAGCAACCGAATATAGGGTGGTTAACATTGTCGTATCTGAATGCACTAATTTAGGGGTTATAGTCACAGATCAACTAGACACAAGTCACACAACGGCCCCAAATTTAAACTCATTTAGTTCTAGCAGTGGGTTTAATATAAAGTTTTGATTTTTCTTCTTCATTAGATTATACAAACTTCATATTATTATTGGTCCAAAGTGAATATTTGATTATACAAACTTCATATTATTTTTGTCCATTACTGCACACATTTTCTTCTAGGTTTTGCCTCTCGTTGCATTGTTAATACGTCCCTTGTTGATGGCTTATCCTTGGGTAGCTTAGCAGTACAGAGAACAACGATTATGAGGGCGAGAAACATCTCTTCTTGAACAAGCTTGCTTTGGCCTGCTATGCTCTGATCCAAAGTTGCTTCTAATCCTCCATTTCCCCTTATCTTCTGTCCAACCCATTCTACTATGTCTATTGATTCCTCAAAAGAAGGGTCTAATGGCAATTTCATTGTTAAAAGCTCTAGAAGCACAACTCCAAACCTGTAGACGTCACTCTACTAATTAATCTTGAGTGCATAGCCATATTCTGTAAGACATAAACTTTTAAACATGTTAGATACTCTTGCAATTAGGGGTTGTCTATGAAAAACCAAAACAAAAAAATTGTCTAGGTTAGAGCATCTTCAACAACGTGAAAGAGGCACTCTTTATATGCTTGGGGTTGTACCAATAACGAATTGGTCTCCTAGAAATCATTATACCGTGTGCACCAATAACTAATTGATTTAATGGGATGAGGTGCTAAGCTTCTTAAGCGTTTGTACAGGAGGTTCGAAGTTCGAACTTTCCTACCGGCGTGTATGGAAAAAATTAAATGGGAGTGTCGCCCCAACAATGGGCCTCTACAGTATCCGATCCGGACATAGATTGGACCCGACTAATCGAACTGGGCAAAAGGCCTAAAAAAAAGAATATCGCGTACTTGCTGCGATTAAGTTTCATACCCTTATTTTTGTAAGGCAGTCCTCCTCGTGGAGGGCTCCTACAATTTTAGTTTTAATCTTTCCTAATACTGGCTTGCAATGTTAGTTTTAAGCTTCAGTTTAGTCAATTGTGGTTGCAACTTTAATAGCTATGAAATCATCGTTCGTCATCCTTTTTTAGCTACGTCGTCTTTTCTACTTTATTGTTTTGGACAAATCAAATACGTTAGCGAAACGTGCTATAATTGATTGAGAAGTAGAGAAATATAATCAATGTAATGACAATATAGAAAGCAAATGTTGTTATAATTTTGGATACAAACAACAAATAGATCAACAATTGAATACAACAAAAATTGCATGGGCTGTCAGATTGTTTTTGGCTCAATCTACCGCCCAACTACAATGCAATGTGATATAAGATAATGTTTAAACTATAGAATTGGACGACACTCGAAGACCCAAGATAGCAAGCTATTTTAATTGGGCCTTCCTTTTAAAAAATAAATTTAATATCAAAGTGCAGCTCTCATACCACTACACCAACCTACCGTTGGTTAAAATTAAGCTTTACAAATCAATTGTATTTTTAAAAATATTTATGAATGATTGCGATATACGGTATAAATAAAAGGCATGTATAAGAAATTCCACGTGAAAAATGGAGATAACTAAAATAATGAAAAGGTTGAGCTTTAGAAGGGAGCGTGGCTTTCGCATGTTGCGCGCGAGTATTGCTAAGGCCGGCGTTCTTTCTGCGTACGATCAACTCACAAGACACGAGCCTCCACCACCTCCCGCCAAAATATTTAACTTCCACGTCATTTTCACCTTGGGTAAAATTCTCTTCACAGAAACGTTGATTCATGTTTAATTTACAACCACCGTATCAAATTAATCTAATGGTCTAAACCGTCTAATAATAGTTCGTAAATTAATTTTTTTTATTATCAATTAGCATGTAAATCAATTAACAGACTGGAATTACCAGTTGACGTGGCATTAGTGATTTGCTGACTGTATCTACGAACTCCTTCCACGTCACGCGCCCCCAACAAACTCGTCCAATAAAAAGCGAGAAATTTCCCCGAATCTCACGCGGTCAATGAAACGACGCCGTATCAAACAACGACTCCATCCCCCACCTCTATTATATAAAATCCCCCCTCCGCGTTCCGACTTTTTCTCCAATCGCAGCTCTCCGAAAACGATCGTAGCACCGACAACGTCTCCGAGATTCCGCTGTGAAGAAATATGGCAGCGTGCATCGCCGGCGTCAGCGGTGGAAGGAGCTCCGGCGGGGTCCGCCGCCGATCTAGATCGTCGGTTCCGGTGAGAAATCGGCCTAGTAGTCTTCCGTTTCCATCCAAGGCGGTGGTTCGGCAACGCTGCCGTGCGATGGTCTCATCGGAATTGACGGCGGTCAGATCGGAGAGGGGGACGGAGAAGCTGGAGCACTGGATGAGAGAGTCGGTGGTGGAGATCGTGAAGAGCCTTGGTTCGGGCGAGGCGTCGCCGCTGCTCGTACACGTGTACGGCGAGGATTCGGCGGTTAGGATACGGACGGAGAGGGCGGAGGCGGAGGATTGGGGGCGGATTAAGGGGAGGTGGAGGAGCGGGGAGGATCCGTCGCCGGAGGGGATTATATTGGTGGAGGAGCTCAAAGACGAGGTGGAGAAGGGCGAGGGTAGTTCGGTGAATTTGGAGGAAGGGGAGGGGCAAAACGGGGAGAGCACGAAGGCTTGGGGAGTGTTGTTGATGGGGAGAGGGGAGGAAGGTGGGGTCGCGAGCTTTTTGCTGAAGACTACCAGAGGTGGGGCCCGCGGAGGGCTTTTTTGTAATTGTACACACTTTTCTCTGGTGAAGGTCAAGAGCTTTCGGGAGTCGACTAGATCGCAGTTGAGCAGTTGCTGGCTTGTACAAGGACCTTGATTTGATTTTTAGGGGTTTTAAATGGGTTTAAAATTAGAGGGATTTGTGTAGTTTCAGATGTAAATTAAACTAAGTATAGTGACGATTGTTGGTTACAGGAGATTTTAATGTGTAATGCAATTGGCATTCAAATGTTTGATATATGGATTACTTTTTGTAAGTATCATCCAAAATAAATGTTTGTTTTCATAAAAAAACAATGGTGGTTAAACTCTTTCGACGGAAAAAAACGCTCTCTTTCGTTGAGAAGTACAGTATTAGGAATGTTAGGAGGTTCTAGGTTTGATTAACCATTCACTCTACTGTTAGGTCGAGCCGGTCGGTGCACTTGGTTCGTGTGCTTTATCGGCTAATTTACGGATCCGGGTGATCATATATACGACATTGACTTTGAGACGCAAGTGTATCGCAAGAAGTGTTGTTCAAGGTTGTCTTGATATGTATTTTGAGAGCTTAGTTATGCTTAAGTAATTCGCACGCTACTAGCTATAGCCTATTTTATTAGTTAGTTAGGATCAAATAGAGGGTAAGAAGAATATATACAAGTTGGTTTGATAAGTTAGAGTGGTCCACTTGACAGGTTGATAATATAGCAAATTGAAACAGAGGCCCTATTTGGTGTTTCTGTCTAGCTATGTGATCAGTGGATGCTTACATAACATGCATGGGTTGTAACTTATTGGTATTGATTAGAGATAAGAGCACTTGTATTGGTTCCATGGTTTGACCAACTATATATTTGACTTGGTAAAACAACATTTGGCTCCTAGCCGGCATATTAGATATGTACAGTTTTGGCATATGCTCATATGGTTTAAGCAAATTAATTAATTAAGTATAAGCAAGCTCAACATATACCTTTTCAAACATAAACTTGGTATCTTTTGTCACTTGTTCTAGGGGAACTTCATGTAACCTATCTAGCCCTTAACAAAAATTTCTTATAAGAGTAATTCATGGGCCTCTAGGAGCTTGTCTTGTATATGCATGGAGATAGGACTTTAGTAAAAGCTATCTTATATGGAGATATGACTTAGTAAAAGCTACATGTCTTATATGAAGTACTACATTACTGGTGTATGATATTTGTGCTTCCCATAGGAGTAGTCAAACAGATCATTAAGCTTCTTAGGAATTTCTTGTAGTCAGGTAATAGTGAAGGAAGAAAGGCGCCTATTGCTTCGGAAAAAAAAGTGTGTAGGCCAAGGAATGAAGGAGGTTTAGGACTTATAGAGTTATAGAAATTCTCTCCTGGAATAAAATAAGCTTCACTTGACTGATTCATAACGTTCTGGTAGATTCTTAGGGCCCGTTTGGTTTTCTATTCCGGAAACGTAAACGGAAAGGAAACGAACCTAGTCTATATAAGTGTCATGATACATCAATGATAAATTTCCTCTTGCCTTGAGTCACCTCATTTTTCATTAAAAAATGTACCGCAAGCCCCCTTGCGGTAATCATTCCCTTTTCCTAATTTTAACATGGGGTAAGAAAATCTTTCATTCTCCTCTAACCATTTCCCTTCCCCCTTCTCTAGACCCATAAAAAAAATTGTTGTCAACGTATTGTAACACATAAGTGGTCTAAATTCATTTCCTTTCCGTTTACGTTTACGTTCACTTATTCTATTTGGCAGTTTGGGTCAATATTGTTCTTCTAAGAGGTGAACCTTCATGGGATATTTAAGGCAAATCAACTCCAAGTGCAATATGGGGCTTCCTATTGATCAGACAAAGATTAAGGAGACTCTAAATATGAATGTAATAGCACAACAGGCCCAATATATATTATGACCCATTAGAAAGGCCCAATCATGTAATAGCTAGCTATCTAAGATTCGAGAACCATCTACAGTAGCTATATATATTGTACTCTGAAGATAAGGAAGATAATACAGAAATTCTTATCCATTCCTTATCTGACCAGAATGTAAATGCATAATTACATACTCCAGAAATAACCAACCGGTATTTTTAATTCAATTAGTCATTTTCTAAATACAACCAATCTACATGGATTTCAAAATTGTAAAGAGAAAAAACCGATGGAATTATGCTACAACTAAGGAGGAGCCTCTAATTATGAAGGAGCAAGCTTTTTTCCGGTAACCACATGCACAACTTTTCTATGGGAAAATTCCCAATAATTTTTATCCAATAGTTCAATCTATCTACTTAACAAATCAGATTGATATATACACATCGATCGAATTAATGAGGATACTGTGCCCGAATTTGTACAAAGAAGATGGATTGGAGACGATACTTGAGGTTCCCATCCCTGAGGAGATGTTTGCGGGGATGGGCACCAACATTGTTCTCCGATGCCAGAATATGCAGAGTTGGATGAAGGCTCAAACCGACGACAAATTCTCGACTCCCAACGTTTTGGGTCGGATCAACGAGCTCCGTTTCCTCCTCCACCACGTCGGATGCCCACTCATCCCGCTCCAAGTCAGCCTCGACAATATTACTCGCCCCATTCGTGACAGTTCCATTGTACGTGCATCCTCACTCTCAAAGGACCTAGCATGTTAGGATGATCTTATATCTGAAAGTTGGAATTAAACAAGATTAGTATATAATTTAATTGGTTACTCTTCCTATTATATCAATTGGTTTTAAAATGGAGCTCTACTTGGTTTGTGTACTGGCCTTACGTATACACGATCGACCTCTAGTCCATCGACCCATAAAAAGTTCCATTCTACGTGCATCCTCGATAATATTAATTACTCACCCGATTCGTGATACCTTGTACGTGCATCCTCGGTCTTTAAGGACCTAGCCCATTAGGATCCGTCTCTCGCTGTTAGAATACTTATTCTATATCTGAAAGTTGAGATTAAACAAGACTACTATAAAACCTAGTGGATTACTCCTCTTAATATTCGTAAAAATGAGATGATAAGAACATAAAGAATGAATTATAGAGATAGTAATTGTCTTTCTTTTGTAACATATGTTGTGAATTATCTTAGCTAAGTTATCTATAAACATACATTTCTTAAATAATTGCAGCAAGCTTCTACTGCCAAGTACATTGTCACTCAATACTTGGCAGCCATGGGAGGGCCAGTCCTGTTGAGCTCGATCAAGAGCATGTGTGTGATCGGCCAGGTTAAGCTCGGGGCCACCGTATTCCATCAGAGCGACCAAAAGGTGAAGACCAAGAGCACCGACGAAGCAGGCGGGTTCGTGCTCTATCAAAGAGTCCCGGACCTTTGGTGCCTGGAGTATCTCGTCTCGGGTTGCAAGGTGACGTCGGGATGCAACGGCAAGGTGTGCTGGAGGCAATCTTCGAACCAAAGCAACGTCACAACCGGGCCCTCGAGGCCTCTCCGACGCTTCCTCCAAGGGATCGACCCGTGGGCTACCGCCAACCTCTTCATCGAGGCGGTGTGCATCGGGGAGAAGGTGATCAACAAGGAGGATTGCTTCATCTTGAAGTTGGAGACGAACCAGGCGACGCTCGACGCCCAGAGCGGGCCTCGATACGAGATCATCCACCACACGCTGTGGGGCTACTTTAGCCAACGGTCGGGATTGTTGTTGCAGTTCGAGGACTCGAGGATGATTCGGTTGAAGCCGGAGGTGGACGATGGGGGCGGGGTGTTTTGGGAGACGAGCTCCGAGTCGGTTATTGAGGACTATCAGACCGTTGATGGGATCAGTATTGCGCATGGAGGACGTACCTCCATGCGCGTGTTTCGATATGGGGAGCAGTCCGCTAACCACCAGAGGGAGATCGAGGAGACGTGGAAGATTGATGAGGTTCATTTTAATGTTTCCGGATTGAGTGAAGAATTTTTTCTTCCTCCTTCACCACTTAAATAGTCCATTAGGATACAATACAATATATGAATATAACAATCGGTCAATTGTGTATGTGATATTGTGATGTATGTAGTTTACTCAAATTTTCTTCTATTAGGATTCATAAAACATTGTTGGGCGGTTAGTTTTGTTTCATGGCGATTTACTTGATATTTTTATATAGGAATGTCCTAACCCCTCAGATTTCCCGTAAGGGAAGTCCAATGGGTCAATGTTGTTGTTGTTGTGTTCTATATAGAAATGTCGCTAGAGGGTTGTGCCAATCAACCAAGACTTTGGTTTGTATCCCTTTCCAATATAAGCATAAAGTTATAGAAGTGAAATAGAGAGATTGAAAATGAGAACCTGCTCTT
Organism: Fallopia convolvulus; assembly: GCA_964016875.1. Taxonomy (NCBI): domain Eukaryota; kingdom Viridiplantae; phylum Streptophyta; class Magnoliopsida; order Caryophyllales; family Polygonaceae; genus Fallopia; species Fallopia convolvulus. The sequence continues at coordinate 58,904,846 of OZ024729.1, forward strand.
TGTTGGCTTTTCCAGCAGTAAAGGGGATTATATAAATAGAGATCATTACAAGTGCATGTGAACATACAAAAAGGATACACTCGATTATGGAGGCACACAAATATGGAGCTTGTATCGTAAATTCTGAAACTTGCAAGTGCCAAGAGCCTTGGTACGTGAAGATGTCAACAACCTGATCACAAACACTAATGTGACGAATATAAAGTGAACGCAATTCAAACCGCTCTCTAACAAAATTGTAGTCAATACTAGTGTGTTTGGGGTCGTTATTTAGGACTAGGTTGCGAATCATGTAGGTGGCACTAAAATTGTCACATAAGAGGACGGTACAGTCCATGGCAAGGTGGTGCAAGTCGTGTAGAACGTGCTTATCCATGAGTGCTCATCAATGGTTGGTTGGGCTTTTAATATTGATGAATATATAGATTACAAAATGGATTTTCTATCTAAGTTGTTCCATATTAGATCAGTTGGACATCTTGTAACTATAAGTGGTTGCTTGTTCAAGTATAAAAGTACGTTATAAGATCTTCAATTGATCTAATATGGACCAATCACTTTTATACTTAAACGAGCAACCACTTTTTGTTACAAGATGTCCAATTGATATAATATGGACCAGCGTAGATAGAAAATCCATTTTGTAATCTATAATCATCAACATTAAAAGCCCAACCAACATTAGTGTAGGTTGTGAGCTGATGTGCAAGCGAGCAACAAAGGTGAAGACCAAGGGTTAAGGTACCCATGAGATGGCATAAAATGCACTTTACGACACTCAAAGAGTCCTCAATTGGTATATGCTTGTATTGGCAAACTATTTAAACAGCATATGAGAGTTCAACACGGGTGATTGTGCAATACTAAAGAAATCCAATAAGGTTGTGATAAAATGTCTAATCAAGAAACATGGCGTATGAGACATGCATACGTCATTGGGGTTTAATCAGGCTTGCTCTGCTAAGTGGTAGCACGATGTATAGAGTCTGACACCTGCCCGATGCTGGAAGGTCGGAAGTAAAAGTGTTATAAGCTTTGAATAGAAGTCAGGAATTTTATTCGGTCTAAGAAAGATGAAGATGATCATCTGTGCAAGTGACCTTAATGTTAAGGAAGTAGTGAAGATCGCCCAAGTCTTTGAGAGAGAGGATCTGGTTGAGGAAGCCGTCTTACACACATAGAGAAATAGTCGATGTGACAATCACAAAAATCCAAGTAGAGCAAAAAGAGCTTCAATTTACTCGACTAAGTATAGGGTGTTGGCTTAGGGCCATAAAATGCCTTGTGAAGACAACAAACATGATTAGAGCAATCATGATCAATGAACCTTGGAGGTTGCCCCATGTAAGCATGTTCATATGTCACCATTAAGGAAATCATTTTCAATGTCAAGCTAACGAAGAGGTCAATTATAGTTGAGAGCAATGGAGAGCACTAGGTGGATGTTGGTAGGTCGATTGACATGACTGAAAGTGTCAAAATAGTCAACACCTTTTTTCTAATGGTACCCTTTCGCAACCAAACAAGCTTAGAAACAATCACTTTCTCTGTCAACTTTGTATTCCCCCCTATAATCTCATTTACAACCAACAATATCATAGAGGCTTGGGAACTAAAGACCATATACATTTTCTTTTCAAGGCTTCAAGTTGGATTGCATAGAAATAATCTATGGAGAATGCATAGAGGCTTGGCGGAACGTTTGGGCATGTTCACAAACAAGATCTATATAGGCTCTATTAACACAGAAAATGAGAAACGGTTGAGATCTTTCACAACAATCCATTTGAGAAAAACTTGACCTTGTAAATCCTTTATCAAGCATGAATTACCATGAAATTAAGATAAGGAAAATATCCCAAAAAACCAATGTCTATACACAATTTAAGTCTATGTGATTGCCACCTTTTGAAACTTAATGGTCCAAGTAGATAACATATTCTCTCTCACTCAAACATATTCTAGTGGTAAAATCTAAATTATTGACATTTTAAAATTTTAAAATATTTAAGAAGTCACTTGTATTTTGTAATTATTTATGAATATCCAAACGCCACAAAGATTCATCGATACAATGAGCATCACAAACATTCTTGACCTTTCCTAAACGTTGAGGGACCGTAAATATACTTAATGAATTTGAAAACTTTGTGTAATTTTCTTTTTATAATTTCACAACATTTCACATTTGTCTCTATTATTCTCATTTGATTCCAACTCCTTTGACATAAATAATAGTATTTCGTATAAAATTTATTGACCAATTGACTTAGGCTCCGTTCGACAATAGGTAGTTGTTGTAGTTGATTTGAGTTTATGGAGTTTATGGAGTTGATAGTAGTTGATATTTTGCAAAAAATATAAGGTTGGGGGAGGTACATTATGTAGTTGATGTAGTTGATTTGGGGGTAGTTGAATTTTTTTTGACATTGCCGAACGGAGCCTAAGATACAATTTTACCATAACTTATTCACCATGGCATGGCTCCCAACACATTTGAATTTGAAAACTTTGTGTGATTTGCTTTTTTACAATTTGACAACGGTATATGGAAAGGAATTATGAAGGTCCTCCCTCCTAGTTTAAGATATTTGAGCTCCAATATTGAGATTTTAAAAGTAGAGGAGCGCCTCTTTCCTTTGCCAGTTTGCCCACGCAACGCGACTATATATAAACTGCACACTGAACTCACGTCAAAAACCTAATTCTTTGAATTTCAAAAAACCTATTCTTCCCTATAGATTCCCACCCTGGGCACCCTCATTTCGCTCCAGTTTTTTCAATTTCCTTATCGGGTTCGCCTTGGCGGGTTTTCTTCGCTTCCGATTTGGATCTTCAGCTTTCCCCAACTGCGAATCTGGTTCTTCTCCGCGAGTAGATGGCCGCCTGTTCTTCGGAGGGCTCGATTAGGTCCCAGCAGTTCAGTTCCAAGGTTAAATCTGTTGTTTTTTATCTCCGATTTTGGTATTCTGTTTCCGCCTCTTCAAAACCCTACTTCTCTTCTGCTCTCTTCTGATTTGTGTTTTGGGTGAAGGCCGTGGAGAAGCGGAGCGGCGGGGACTTGGAGGATGATTCCGACTCCTCTCGCAAGCGTGTCAAGTTGAGAGATCTTGAATCTGTGATTCGCTCTGATGGTAAATTTGCTCGCTCGCTCGCTTGCTTGCCTTTTTTTCATTTCGCTGAAGTTTGAATTGCAAATGAAATGGAAAGTTGAAAGCCCTAATCTTGACTGTTGCTGTATGAATGCAACCTATCTGTATTGAAATTGTAGGGATTTGGTAAATAGCCCTTACCGCTTACACCAAATTGAAGGTCCAACCTTTGGAATTACAATTCCCAACTGAAGAGAAGTTGAAATTATAATACTTGAACGCTAGCAGGTGCTCCATAGGAGCTCGGCCAGCATAAATCAGTCATTATTGCATATTACTATATTAGTATCCTACATGTCGGCATGCTTTTACATTCCTACTTTCATCATTGTACACATTTTCTTTTCAACATATGCCAATGGGAGCTTACAAAATGTCATCTCATGCTCCCTCAGATTTGAACAGAAAGATCCAGACACTAAACTAAAGTAGCAAATGGATGTTTTGTTTTTTTACTTTGTCACGTTTTCTTTTCAACATATGCCATTGATTATTTGGTGTTCATTCAAATTCAGTGGGAGAAATAGTGGGATTCATATGATTGCTTTAGACGATTTGGCATTTACATACCTATGTTATGACTCAGGAATCGCTAATCCTTATTTGGGATCTTCAAAACCCAGTGCCAAAGCCTACATTGTTGAGAGTGTTGAAAAAGAGGCTTCCCGTTTTGCTCAGGAGCGCTTGAATCCAAATTCTTGTTCCTTGGATGAGGAAAGACAGTGCAAGAATTCATCAACCCTTGAAGCTGACCACCCAGCTCTTGTGTCACTTGATCTTAATAGTGAACTTTGTGTTGATACTTCAGCTTGTAAGGAAACTATAGCTGAGACCAACGCTTCTACCCAGAATATGTCCAACGCCAAATGTGAAGCAGCTAATGAAAATAATAACATTAAAGCTGTATGTTGCAGAGGTTTGGATCTCAATGAAGATGCTTCTAGCACTGTTAGCCTGGCTCACTTTAATCCATTCCTTAAAACCCACAGTAGCATGAAACCCAAAGATGCTCGGCAATGTAGGAACTCCAATGGTCCACTGGACAACATATCTATGAAAAAGTGGGCAGAGATGAAGCAAAATGGCTTTATCACACCAAACTATGGGACCACACAAACAGCTCCTAAACATCGTGGGAGAAAGAGCAAAGCCGAAGTGCTCAAGAGAAAAATGGAGCAAGCTAAGAAAGAACAAGTTGACAGGTTTGCTAAGATTGCTGCTCCTAGTGGGCTGCTCAATGGGTTGAACCCTGGAATTATAAATCATGTAAGAAATAGTAAACATGTCCACTCAATAATACAGGCACTAGTAAATGAAAGGGGAGAAAAGAACAGTGATCAGGAGAATGCAACCAATTCTTGGATACATCAATCCAGCATTCCTCATGGCAATGCCTCTCGCAACATAGTATCAGTTAGCAGATACGCACCTGATCATCAAATGCCAAAGTATGCCCATGTTCTTCCTTGTGAAGAACATAAAGCCGAATGTCAAGATTTGCGTAATGTGGATGGAAGATTATATGGATATTTTAATGATGATCCACTTGCACTGAAGTTATCCTCATCTGCAATGATGGTCTCAGAAAATGCTAGCTCTTTGGCCACAGTGCCAATAAATGCAGAAACTGTAGATTCCCTTTCTGTTAAAGGTCGGTTTTTATTCCCCTATATATCTACTTCTATTGTTACTTGGTTTGCTTTGAATGCTATTTTTGGGAAGTCCATTCATGTGTAAGATTGAAAACATCTTGCCTTGAAATGAGTAATTATATTTTATCGTATTTTTAGTTTTTTCACTTCTCCACAAGTGGATTTAACAAGATCATGTTTGTTCTCAGCTGCCAATATAGCATCCCAGTGGTTGCAGCTGCTTTGTCAGGACATCAAAGGGCGTCTTGTCGGTAAGCTATCTTTTGATTTCATTTTATTTCACTTTTTTTTGGGTTGGATCAATATGAATTTACTAAAATGGTTTGTAACAAGCATGCGTTCTCTGTGACAGCATTGAAACGCAGTAAGAGGAGAGTTCAAGATGTGATATCTACGGAATTGCCATCTCTCCTATCAAAAGAAATATTGTCTAAACAAGGGAACGATTCTGCAAAAAAAGTAATGGCTGATTTACATCGAACACGCTGGATGATGATGTTTAATCAAATGGAACAAGGACTTTCTAAAGAAGAGCAACAGTTGGTAAGTAACACTGTTTAGAATGCTTCATTTGACAGTTTTCTTTCATGAAAAAAAAAACTGCTAGGATCCAATCTGTGCTTACATGGAACATCTTGTTGGAAATTTTAGGAAACTCAACTGAACCAAGTGAACAAAATGTTAGCACATTGTGAAAAGGGCTTGGAATACACGCAGCACAAGGCTATTGGTCATCCATTGCCTGGAGACGCAGAGAAAGACTGCAGGTGGAGTTATTATTTTTTCTCCATTTCTTTTTAAAATGCAATTCAATCCACCTTATTGTGTTTGTTTATTATGTCTGTAAAGCTGAAGTTGCTACCAGAAAGTTTCAACATACAAAGCTAACCCACCTGAACTCGTTCATGATCATTTTTTTTGGGAAGTGCAGATCAGGTACCGAAGACCCAGATGGAGAATTAGCTGTAAAAGCGGCTGCAGCTTCCATCTACTCGACCTGCTCTTTTGCATTGTCAATGGCTAATGTCAAGTGCCGCTGATCTCCTTTTTCAACACTGTAATGCTAAACGCAACAAGCCATCAAGTGTCAGTTGTGTTTGATATCTTGTTGCTGAGGTTGTTTTCCTTTGCCTTGTTTGAGTTGTTCGCCGGAACAATGAGGTAGTCTTTGGGCTGCTAGCTAACAGCACAGTGGTTTTGCCCATCTTGTTGCATCACTGATTTGTAATACTTTTTTTTTTAGGTTTAAGATCTGCTTGATCTGTGTAGGGAATTAGGTACTAGTAGGTCAGATTATGACATTTCAGCTTAATTACTAGTTAAGAGCCATCCTCATGTGCTTGCTGTATCTCTTCATTGAATGAATAAAATGCTGTTTGATCTTTTGAATTGTAGCCATCACTTGGTTTGTGCAATGTGTTATTCATATTCTTTCATGGTTTTAGGGTCTTCCATTGTTTGCCTGCTGAGTTGAGAAAAGGCTTAAAACAAAGAAAATTTACTGATGTATCAGCTCAAATGTTATCACTGCTATTGTTGTTGCGAAGTGATGAGGATGCCGTTTGTTGTATTCTCCTGGGTGATACTCTTTCATAGTTTGGCACTTTGGTTGATTGCAAGAATTTGGCACTGGCTAACTGGCTATTAGGCAAGAGGAAATATGGTGACACACCTGGATTTTCGTTTGCTGCAGAAATGTAAGCGTTTGCTGAACCAAGGCAACTGGCAGACTCAGGTGGATCATATTAGACGAGAGGCAAATTTTATTGCTGATGCTCTGGCTAGTATTTCACTTTCCTTTGATTCTAATTTCACTTGTTTCAATGAGACTCCCTAGTTGTATTTCTAAGTTCTTTGTAACATCAGCCCCTTCCTCTAGGGAGCAGGCTGAACTTTGTCTTTATGTATAAATCTGTCGGATAAAAAAAGGGGATTTGTTACTTTTATCATAGTGAAATATATGGACTATGTTTCAATTGTTTTTGTAATGCTTCATTTCCAAAATTTCATAGAGAGCTATTAGAAGAAATGATTGTAATTTGAAGCCGAGTATCCCATGCCGGGTTAAGAAATTTATATAAAAAAAATTCCGTTGCCGGGACTTGAACACGGGTCTCTCGGGTGAGAGCCGAGTATCCTAACCACCTAGACTACAACGGATTTGTTCATTAAGCTTGAATGTTTATTATCTATACTTTACTGTGCACATTAGAAGTACACATGGATGAATGACATTGTCTTCGTTGTGAAATGAAATGAAATAGGGTTCCTACTATTTCTCTTTTCCTTCTACTTTATAAAACTTCCTGTTGACTGAATGGCGTGCTTTTGCTAAAATAAATAATTATTCAATATTATTCTAATGATTTACTAGCTAACAAATAGAACTTATAGTGAAATCTAGAAAATAATAAAGAAAAAGAAAAGTTAGGTTGATGGAATTGTTTTGGTTTCCTATAATTGTTTGAAGGCACAACCAAAGTTTTTTTTTTATTTTATTTTCAAAATACATCAAATCACATAGTTTTATACCAATAATCAATATTTTAGATAGAAAATAGCATGTAAAACTGAAATCTAGGTTCGGTTGGTCTTTTGGCTATCTTATGCCTTGTTAAGGTCATGATTGCCAAAGGATTATAACTTTTCACAAGTGTAGAGTGGAATCATCACATTTTTTTTTACTAATCTAAAAGGTACCCTTACCTTCTCATAATCCACCGAAAGGGATCTCAAAAATATTGCAATAATGCACACATGAAAGCAGAGAACTTGGTTAAACCTACTCAATCTACTGCTTTTTCTTGACATCAGTATAGTGCAACACAGCCAAGTACAAACTTTTCGAAGGAGGCCAAATTCTCAAAATTAGTCAAGCAAATTTCAAGCTTATTTACATGGCCTCATTCACAAAAAGGTCAGTTTCAATCTGTACAAAGGTAATGTGCTTTATAAACCTCTTGCAGTATAGCAATGTCAGACCAAACATCCCACCAAAAGACAACCAAGCATATACTTGCCTATAGCCAGTTGGGTCTCATCCTGTCTGAAAAGGGTTTCATGGTAGAGTTATCTGAGATCTTGGCAAGTGACCGATACTGCAATTTCACGCTCTCTGCATTGTCGAGCGTCTTCACAACGTACCTTCATGTTGATTTTATTATGTTAGCACTTGAATTTAAAGCATATCAAGAGGAATCTAGGGTCAATACAATTCCTATTGTGTATCTAATGTAAATATCTCAGCTTATGTATTTTCCTAACATATCCTTGTAATCAAGGGGTGAAATTCTAGTAACACAAGATTTGAGAAGATGGGTACTTCATGAATCAGATGCAAAGCCTTTCAGAGTTTCAGGTCATTCCCTTTCTTGAATTAGTAGTCTTCAAGCTTCAATCTACTCGTACAATAAATCTGACATAAATTGCACCTAACTCTCAAATCTTTAAGTGTTAGAAAAACTTCTACAACACCAGAGACTCAAAACCTATTCAAGTTGCAATTACAATTTACAACCCCATGTGAAACTATGAGTGGGGACCCATTGACATCACATTTCACTTGCTAGTATATAAATGAAAATTTGATGGCATCATGGCCAATGTGAACAGCACTAGTCTAGCACTTGTTTTGGTAGCAAGAATGAGTTAAGTTAGTTCAACAACACCAAATGTGCAACTAAGTGTCCTATGTGCCTTGAAAGTTGCAGACAAAAATTTCAATTAAATTATTATGAGGAAGATTGGACTTACCATCCATTTAAGCATTGTTTTGTAACAATAGCCTCCCTTCCAACAAAGCGTTCAGGTGTCCTCTTGTTCCCCTATTTTGATTTCAGCTTGAACTTTTTAGCCTTTTTAACTTCTTCAATAGATCTTCCATAAAAAGAGATACAGATATACTAACCTTTATAATGACCCGATCAGTAACAACAAATGGAAATTGAACACCTCTCATTCTTTGACCGTTCATATACACAGAATCGCTGCAGTTAGGCTTTACCTGCATAAGCGGCACAGTGACATTTTACGCCACATTGAACATCCAATCGACAGTAAATCAAGAAAATAAATGTTTACAATGACCCATACATAAGTTAAAAACACAAGAAACTATGAACAAACAAGGCAGCATTATCAAAGACCATTTCATCAAGTGATTCTGGCAAGCCAATAAGTATATGGGATAATAACAACCTGATCAAATCTCTCTCTTCTCCTTTTAGACGCACGGTACATCAGCTCTTCTTCGCGTCGAAATGCTTGAACAGCAGTACGAAGAGCTACATAATTATATCCAGGGCAATATAAAAAAATAAATTCAAATTTGGAAGATAATTCTTTAAAAAGATAAGAGAAATTAAAGCTTAGACTTAATTATTTCTCTATTTTTCAAAGCATTCTCTTAATGATCTTTTGGTTGTTAAACTCAATCCTCTTCACCTCTTGTTCCTAATTTCCTTCAATTTCTTACTTTTCTATCCAGAAGTAACTCATTGCCTCAAGATGAGGATGCTATGTGGAGATTTCAGACAAAGATTTTAAAATGTGACCATCAACCTATCTCTATCCATTCTATCATATTTTTGGGTTTCAAAAATTTAAGTTCTTTTTTGGTTTTGATTACTTCAGGGGTTTGAATCTTCTTTTTTTTTTTTTTTTCATGGCAGTGATGTGTACCTACATTCAAGTACACATACTTTATAGGAATTCTTGGTTTGCCAATTTTAGGTTGAGTTGAATTAGGTCTATTGGGTAAGTTTATGTATGATGTATTTTGATCAATTTTCAAGTTCTAGTTGAGTCTGCTTTGGGATTCACCAACCGCCCACCCTCCTGGCCAACCACAGAGACCAAACTTTTGCTCCCACCCACCCCCCAAAGGAAAATGTTCCACATTACTCTTATCACTTTGTTGACTTCCATTCTCAACTGCCATAGGATAGTTAAAATTTAAAAACCTGTTTGCTACCAAATTCAATCCTTGGCAATATAACCAATTCAACAATAAAGACAAGAAAAAGCAAGAGAACATTTAAGTGACTTTTTTTTCAGGGAAAAATAGCAATGAACTAATGCCAATGAAGCCAACGGGATATAGACAGCTATCAGAAGCACCAAAAGTATTTTTAGAAATACGAGGAGGGTTCAAATGCCAAAGCAATTGTGACGGGTGCTCTACAAAGAAACATGAGACTAATGTAATCGTACAAGGAAAAAGAAACATGAGCTTTTTCCAAAATATGGTCTGAAACTGGCAAATGTCAAGCCTATAAATTTTTTAGTACACTCTCAGATCTAAATGAAACGATACAAAATTTCACTTACACAAATTTGGAGACATCATTTCTTGCGTCACTGGATATGAACACGTACAGCAAACTTTCTGCAAAAATTAATTTGATGAAGATTTTACAAAAGCCTTGTACTTTTTATAAGAAGTGAAAAGTTTTCAAAATATTAATCTTTCAATGCATGGTACAAGAAGTACTGAATAGCAGATTATATTAGCAAAACAAATAGCGTTTCTACATGTTCACAGCAAATCATATGAATCAGGGGATAGAATTACATTATAACATCTGAAATAATTAAATTTCCACAAATGGGAGCAACTAACATATACAATATTAGGAAATGGCACATAAAAACTGCATAAATAAAAGAAACACTACCATGGTATCAGAAAACGCCTCCACCTAATTTCCATGTCCCCTGAAGTGCTCCACCATGCAAAAGCTCATTTATTATAAAAAAAATAGTATTTTTGATGTTTTCAAGATACATGAAGGCAGATGGAAATTTTGTTATAGTCAGCTTTGTCCTTGTATTTATAACTTGCAGCAAATTTTATTTTCCTTTTAGCAAATCTAGTTCTTAAGGTCTCTTCTCGTAGAAGCACATTTAGATTTATAAACAAATCAAATGACTGACACATGCAAAAATCTATACAGAATGTACAAAGACTTATAAGAAATTAAGAAGTACATATAACATTCTACCGCATTAAGGATACAATACATGACTAGTATAAATAAATTCAATGATCTAAATATTACAAAAGTTCAGTTGCTGACAAGTGACAAATAATACATGCACAGTCATTAGATTTAGTTTTTGTCTTACTCACCAATCTAATAACTTGCTGAATACCACCACCTCCAAAGGAGTGCCCACATGGTAATATCATTGCATCATCCATGAGAGTTCCTCTGTGCACCAAAAAGATGAATGTCTTTTGAAATATCAACAAAGATAAACTTGAACATAAACAAAACTAGATCATCTAATACTACAAGACTTCACCAACCCATGCTGATGTCTAAACATAAAATAAAAAAACACAAGCACTGCATTTAGACTAATTTAAGTATTAGCATAGAGATCATTCATGAAGAAGAATCCTTTATTATGCTAAATCTCATAATGGCATCCAGAATGAAAAAACTATTGGATCTGTTGCCCAAAAAAATCTAAGGAAGGTCAACCATTTAACTGAATATGCAACTGGAAATATTTCGGCAACATTTAGCAGGAAAGAAATGCACTTACATGTTACTGTTATTACAAAGATGTCATTGAAGCCCAATAGTTAACAGTACTTCTACCAATATAGCAGGCAAAATAAAACATGAAAATTGTAATACATACTACTTACGTTATAGGATCTGAAAATATTGCCCTTAGGGAATCTCCAGGATCACTTAAAGATGAACTATCCTTTCTTCCACTAAACCCACATCCATTCTCACCTGCTACATCCTTCTGCCCATGACATGGTCCTTCTGAGCCCTGCATGTACTGAGAATAACACATATCACCATCAGGCTCTACAACATGAATTTCATTTGGGAAGTGCCGAATTCTTCTTTGCTGATTGCTGTCACTTGTATTTGCTCTATTTTCACTAGACCCTGGTTGCCCTAGTATCACAGTTGAAGAGAAAATTAATGCTAAAACAAAAATATACGCCTGTCTGCAGCTTGGAAATACACATTACTACAGAATATAATGAAGTTTACACACTCAAATACACAAAATTTCCTACTGCTTCCACCACCCCGACCCATCCGAGGTAAAAGAAAGATACTTGGAAGGGGAAAGGGGGAGCTTCTACAAGGTAACAAAGCTGGAGGAGAATTTCAAAATATCACATTTAAGTGCATAATTGGACAAGGTTTCAAAATATCAAAAGCCAATTCAAAATCTTTGCTTTCAAGTTTCATCAGAGTTCAAACCACTCAACTCTAATACTAGCAATCTAGCAAGAGCATGAAAATAATCCCAGCAAGAACATGAATTTCAGATTCTAACCAAAAGCTGGACGGTCTTTTGAATGGCCACTTAATATCTTATCGCCTTCATCAACCTCATCCCCTTCATCATCTTCATCCTCATCCTCGGAATCCTCCCCATCACTGTCCGTCGATGTTGTCCCATTGCCGTTCCAATTCCGGCTAGCTACTACATCCCTTCTCTCTTGCACGTTACCGGCGTACATACTCCGGCGAAATTCCCCCGCCGTCGTCACAGCTGCCGCCCCCTGCGAAGCCAAGTACTGTTCCCTGTCCACGGAGTTTAGGAGCTTCTCATCCATGAATCCGCTTAGCTCTCGGGTTTTAGGGCCACCTGGCTCGCTGCCAATTGCACGGTGTTGTTGCGCGCCGCCACCTCCTCCGCCGCTGGAGCAGCCGAAACGGAGTGCCCGGGCGTTATTGGTGTCGTCATGGAAGAGCAGCTGGGCGGCGTTTAAGCCGCTGTCTAATCTTTGGTTTTTAACCAAACTCATATTATCAGCAGCCATTTTTTTGAGGGATTGCTTCAATTTGAGGAATGGATTTGAAACGAGTTTGTTGGCTTGGGGGAGGAAATCTTAGGGTTTTAGGATGTCAGAAGTATTTAGGGCAGAAAAACCAATCAAGCCCCATTTCAATCGAATAAGAGGTATTAGGGATTCGAATTGTGAAAGGGGGGCGAAATCAGGGCCCAAGTCAATTGAAATTTCATTGAAATTGGGAAGATCACGTTGACGAGGTATGAATCATGAATGTTTCCGAGTTTATGCCCTTCTCCAAGTTCGTCGTCAGGATTACGGACAATGAAGTGGTGCAAGTAAATACGACGTCGTACGAGAGGTTACAACGGATGAAATTACGACGTCGACCCATTCCAAAAGGTGATTAAGCTCACCCCGGCGCGCCACATCGCACCCTGTCCTGAGTCATCATGGAGGATTTAAATCACGAGATATGCGACGCAACGGCTAGAAATCGAAGCTAAAAGTTTACGATTCCGTTGGAGTCTTGGAGAACGTACAAGCCCTTTTTAATCCGCCCTTTGCCACTGCGCCATGTGCCGCGGGGACCACGACGTCGACTCATTAGTCCATTACAACTAAACTCATCCCAATATAATCTAGCCGAATCGAGCATTGAATTGCTAAGTTCAACTTAGTTAAAACGATTTTTCTAACCTATGATATTTTTTATTTTAAAAACTAAAATCCTATTTGGAAATAAATGAACCATATTCCCCCATTTGGTAGGCTAAAAAAAATTGACCTTTAACCTAGGGTGGGACATGCTCTAACCTATATCCAAGTATATATGTTAAGAAAATAGTAGTTAAAAATATGTAAATTTAAGCTTTTTTTTGGTAGAATGTAAATTTAAGCTTTAATGTTAACTTGATTTGCATACAAAATTTTATTTGGACTTGGTTTATTTAAATGGTTACCGTCACCGAGTTCAAATTTAGTTTACAAGCCTCTCGTTTAGTTTTTTCGTAAGAGCTTGTGAAACAATTCATTTATTTAATTATACAAGCAAATAAAACTCAAAATACTTAGTTTGGCAAAAAAAAAACTACACTACTTATTTTGAGATACAACCAAGACTAATAGACTATATAATTTAAGTAAAATGATATATTATATTATACAAGCAAAATTTCTCTAATTATCCCAACCTTTTACATGGTTGCACACTCTACCCTAATCTCTTCAAATTTCACAAATATCCTATATTTTGGACGGTTGCGCACTCTACTTCGAAGTGTCCACACTTTGGGTAAAATTGTGGATTGACCCTCATATTTTCATTTTGTGATAAAAATATTCAATTTGTGTGCAAACAAATTTTCAAAAATTATAAATCTTGTCCTTAAAGGAATAAACTATTCAAAAATAATCATTTTAAATCTCTTTTGGTTCCAAAACATTCTTAGTGAAAATTAGTTTTTTTTAAAAAAAAAAAATCAATTTTCTTTATATAAAAATGTATTGGATAAATTAATATCTTTTGGGTAAAGACCAAAGGAATAACATAACTTTATAGGTTTAAATTTCTCATTTATAAGAAAATAATGTCATTAATTTTATTATTTGTATAACTTTAACTTCATAATTAACCACATAAACCAGTAGTACTAGTAGTTCACCTAAATACTTTTGTCCATTATTATTTTTTAAATAATTTTAGACAAAAATTAATAAGAATTTCGTAACCTTTTTTATAAACGTTTAAAACTTATATTCTAACTTGTCAAAACAAACACAATGACATTGACTAGTTTAATAATATTATTAAATTAAGCATAAAACTCAAATATTTTTTATTAATGAAAATCTAAACCTTAATTTTTTTTAAAAATTTTCTAAAAACCCAAATAAGGCTTTTAAAAATATTCATACTCATATTTTTTTTATAGGGTAAGGATTAGGGTCGCCACAAGTAGTGAGGAATGGGCAAACCGCCGCCTGTGGGGTTCGAAACAGTGACCTCGGGGTACTACCCCAAAGGCTTAACCGCCGAATCAAATGCCCGAAGACATAAAAGTTAGACATATCATCTTGTGTAATAACCCAAAAAGTTTAAATTTATATAAAAAGGATTATCAAATTTTTTTTATTAACTTTTGTCTAAGTATTAAGATGAACTACTAAAGATTTAAAATCGTCTCATACTATACGAAGGAGGTTCCGGTTGTGATCATGTCATCCGAGAGCGCCCCAACCATTATAAACCAGTAAACATTCCCTATCAAATTCAAATATAGAACTGTGTTAAGTTCGTTTTTTTTTAAGGATCGATCGAGTCTGAGTTGTGCATAAGTTTGTAATGATTGATCTAGTTTTGCTTCTTGTAAAGGTGGTTGGAAGAAGGAGCTGAAATGTTCATAAAGAAGCCTCTTAAGCTATCAGATGTGCAGAAGCTTGGGTGTCAACTGATGCACAAGTGTCACGCGTGCCATTGCTAACTAACAACTATCCGAAACAAGATCAACGAAACAGAAAATTGTTAGGTAACTAGGATATACTATAAACTTGGTAATTTGATTTGGAGGTAAACTTGGTTTAATTATTATATGATTCAAGATCCTGCACATATCTAGCTATAGTTTCCATTTTTTTAATACATGTTAATAATGATATGATCTACAAGTCTACAACTATGCATGACCCGGTTTGTGCTAGTGTTCTATATATGGAGCTGAAACAAAAAATAGTCAGAAAATGCAGATGTTGACAACGACTTTGGTGTATTTGTCATCACAAAATTAATCAAGAATAAAGGAAAAATAGAACCCATCAGACTTACATGATCACACACATTCAGTAATGAAATCAAAGTCAAATACAAAGATGAATTCAAACAAAACATTCTGAAAGTATCAATTTTGAATGTCCACATAACAACAAAATCCTTTTACACAGTAGCTAAATCTGTCGTTTCCTGTTTCCATTTCCCCTCTTCCTCCCTTTTTTTAGCAAGAAGAAGATTATGTACACAAGCATTCATTATTCATGTGAAAATGAAATTAGGGATACTTTAATTTAGGGCATTGAAAGCTAGCTAGGAACAAGGGCTTGATCAAAAGAAGTGCTTTTGATGGTGTTTTTGGTGTCTAATTTCATCACAACCAAAGCAATCTAACACAGGGTAGCAAGCAACAAATAAACACCTCCCAACCCTCTTAGACAAGCATGACATCATCACATGGCAAGGGTGGCAACAGCAACAAGAGATTGATTGATCTTGATCATCACTACTAACATGTGGGCTTCTTCTTCCTCTTCCTCTCCTTCTTGTTTTCTTGCTGATTTTTCTCCCAATTTGACTACTCTCTGCAATTTCTTGGGTCTGTTGGTGACCCATCTGTTCTTTCCTCCTGCCCATCAAAACCCAGAAACCATTTCTCAAAATGAACTGAATTAACAGAGATTTTGCAAAATAAAAATTCAACCTTTGAGCTTTGCAAAATAAAAATTCAACCTTTGAGCTTTGGTGTTTACTTCTCGGATCCACAGCCAAAGTGGAATGAATCAATCACTCAAAAATAGATCAAATCAGTGCTTGTTGATGCCGTAAAAAGGTCAATAAATGGATTGATTGATTGATTGTAACAAATGCTCCTACCTAAGTAGGTGGCTGGTGAGGGAGAAAGGAGGAGACAGAGAATAGTAGGGTGGACGAGAATATGCTTCAAATAATATAATTGAGAAATTTAAACTAAGAAAAAAAAGGTTTGCTAAGCAAAGAAGCAAAGATCAGAAAATGAGACTATGGAGGATGTGGCCAAGTTGGAAACTTTATGCTGACAGGAAAGGGTAAATAAAACAGACTCCTGTTGATTCCGTGTTTTAGTGTCTGCTTTTGTTTTTATTAATGCGTAAGCATTGGGGATGTCCAATGAGGATAGGACATGTGGAAGTGTAATTGTGTGATTCCGCAAATGCTGCAACAACTTGTTGAGCTTTTCTTATTTATCTGGATTTGGAGAATTTGTGAGCCTAGACATTATGGGCAATTGGGGATACAGCTCAAACCGACAAACTCCTAATCAATGATTTATGTAGTTATATAGTATGGGCATATCGCGCTTTTGTCTTTTCTACTAGGACGTATTTGATTGCTATTTTTAGGTTATGTTTGGTTGAAATCTGGGAATGACTTCTGGATGGAATCATGTTGGGATTTGATTTATGAATGTGAGTATTTTTGCACTCAAAGGTTGCAATTGGAACAAGAGGATGAGAGGAGAATAAGCCATTTTACAAACAAACGCTATACAGATTGTACACAACCCTGCCGAGCAACTAGAATTGCAGAGGCTGCTTATATTTGAAAATTTAGTGGAAAAATCAGTAGACATGTAATCACTGAGTTGAGAAACATACTTGTAAACTATTCCATTTCATCAAGTCTGGAATCTCCAAAGATTCCTCCTCTGGTGGGTAAGGGGTTCCTTCTCTTTGCCTCTCTATCAGCATTAATTTGCAAATTTTCTCTCAGTCTTTGCAAACACTGAAAGACTTGTACCAATGAACCCTGTGTAACATCACACAGCCTATCAAAGTGAAAAACTAGTCTTGTTTTGGCCAGGCTGTATGTAATCACTGAGTTGATAGGACATGATTTTTCTTTAGGAGATATATATACTCTTGTTTTGGCCATCAAGAATGTCCACCCTGATATGAATAGGAATCTTTTTCAAAAGAGAAGAAGAACCCAAAGCAAAAGCCGATTGTAAGAAATAACATACACAAGAAAATGGGATTTTTTAAAGTAACCATTTCAACTGATCCGGGAATCAGCCTATTCAAAATGCAACACAAGACAGTGCCATCAAGTAAGCAGGCTCTTATTTCTGCATCTGAAGCGTCAATTGGAAGATTCAAATTCGGAAGAATAGAATTAATAAGCCACTCTACAATGCCTGCGATAAAGAAATTTGAGGTCACCAAAACAAGTCGAGCATGACAAGTATCAAGGTATATAAAATACCTCTTTGTTCAAAGGTTCTACCTTTTCTTTCCAAATCTTCGCTGAAAACATTTTTTTTCGCTGTGAAAATCTGCCTAGTATTTCATATTGCTCTTGTGAGATTTCGGTGCAGTTTTTTCTCACCTTAACCGTTTCATTTAATCTTTGGCCTTTGGGTGGGGATTACAAATACAACAACTTGATTCAATTGTTTGAACAAAGACAACAACTTGATCAATTCAATTGTATTTTTGCTGCGACAGAAATTCGTTGGAGGAAAGATGGCACACTTCCAGACCTATGATCTCGAATACGCAGATGGCTACTACAAGTCTACAACACATCCGATTATGCACTTGAATTGAACATGGAAATCTTCTCACAGAGAATGAGGAGCTGGTAATATGCATTTCAAGTCTTTGATACCTCAAAATGGGTCAGTTTTTAGGCGTTCAATTCCCCTACAAACCCTCCATTCAAAACTCAAATTCTTGGTTCAACAAGGGCAATACAGAGAAGCTCTTAAACTGTTCTCTAGAGAAGGATTCAATTTGAGTCCCACTGGTTCTCATCTCGTTTTCCCACCTCTTTTGAAAGCTTGCACTGCTCTTTCAAGCACTCTTCATGGAAAAACCCTCCATGCTAAGACCATTGAAATGGATCTTCAGTTTGATCCATACATCGCCACTTCCCTTGTCAACATGTATGTCAGAAGTGGGTCACTTAGGTATGCAGCCAAGGTGTTTGTGAAAATGTCTGAATGGGAGGATTCAGCTGGTGATGTTACACTGTGGAATGCTATGATTGATGGGTATTTTAAATTCCGTGAGTTTGATCTGGGTTTAGCTCACCTTTCTCAAATGCAGGCGTTGGGTTTAAGACCTGATATCTTCACCCTCACAATACTTCTAGGAGCATGTGGGAGTTCTTCATCTGTGTCCTATGTTTTGGCAAAGCAAATTCATGGATTTATTGTTAGAAACTTTTCACGAGATGACCCCTTTTTGGAGACTGCGTTGATTAGTATGTATTCAAGCTTTGGGAATGTGACTCGTGCTTGGCATGTTTTTCAGACGCTGGAAGATAAGAGCAGTGTTGCAATTTGGAATGCAATGATTGCTGGATTCTCTGGAAATGGAATTTGGAAAAACAGTCTGGAACTCTTCTTACTAGCAAAACGTTCTAACTGCAAACTTTCTTCCGGATCCTTTGCTGGTGCTCTAACTGCTTGCTCTCAAGGGGGAGACGTGGCTAGTGGCCAGCAGATTCATTTGGATGTGGTGAAGACGGGTTTTGAATGTGATCCATTCGTTTGCACTTCTCTGTTGAGTATGTATGCTAAATGCGGGTTCATCAAAGATGCTGAACAGGTATTTAATGGTGTGCAAGATAAGCAGATTGAAATATGGAATGCAATGATATCAGGCTATGTTAATAATCGCTGTGAATGCAATGCTGCAAGTGTTTTTCTTCAGCTCAAAAGGACTGGCATTTTACAGGATCCTGTTACAATCCCAAATATTCTATCAGCTTGCTCTGTGAATGATTTATATGATTTTGGCAGAACAATGCACGCTGAACTGATCAAGAGACCGTTGCAAAACAACGTGCCTGTGCAGAGTGCATTACTTAATTTCTACTCAAAACATGGCATCACTGAAAATGCCAAAGCAGTGTTCAGTACAATAGAAGAAAGGGATGTAGTCGCCTGGGGTTCCATGATTTCAGGTTTCTTCCAAAATGGGAGTCTTGATGAATCTGTAGACTTGTTTAGAGTCATGCTTGCTGATGCAGTGAAACCTGACTCTGATATAATGTCTAGTTTGATTTGTGCTTGTTCTGGACTTGATGATGTACACATGGGAAGTGCCGTCCATGGATATTCTGTCAAGAGTGGATTTGAATCTGACGTTTTTGTGGCGAGTTCCCTTATAGAAATGTATTCTAAAGTCGGCTTTATTGAGGATGCTGAAAGAGTATTCTCTTTAATGCCATACAAGAATCTGGTGGCTTGGAATTCAATGATTTCATGCTATTGCAAAAACAAGAAACCAGAGATGTCAATATCTCTATTCCATCAAATTCAGCCACACGGACTTAATCCTGATTCCGTTTCATTCACCAATGTCCTTGTTGCAGTTTCATCATTGGCGGGATTGGCTAAAGGCAAGGAAATCCACGGTTACTTGATAAGAAACTCTAATCAATCTGATCTTCAGGTAGAAAATTCATTAATTGATACGTATATCAAGTCAGGAAGCTTATCATACGCACGGAGAATCTTCAATGGCATGAAGACAAGAAACTTAGTGACATGGAACTCAATGATATCTGGGTATGGCTCACATGGCCAATGCCTTGAGGCAATCAAACTTTTTGATGAGATGAAGATGACATCAGGAATGAAGCCTGATGAGGTCACTTATTTGTCTCTGATCACGTCATGTAGTCATTCGGGTCTAGTTGATGAAGGGCTGGATTTGTTTTACTCCATGAAGCCAAAACACCAAGTTGAGCCAAAAATGGAGCACTATATGAATGTTGTGGATCTCTTAGGCCGTGCTGGGCGATTAGAGGAGGCTTATAGGTTCATACAGGAGATTCCAATCGAGCCTGATCAAAATATCTGGAGGTGTTTACTTGCTTCCTGTTGTGCTCATGGAAATCTTGAGCTTGGTGAATTGGCTGGGGAGAATCTGTGTAAAATGGAAGCGTCGAAAAGTAGTGATTTGGTTCAGCTGTTGAATTTGTATGGTGAATCGGGATTGTGGGAGAAGGCGGCAAGATTGAGGGTGTTGATGAAGGAGATGGGGTTGAAGAAGGTTCCTGGGTGTAGCTGGATTGAGGTGAGGAATGAGATGAATGTTTTTATTTCAGGGGATTCGTCGTCACCTTATTCCAAGGAAATCTTTCTGATGTTGAAGAGACTCAGAAGTGAGATGGGAAGTTATGAACAAGATTATTATGATGAAAGCATTATTGAACTGTCATAATAAATGTTGAAGAGACTCAGCTTGTTAACTGATTTGCATAATTTAGCTTAATGTGAATCAGCTTGTACAATTTGATTGATGGAATGAAAGCCCATGGAGTGTCTTGGTGACTCAAAAATGTTGTGCAATTGTGTTTTACAAATTGTAAATGGTGGATACGTGTAGCATTACAGGACTGATCTTCATTAGGGCTCTTATTTCTTGTGTCATCATCATCATTGACCCTGTGAGGCTCCACTAAGCGGAAACAAGATGGGGTACCCCGCCCAAGGGAAAGGGGTACGTCCGATAGACCCTAGAAAAACTGAAATTTAGCTATGTTATAATAATAACTTAATTTAGTTAAGATACACCAAAATTAATATAGGGACTAAATCCATTTCAAAGGCACTATATAAAAGCCAATGAGTAAGAGGATGGCCCCTTTTCTTGTGTGATTTTCATTATTTCCTCCAACCCATTATGACTTTTGTATGTTAATGTTCCACCTATGAAAATTTGTGTATCTTTGGTTAGTTGGTTAACCACCTATGAAATTTTCCTAGCCATAATAACCAAACCATCTAACCAAAATAGTTATCGGTCTGTTAAATTTTCCTAGCCATAACCAACTCAGAGGCTTCTCTGTTTTTTTTTTGCCCGGTCCTACTAAATGTGCAGTTTAATACATCATTTAATTCATTATCATACATTAAATGCAGGAATTTGATGCAATTAATACGCCGTATACAGTAATAACCGTGGATATCTTCTGTTTCACTGTTGTATTACCATTAGTGGTGGGCGAGATAAAGAGTTCTTTTTTTTCACTAGATTCCATCACACACACTCAAAGCAGTGCTCGTCTATGGTGTCTGGTTGAGAATTTCCTTATTCAAAACCCTAAACTATGAGAGAGAGCTCAATTGACATCCCAGATGAAATCTGGGATCAAATCATCTCTAAGCTCGAGCACGATCGCCACCTCCAACCCTTATCTTTGGTCTGCAAGTGCTTCCTCTCAATCACAAATCGACATAAGCAAACCCTAAAAATCTTCGATCCCACTGCTTACTTTCTAGCCTCTCTTCTCCGCCGATTCCCCAACCTCAAGCACCTGTCCCTCTCCTCTTACCCTGGCGATCCTGTTCCGATTCTACTCGTGATCGCTAATTTCGACTTCCGTCTCGAAACCCTAGACCTATCTAACCACGAATGTTTCCCAGTCGATGGACTGGAGCAGTTGCCTGCCTCAGCTCTGAGCGGGGTAAAGTCGTTGAAGCTGAGTTCTCTCACTACGGTAGGCGATGATGATCTCGAGAAAGTTGTAAACTTTTTTCCCAACTTGGAAATGTTGGATCTGAGTCATCCTGGGGATGATGCGGATTTGAACGGTTCTGGGAGATCTAGTCAAGGGGCTAGGATGATCACTGATGATGGAATTGCCGTGTTGGCTTCAAAGCTCAAGGGTTTGAAGAAAATCGATTTGAAGGGGAATCACTGGGTGTCTGATAAGGGTGTAATTTCGTTGGTTGAGAATTGTCCGGATTTGGAGGAGATTGTGGTGAAAGAGTGCAGTTTTGTGACCCAAACTGGGATCGGATTTGTATTGCAGGCTTGCGAGAATCTGAAGAGCATTGGATTGCACGGGATGGATGTGGTATTGGATGATATTCGCCAGCCTCTGAGTTGTGCTCGGAGCTTGTCGGAGATTGATTTCTCTTATATGGATGTTTCTGATTCTCTGCTCTTTGCTTTGGTGAAGGCCAGACTCCCATTGAAGAGCTTCACTTTGTTCCATTGTAAGACCTTCACTTTTGCTGGTATCATTTCATTCTTGAAAAGCTACCAATCTCTTGAATACCTGGCTCTTGAAGGGATTTATTTTTTGTCTGATGTGTCAATGGTTACCCTTGCAAAATCCCTCCCAAAGTTGAGGGTTGTGAAGCTTAACTACTGTGGTAAGCTTTCTGATTCGACATTCCTCACTTTAGTCAAGCACTGCCCCTCCTTGGAAACTCTTGAGATGGAACATACGAATATGGGAAAGGAAGACATCCCGGTGGCTAATGCCATTAATCCTCAGATCAAGACCCTTAACATGTCATATAACAAGAGTTTGATCAATGAAACTTTGGAGAAGATTGCAATAGCTTGCCCAAATCTGGAAATGCTGGAACTAAGCTCTTGCCTTGGGATATCAAGGAAAGGTGTTGGAGAAATAATGAGGAATTGTCATAGTTTAAAACATTTACAGATCAATGGCTGTGCAGCTGTGAAGAATCTTGACCTGGATAGAAACACCAAAAAACTGGAGTTGTTGGTAGCGCCTGCATCAGGTCTTAACGACGATGCTCTGATTGATATAGCCAAAAAATGCCCCGATCTCATGTTTCTGAATTTGATGAATTGCTTAGGGATAACCTCCAAAGGGGTGAAAGAAGTGGTTGACAAGTGCAACAAATTAAAGGAGATAAACTTGAACCGTTGCCGAAATATAATTCGTAAGGATATCGTGCCTTTGATGGTTTTTAGCAGTTCCTCTCTGAGGAAAATTATCGCACCTCAAGACCAGCCTCTGAGTGAGCATGAGGAGGAACTGTATTTGAAACATGGATGTCATGTGACTGTCGAGTATTAATTAAAAGGTACTACAACTGTTTATGTTACAGTATATCTAGTAGTATTGTAACTTTTGTCCAGCTTTTATGGCTTGGTAAATTGTGACCATTATGCATCTGAATTATGTTTGGCCTTTTACCATGCTTTGCTGAGATTAATGAATTTGACAAGTTAGATCTGTTAGTATACCAGTCCTACATTCTTCCTCCATAAAAAAGAGCATATCTTCAATTTTCACTCCATCAAAACCTTGTACTAAGGAAAGTTATTCAGCTTGGAAATCATGGCCTGTTTAACTTCTCTTTGGATTTGTTCTACTATAGTAACTGCTGAAAGTTCAATGTTTAGGGTAACTTAGATAAGATCATCCCTTACATATGCCACATTGCTCATAGTCCGGAACCACCATTTCTACACAAAATTACATTTAAAAACACATCATCTCCACTTTATTTACATTTACTTTTCAGTGTAAGTAACACAATATTGAAAATACTCCTTATAAATAGTGTGGTATTTGATAGTATTTTGAAATTTTGTTAAGCTAAAATAGGTGCAAGTATTGAATTGATAAGAAAATAGGGATAATGGATGGTAAACCTTAGTTTTGATTATTAACATGGTTCGCGTATTGTATTTGCCTGGTGATTGTGACTGCATACTTGGTTTTAATACCAAGATGTCTGGATTATAGATGACATGAGGAGGTCATATACTCATATATTATGGCTGTTTTGCCTCAGTGAATTCGTTCTTCTGAATACCATTTGCATCATCATTCATAACAGAGGTTTATTTTGGTGTTTTCAGAAGGAATGCTTGTTGCACGGGCATGGTAACACGAAGTTTCTGGTTGAAGGACGGTAACTTGAGCGGCTTAAGGAAGATAGCTTTTTGGCTTTTTGGTGATGCAACAAGAGAGATTTCATCTGGATTTCTCCTTTCATTTACTCGTACTAGTTAAATTATGCTGGTAGGTGTTTTTCTTATCACAAGTGAACCTAAACTGTGCATAGCCTTGCTGGGAATCAGGGACTCCCTCCAGCAAGATTATCTTATGCAAATAGTGAAATAGGGATCTCCCACTATTATACTCTTTGCCATCTTTTCAAGTTTAAATCTTTAAGCTTGGGTAGTGGTTACTGGTGTTTCTCCTAGTTTTGAAACTGGGCAAATCTTTGCTGGCTGTTTGTTCAGGCTCTTTTGGTCAAAAAATATGAGCGAGTATGGCCATGATACATTAATGTAAATTTGCAAATATGGAATGCAATGAATGATATGAGATTATGTCATTATTCTTTGCTGTATTTTTAACTAGTTAGTTTAGAGTTATGCTTTTGCTGATGCAGTGAAACCGGGCTCTCAGATCATTAATGTCTAGTAGGAATTGTCTCAGTCAAATGCATGTGGATTTGAATTCTAGGATTTCCTGGTATTGCAAAAACAAGACGCAAGACAAGTCCAAACCTCTAATTCATCACATTGACTGTCATGACTGCTGAATGCTGATGTAGGTGGTGATGCAACTCCTCTATACAGTATATGATAGATCTCATCAAAAGAAAGGAGTAATAAAAAGGAAAGAAAATGTCCAACCAAGGTCGTTAACAGATAAGTTGGATTAGTGTGGTCAATTAGCCATCAAATCTATCGATCATTTTCCTTTGTAAAAATTAACTGGATGTTGCAATGTACACCCACAACGCTACAAATTAAGGAGGAAGGAAGAAAAGTTCAATGTTGGAGTCGTTCAAATTCAATTGGTCTACGAGGAAAGGGTCCTTCACTTTGACTCCAACCCAATTTAACCCCACTGGTTTAATTAATTACATGTTCACATTAGTATACGTACGTATATATTGACCCAGTCTTATTAATACTCTTCAATAATTATTATAAACCTCTCTTAGCGTAACAAAAACATCGATTGGAAGAAGAAAGTTTCTCGTATCCCCAACCCCAACCAGACGCACGTACGTGTCCAAGAATGCCACAAATATATATAAGTATCCTTTGAATTTTTCCTAGCCAAATTATATTTTCCATCAAACCAACACTTGCCCATATACATACACCAACTAAGACTCCAAATTAACTAGCTATACATATTTTATATTCATCGATCAAACAATACCCTATACAATTTTCTAAGGTGTACGTAGAAAATAAAAATATGGAAGAAATAAGGTGTCTGGTTGTTAGAGGGTGCAGAATGGCCAAAGAGCTGGAATCCAACGTACTAAACGCGTACGGTGGTACGGCGGATCTGCCGGATAAATGCGAAGAGGTCGCCGCAGTGTTCACGGCGGCGTGTGATCGGCTGCGCGCCCTTCAGGGATGCCACGTGCTGGCGGATGACGACGAGGCAGCCACGTCTCATGTCCGGTTGCATCGTAACTTGGGTGAGCCAAATTCACAGATGCCACGTGGCGGGCCTAGTGTGGGGCCCAGTTTGAGCAAGGGAAAGGATGTTGTGGCACATGACCACCATCCAAGTGGCGGAGAGCAACGGAAGCCGCCGTGCGTAGGGGTGAAGCGCGGTGGCAGTGATGAGGATTTGTCCTCGCAGTTAACAAGGATGAGGTAATATATATATATATATATATATATATATATATATATATATATATATATATATATATATATATATATGCGAAGATAATAGAATGAATTGTCTAAGCATATATATCTTCGAGTTGCTCTTTCTATTGACTTATTTATTATCTATAAGATAATTATTAACTCAACTATAATAAGATAATTGTTTCCAACACAAATGACCATCATTATATTGTATGGTATCATCATAATATACCGATTCAAAGTGATAACGAATACATGCAAAAATGTACACAAATTAAACTCTCCAATTAAACACTCTGAATAGGAATAGGAAGGAGGAGAATGGGAAACGAAGAGTGGAAGTGGCAGCACCGTTGCATGGGAACACCGACATGCCTCCAGATGATGGTTTCACTTGGCGAAAATATGGCCAAAAGGAGATTCTCAACGCCCAATTTCCTAGGTACGTATCTCTATCTACAATACATCATATCGAATTTTTTATCTTCTCAAAACCAAACCAATCCTAAATTTATCACACAAATCCATGCCAACAACACCTCATTTTTTCTAATTAAAAGACATATAATATTATTTTCTAATATAGTTTGAACATGGATCGGACAATCATGTATGCGTAGAATATAGTGATCGAATTTCAAAAAAGTAAAAGAACAAAGTAATAAATAATTAAGATCCCAAACAAATAGAGTACGTCTAATATTGACCTTTTTTGGATCGAGGACATCTGGACATGCATTGTCCATGAGAATCGAAATAAAGGTCTCATAGTACTATCGTCATAAAGTCCTAACTATTTGACTATGTATGAAGACTAGTTTTGACCTATTTAAAAATGCAAAATAGGCTAGGATGTAAGAAGACATAGCTAAATTGGAGTATAATTTTCTTCCTAAATCTTAAGAATATAGAAAATTCGATATATTGATCGATCGATATGGTACGTTTTGTATGGTTTTGATTGTGACACCTTAGCTTGATCTCGTGCCCTTCCTTGTCGTTTGAGTGTTTGACATTTTCACACTAGCTAGGTAGCTTAGTAAACCGTACCAGACAAAAATTACACCCTTTCGAACATTAATGTTTCCGGCATTTTGACATTGTCATACTAACTAGACTAGCTAGAGACCAGTAGATACGACGTCATTTTCATCGAACAATTAGAGCTAGTGCATGGCGTTATTCATTAATTAAAGTAATTACGTACGTATAATATATATATATATATATATATGCACAGGGCATACTACAGATGCACACATCAAAGGCAATACGGTTGCCCGGCAAAGAAGCTAGTCCAACGCCAAAACCACAACCCTCACCTCTTCCAAGTCACCTACCGCGGCCACCACACCTGCCACACCTCCTCCACCGCCCCGGTGGCCACCCCCGGCCACCAACAGGACGCGTCCCTGCTTAATTGGCTCTCCTGCATGGACATCATAAGTAGTGGTGGTGGTGGTGCCCGGACAATGTCATTGTCGGGTGGGGTCGGGGAAGCGGAGTACCATGCAACGGTGGTGGACATGGCCAATTCCATGTTTATCAATAATACGCCCAATAGCATTGATTTTATTTTCTCTAACAATTAAGGACCCGCCCTCAACTGGGGAATAATTGAATCTTCCGGGCCGGTCCTTGACTCAATATATCTCCTGCATGCCCTAGCTTGCAAAAGCACATTATAATGCAATATTTACTGTAAAATCCTGCATTATAATGTATGATTATATTCAAATAGGCTAGGCTCTTAACTCTTTACATTAATTAAGTTAATTTCTAGAATTCTAGTACGTATGAGACCGATCTAAACTTCCGCTTACTTATTAGCTTGTTGATCGAGGACCTATATACGCTTGCCGGTTTTCCATGTCATGTCACATGTGTTAATTAATTTTGATGAAATGTATGGCCGGGAGCTAGATTGCCTCCCTATCTCAGTCCATCATCGCTTTAGATAACAGTGTAATATTATACCAATACCACTAAATATATATGCATGCCATTAGTTTATAAACTCTCAACTGTCAAAACTAAACTCTTTACTCTTTAGTGCGTAACGGTGGAATTTCATCACTAATTCAGCGTATATATATGTTGAGAGATTCGGCAACATCCACGCATAAAAAATATGATCGAGAAAACAAATAGTATGTAATTAGGACGGGTAAAAAAATCCTTACTAATTTTGGTCACTTGTCTTTCATAACACGATTGTTTTCCTTTATCTTCAAGGTGTTTATCCACTTTCATATCGTTGTTTCTCGCATCATCTTGTACAGAGTATTACCCTAAACACTCAAAAGAAACAAACCATTAAATACTAACTGGTTGGTTTTTTATTATCGAAATCAAAGGACCTTATGAAGTTCCCAAAAATTTTCTCCTTTGATTGATGGTAAGAAGTTATCTTTAATAAAGTGCATCTTTCAACCAAACAAAAATGAAGTGCATAAACTCTCTCGGTCGACTCTCCTCGTGTCGCTACCTTTTAATTATCTACCAAGGGTACAAATTTCAAATAAAATAGTATTGTTGGTAAGTAGAAATGTTATTTAATCACTTAACTGACGAAAATGCATATTGTAGTTTTTTTGGTCTATAGAAGACATTTAAGCGCTGTCATTCTAAAATGTACATTGTAGGTTAACCAAATTTTTAATCAATTGAACATTAAATTAGTACATATTATTTATTGTAACTGTTCAATTTACCATGTTTTGTTCGATTTTGGTTTACTATGTCTAAATTTCGATTTGTTTTATGTCAAGATCGTCAATGCAACCTTCCATAACATCTTAATTCGGATGAACCGATCCAACCATTTTCGAAAAAATACTCTATATATAACATTGCGGGTCGGGCATTCGAGTTATGGGTTGACCGGCCGGGTTATAGATTGATCACTATAACCCATAAATTTACATGTTTTTATTAAAAATACTCTACATATAACATTATTTTTTTGATTTTTTGATTAAAAAATTAGCTATAAAATTGGTTAACTAGGAGTTACTCCCTAGTTATAGAAACTTTTAGAAATTATTAATTTTTGAGGTTGTTTTTAATTTTTTAAATTAATTACGAGTTAATAGGTAAAATCAAATTTATTATTTTATGAATCAACCCATAATCTGTAAAACGGGTTAAAGTTGGGTCGGGTAGTCGATACCCCTGTTCCCAATTAAGGGCGATTTTCCATAATTTGTAAAAAATAATAAAACTTTAACTTGGAATATGAAGGGGGAAAGCGAAACCCCCTTCTGCAATTCCTATCTAGAGGCGTCAAATGAAATGCAATCCCCACCGTTGATGAGGTGCACCATCCGGACATCTTCCTTCTTCACCGCTGCCGCCCTGAGAATGCTCACCCACCCTTCTCCACACCCCAATTCAAGGACTCTCTCCGCCATTAAACCCCCCTCCGAAGCTTTGAAACCCTCGCCTTCGCCGGCGCCGTTCCCTCTCTCCGCTTCTCCCACCTTCCTCGCCGCCTCCAGTCCGCCCCTCAACAGGTGCTTTTCTATGCCGCCCTCCGCCGTTTCGCATTCGGTGCCTTCCGAGCCTGCTGACTCGGAGCCGAGTTCGCTCGTCGTCGTCTCCTTCTACAAGTTCGCGGATTTTCCTGACCACGCTGACCTCCGAAAGCCGCTCAAGGACCTCTGCGAGGAACTGGTAACTCCTGTGATTGTGTCTTTCAGATGTTCAATGTGTAATTGTGAATTAATTGATTTGCCAATTGTTATTGCTTTGCTCTAAATTTGGATAAACTGGTGGAATTTTGATGGTAGTGTTTAACAATTAAAGGATTGTTAGAAATTGGCTTAACCTAACTTCTATATTGGATTGATTTTGGATTGAGGAATACCAATGAAGGCCATTTCCAGGAAGCTAGCATTGATCAAAATGTTTATTGTTGAAGATCTACAAGAAATCCCATTAGTTACTTGAGAGTTCTAGGGTAGTTAGACTGAAATGTGAAGCTTTGCATGTAGCTTGAAAATCGCTTGCCCTGGCAAGGCATAGGAACGTGGATTGATACAATGGGCGCTTTGTATAGGACTTCTTTTAGGCTTCATATTTCATTGAGTGATAGATGTTTTCATTAATAGTATTAAATTGTTTTGCAAACTCCATATGCCTACCATATTGGCAAATTCCTCACCGATCTGATATTGTTCAGCGTGTTTCAGGTGGTATCATTCTTGCACCTGAAGGAATAAATGGTAGCATTTGTGGTATGCGCGAATCAGTAGAAAAGGTCCTTGAGTTTATCCAGTCTGATAACCGTTTGAGGGGTCTGAGGCAGATTGAATCACCAGTTACTCCTGAAGATGAAGCTATTCACCATGGACACACTAGCAGCTCACCTGTTGGAGCCGGGGAAGATGCACCTTTCAGGTGGGATCACGTCAGGGTTAAGCTAAAGCAGGAGGTATAAATCATCAAGCCAGTGCAAATAAGTTATTTTATGAATACAGGTCTTCTTATATATGTTTATCATCAACTAATACCTTTTTTTCCAATTTCTTTGTATTTTTTACAGATTGTATCTCTAGGAATGCCTAGTGTTAAGCCTACAGAGAAAGTCGGAAAGTATGTAAATCCAAGAGAGTGGAATGAATTGATCAGTGATCCAGACACGGTGAGGAGGATTTAAGATCATGCAATAATTAATTTACAACATATGAATCTGGAGCTTCATGAATGCATTGTGTCCATATCAACTCTGCAGTTGGTTAAATTTTGTTCTGCCACAGTTGCTTCATGGAAGATGTTTCACTGCACGCAAAACTTATACTAATACTTCATTCTTTTGTACATAGGTTGTGGTTGATGTACGTAATACCTATGAAATCAGAATTGGCAAGTTCAAAGGAGCGGTTGATCCAAGAACTACAGCTTTCCGTGAGTTCCCTACTTGGGTGGAAAGTGAGTTGATATCTAAATCAGACGAGCAGCGCTCTAAGAATTCTGATTCATCTGGAAGCACAGAAAACAAAAAGGATGACCATGGAAATAAATCACCTCCCCGAGTTGCAATGTATTGTACTGGAGGAATACGGTGTGAGAAAGCTACAAGTTATCTCTTGAGCAAAGGCTTTAATGAGGTATGGTAGTAACTCATTGAGGTAGAACAATTCTTGCATATAATAATCCTAATCCTTTATGAATATATGCAGTGCAATAGAGAAAAGCTGTCACATATGTTTCTTTGATGAATAAATTGAAACTAGGTTATGGCGTTATGCACGGATTTGTTATAGAATGAATGAACCATCTCTCTTCAAAATGTCATGTTCATTGGGTTCAATCAATGTTTCTCCAGGTGTATCACTTGCAAGGCGGGATTCTAAAATACCTGGAGGAGATTCCAGAATCTGAGAGCCTATGGGAAGGAGAATGCTTTGTGTTTGACAAGCGAGTGTCTGTTGAGCACGGTCTGGTTCCAGGGTCCCACAAGCTGTGCTACGGGTGCAAGCAGCCGGTGAGCGATGAGGATATGGAATCGCCATTATGGGAGTATGCAGTGACGTGCCCGTACTGTTACTCGTCTAAATCTGAAGAAGAGAAAGAAAGGGCCCGAGCCCGGCAGAGACAGTTCCAGACATGGGGCGTCATTGGTGGCCCGGACAAGGGTCGTCGTCCTACTCAACCACCAAATAGATGATGGGAGATTGTGGGGGTGTAGTTTTATTCTTGAGCGTCATTGATGACTTTTCTTATTTCTATGTCGAGATGGTACCTTGTTTCAATGGAAACACTTTATTTCGTTCACAAAAAATGAACACTAACCTGGACTGTCATCTTTGTAAGTTTTTTTTGGTCTTGAATCTTGATGTTAAATTCAACTACATGAACTACGTTGCCTGTCTCTTTGGGTCACCGACAACCTGTTGGATAAGTTGTAAATTCTCCAATAAACCAAAGATAAATTATTCTCTTTGGATCACCATTTTTTTATTACGGACCCACCTTCTAAGTTCTAACTGGAACCTTCGCGATTTGATTAGAGTAGACCAGACGAATCTCTAACACATTCCACCGCAACTTTTCTATTCCCTTATATTATTCTGTCAGCAAATTCTCCGACTTGTAGATTTCTGTTACTTGCAAGGATCGAATTCCTTGAATAGTTGAATCTGATCGTTTGCACGCACAGTGAAGTGGAATAGAATGGTAGGAGGAAGCTCTTCAGCCGCCGGATCAGGGGTGTTGAAGTTCCTAAAGCCGTCCAGGCGCCCCAAAATCCAATCCACCGATATCCAGGCCGCCGTCGCTTGGGGAGTCGCCGCCGGAACCACAGCTCTCTGGCTTATCCAGGTCCCAATCTCTCTTCCGCTTTTTCTCTCCTGGATTTGATTTGATTTGATTTTCTTCCGTTAATTGCATCACCGTACTCGATGATGGCGAAATTACTTGTGTGCATATACTCTTTCGTGCATAATTTTGTGTGAAGGATTGGCTTAATTGCAGTATTTCCACTGAAATGGAGCCAGCGAAGCTAGCTTGAGCTGGTTCTTCATGCTGGCATGAATTTACTTGATGAAATGCTTTATTATGGTTAATATATATTTCATTATTCTTGTTTTTCATTCAGTTTCTAAAAATATTGAACCTTTTTATTTCACAGCCTTTCGACTGGATAAAGAAGACCTTCTTTGAGAAGGCAGCTGAAGAAAAAAGTGAAGCATGATGATCATTCAACCTTGAAAGAACCATGATGATGCCATTGGTATGATATCATAGAGGAAACTGCATTCAAGGTTGAATTGAATAACAAATACTGGTGTTTTGTTTTAGTTAGCATCTGTAATGTGATCAGTCTGTTTGAATGTGGTTTGGAACTTTTGAACTCTGAGTGAAGCTATGATCAATATGTTTTGTGTAACAACTAACAAGGGTCCAGCCAACCCGAGTCCTTTTCCTAGCTGTTAGTGTCAAAGACATAAATCTTGGAACAAGAACATCATTTTCCATTCTTAGCCACATGTTGAATGTGGTTTGAATGAAACAAGATAATTGAATGCAACATAGGAAAGTAGTGTTGTAATGTAGGGTCACAATATATACTTTTGAGTCAACAATATTAATAAACCCCACCCCCTTGTGTTCACGCAAAGACTCTTTCCTAGGTTAGTAAATATTAGGAAAATATTGCCATGGTTTTGCACATACCCATCCATGGTGTTTTTTTGTTGGTTGTTTTCCCATGGTTTTTGACGAGTGGATGTGGGCGACCCATGGTTTTGATCGTGTTGATTTGGGTTAGAAAACCCAATTTGTGGCTATTTATATCCCAACTGGAACCGGAAGAAGGCTAGATTCACCGGTTATGAAACTAGTCGTGTTATCCGGTTCGGTTTCGATTCAGTTTCATGGTTTGATTCCATTCAGTTTCATGGTTTGATTGAAACCAGGTTTCGATTCAGTTTCATGGTTTGATTGGAACCAGATCCATGACTATTTTTTTTTTAAAAGGTAAAACTTCAGTAATCAAACAAGCTTGATAAACCGAGAGCTTATAGGAGACAATAGCCGAGACCAGCTAGGCATCAGATAGGTAGCAAGGCAGACTAAAACGTTCTAAAAGAGTGAGCAAGAAATACAAACAACTAAATAAATTTTTTTTTTATTAATTTAGGCTCAAGGAGAATAAAATCACTCAAAAAATGTCCCCCTAATTGATACGTTATAAATATTATTTTAGGAATTATTTATAGAATTTAATTAATGTATTTTTATATAGAGTTTTATAAAACTCCTTCTCGAGTTTTCTTTACGGTTCTTTCCCGAGACGCTTTATTTGAACTGTTAGGGTTAGGGTTTAGGTTTTAAATATAAATACTCTTGTATTGCTCTTTTATCAATAACAATCACAAAAGTAATTTGCCCTAATTTTCCTTAGCTCTCTAACGCGCCTACCAAGCGCTCTATCCGAGTCAAGTCCCACATCGGAATTCGATTCAAGCCTTGCCGACAAGGTACGCGACTACCAATCGCGTTTATCCCGAGTCGGAATCCACATCGGATTAGGCTCACCCCCTTGACCAACAAGGGTTCGATACGCGGTCCACACCGGGTCCGTATCACTAATTTTGACCTCGAGTTCCCCTAATTCTTACCTTTTAAAAAAAAATCACTCAAGAAAGGACCATGACTAATTATGGGATTTATCATTTATGGATGCTCTAAAATTGCTTTTGGCAACCTTTGAATATCGCCTAATTCCAACCTGCTGAAATAAATGAGAAGCAGGTTAATGGGCTGGGCCCAATAAAAATTAGCGAGCCCGTAAGCGGTAAGCCTAACTGGTTTGACCACCAACCAATCGAATGTCAAAAGACTCAAAAGCATCTCTCCCCAACCTCCTCCCTTTTCCGAGTTTTCTCTATTCTCTGATTTTCATCTTCTGCGATTTCTAGGGTTTCTCCCTTCGCTTAATAATCCAATTTCACCAAACGAGATCGAGAATGAACCAGTATTTGGGACCTGTAAGGAAGCGCCTCCATACCCTCGATATTCAGGCCGCCGCTGCCTGGGGCGTCGCCGCCGGCACCGGGGCCATCTGGGTCGTCCAGGTACTCTTTTTCTCCCTTTTCTTGTCTTTCTCGGATTCGAATCACTCTCTTCAGACGTATACATTTGTCCAAAATTTTGTTTTTATAATTCGATCTTATTTGTTCGTTTTTCTTATTTTTGGTTTGTCAATCTCTCGATCTGTTCGCTTTCTCCCGATCGTGCGTACTTATGTGTTGTTTGCCGACCTTGCTTCTTGTTGAAATAAATATAATGCATCACGGGAGTGTTTTGTTATGTTTTTCGTTCTTTTCTTTCTTCTTCATCAATGAAGTATAATAGAGATTTACATTTAATTTGGGGGTTTCGATTGAATATAAAGTCATGAAATGGAATAAAAACTGATAATTGGGATTGGATTCCGGGAAAAAAAAAAGAAAGGGATGGATCTTCATTTTGAAATTGTGGTGAAATTCTTGAATTGAAATGCCGCAACCAAATTCTAAACTCTTATGGATGAATGTTGTAGTATCTCATCTTGTTGCATTTCTTCATCAATTATGTTATGTTGCTCACTGGATGTGTTTGATCCTTGATTACGCAGCCTTTTGACTGGATTAAGAAGACCTTCTTTGAGAAGCCAGCTGAAGAGAATTGAAGCATGATGATGTTTTCAGCCTTGAAATAACTCTGCTGCCATCATCTTGATCATGGTGACACTGTAATCAAATTCAAACTTAATAATGAATTCTTGTTTTTGTTGATTGTTGACAATCTGATTATCAAGCCATTTTTGGCATTGATTTCATGGAAGGTTAGTGTACTCAAACTCAGAGATTGGTTGTTTACTTAATTTTTGCAATATTTTGGCACTCAGTTTCAATCTTCTTTCTGATTCTACGCCTTGAGAATGTCGTTGATTGTGTGCATCTATTTTTCTCCCATGCTTGGATTATCAACTCCTTCCCATCTTTGTGATAAGATGCAGTTGACAATGGTTCCAAACTAGCACAAATTCATCAGTTTTGCTACTGTGTTCTGTGTAGAGCTCTAGCCTCTAGAACAATTGAATGAGTATGAGCATGTATCTCTTTTAAGGGCATGTTTGGTTCGTTACCTAAGGTATAAGGAATCGGGTTAGATATGGCCTATCCCCTTTTTAGTATTTGTTATGGAACAAGGTTTAGGTATGGCTCATTTCCATTCCCTCAAAAATTAACAAAATAAGAAAGTTTAATTGAAAAAAAATAGGTAAGACTTAAAAAAAAGAGAAACTTGGGTAATTGTCTTTTGAAAATTTGAAAAAAATATTATCTTTGAAATATTATAGATGATATTATCAACCTTTTTTTGATTATCATGATAATTACTAAAGGCATTTCGGACATTTGTCTGGTGGGGTCATTTCTTCTCTACCTTTCCATGCCCCCACACACCTTCATCATTACCTTCCATGAATCAAACCTTTGCCTTTTCCCTCTCTCTATACAATACCAGAGTGACCACTGTTCACAAACATAGCACCTTTCACCCTTCACAAGGGTAAAAGTTCAAATTACTTTACATTTGAGTTTTTTTGCCAAGAGAAATGGTCAATTTAGTCAGGTTAAAGGGAAGTGGGGCAGTGTTCAGAAATTGGGGAGAAGGAATAAGAATTTAAACTTTTAGGTTGACACAAACCCAGCCCTCATTAGAAAAAGCTGTTACTGTTAGCACATCACAGGTTATTATGTTATGGTCAATTATTTTCAATGAAGGGTGAAAAGCTTTTTCATTCACCTGTCTTGTTTCTATACACATTTCTAAGCCTTGGAATTCATCAATTTTCTATCTGTTACCATTTGACAACCAGGATTCCACTAACTCAATCTCTGGACTGCATACTGATAAATGATACTGTAATAAGAGACCAGTAACAAAATTGCCTATTAATTTCATCTAGTATTTTTTTAGCTTTAGAATTGATGGTCACAACAAGCAATTGGAAAAGCTTAACATTGGCTCTTCACGGAGAGACCAAATCAATGGCTAAATTCAAATCAATTGGAAAAGCTTAGTATTTTTTTAGCTCAATCTCTGGACTGCATACTTTGGATTGAAAAGTTTGGTAGTGACAATGTTTATACAGGTCAAAAGGGGTCAAAAGGCATTCAAAGGTAAGTACTAACAATTTTATTTACAATCCACTAATAATGGATTTTAGGCGTGTACAATCCTCTGATCGAGAGTAATGACATTATAATCATCATATAGGCATCAAAAAAAATAAAATTAGCTAACAGTTTATTTACCAATATAGATGAAACCCACCCCCTCCCTGTGGGATTACACCTGCGCGCGGCACATCGGGCACGCAGGTGTCAGCTTGATCCAACATCTGATGCAGCTCGTGTGGAACACATGTCCACATTTGAGCGTTTGTCGGTCCCACCTGACCCTGGTCAGGCAAATGGGACAGCGGGGCAAGCGGCTATATATCCACCATCCGATGCTGGCGAGGCCCATAAGCAGGGCTATCACACCGAATGTCACACACAGAACGAGACTCGAACCTTGGATTTTCCTGGAAAAAAAAAAACAAACTTCTTAAATCAACGCTGAAGCTAAGCAAGGAAATTGAGTACATTATGCTTATGGGCCTAGCTTAGCTTCAGCGTTGATTTAAGAAGTTTGTTTTTTTTTCAGGAAAATCCAAGGTTCGAGTCTCGTGCTGTGTGTGACATTCGGTGTGATAGCCCTGCTTATGGGCCTCACCGGCATCGGATGGTGGATATATAGCCGCTTGCCCCGCTGTCCCATCTGCCTGACCAGGGTCGGGTGGAACTGACAAACGCTCAAACACGAGCTGCATCAGATGTTGGATCAAGCTGACACCTGCGTGCCTGATGTGCCACGCGCAGGTGTAATCCCTCAGGGAGGGGGTGGGTTTCATACTTTCATCTATATTGGTAAATAAAATGTTAGCTAAATTTTTATTTTTTTATGCCTATATGATGATTATAATGTCATTATTCTCGATCAGAGGATTGTACGCGCCTAAAATCCATTATTAGTACTATTTAAGTACAATTTTAAACGATATGAGTATGACCTGAGCCTGTATTGTTTTAAAAGATATTGTCCTCCATTTTTAGCCTGGATATGTAATGACTTGTCATTTCGTCCAAATTGGAAGAAATTTTGCTAACCACGTTTATAACACTCACAAGAACAATGCTTTAAGATCTGCCTTTTGCAAATTGTGAAACATGGGGTGCAATACAAACTCGGACTTGTTTGTAAGGAAATCACTGTGAATGCAAAGTCAGCAATTTTCTTGCGCTGAAATTGTATTCTGATTGTTGTGTTTTTCCCATTTGATACAGCGAGATTGTGTTTCCATGTTGGTTATTTAGTTTGATTATTTATGAATAGAATATTGAATAAGAAATGTCTTATTGTAGTGTTTTATTAATTCTTCAGAGTTATGAATAATAAAGGCTAAGGAAAAAAGGTTTCACAAATGTGTGAAGGCAAAATCAAGAAGGCAAAACCAAAAACAGACCGGCCTTATGAAGGAAATTTAAATCAACCCCATTCAAGATTTTGGGTTTGCCTAAACCAATATAGGCAGATAGTGGCAAAAAAACTGTAAGACCAGATCGTGTACAGGCCCTAGAAAAAGCCACATAAACCTGGCCATGCGAAAAACAAGGATGTGACAAATGTACACATACATGTTGCAGTGTTTGTCCCTGGGCCTTGTGTATGGTCATCGCAAAACACAATTTAATAGGAAACTGTTTTCGTTCAAATTGAAATGGATAGGTATTATCAGAAGGCCGAAGGCTTATACGTGAAATAAAGACGTACAAGAACACCTTTATTGTAACCCACAACAATTTCACAAAGTATGATGTTGAAATTCCGATTTTAGGCGTTTTTAGGTCAAAGTTGAGATTTAGGTCAGGTTTAGGAATGTAAAGCATAAGAACACCGAGAATGGCCTCAAAAGAGGCCCCGACATGCCATCGGAACTATATAAACGAAGATCTAACACGAGATTACAAACAAGACTCAAAAAGGACTAAAGAACTCGAAGACTCCCTGTACAAGCTCGACTCGGTGAAACTCGCTTCACCGTTTGGACCTCCGCCACGTCGCAGTTGCACCACCAAGGACCACCGTCTTCACCCTTGCCTTCCTTCTAGTTAGCCTTGCTACCTGTCTCGATCTCGATCTCTCTCTCAACCTTCGTCTTTCTCTCTCTCGGATTCCTCTTAGAATGTGTAAAAGACTAAGGCCTTGTTTGTTTCTATACCCTTGGTATAGGGAATGGGTATAGGAATG
The DNA here is from genome assembly GCA_964016875.1 of Fallopia convolvulus. Lineage (NCBI taxonomy): Eukaryota > Viridiplantae > Streptophyta > Magnoliopsida > Caryophyllales > Polygonaceae > Fallopia > Fallopia convolvulus. Next base: position 58,943,440 of record OZ024729.1, read on the forward strand.
AGTGAAACCCATTTTAGTGTTTGTTTTCACAAAGGGGATGGGAATGAGTGATTCCCATACCTACCAAATACACTAGAATTCATACCCAACTAAAAATCAAGGTATGAGTGATTCCTATTCCATTCCGATTCCCCATTCCAACCCGATTCCTAGTATAGAAACAAACGAGGCCTAATTGGGTTGTTGGAGAATATGAGCTTATAAAGCTCTTATGTTGAAACTCGTCATTTGCACAAGTGAGAAGTCGGTGCACCATCTGCTGAAGAAGCTCTTTTGGGCTTATTCTTGGTGAAGGCCCAAACAACCATTTCTTGGCCCACTTTTGACCCAAACTTGAATCTCTGCGGAAGAAGTGAACAAACATACAAGACTCCTCTCTTAACTACAAACACAGCCCCCTATCCACTACAAATTACAACAACTAGCCCATATCTTTCAAAGGCTTACAAATACAACCCTAGACTTGGAAATATTACAACAATTGCCCTCTTATTTCGAAGTCTCCAAAAAAACAGAAAACAAGAAAAGAAAAAACCCTAAATGGCATGTCTTGGGATCCCTTTATCATCGGCCCTTCAAACTCTTTTTAGACGTTCCCCCCACAAAGGGGAGATTTCCTGCACTTTTTGTTAGTCTCATCAACAATATAAGCGGGACAATCATCTCTGAAACTCAGTTTAGACTCCTCTTGAGTCAAGGCACACTTTTTCAAGTGCCCTCTTAAGTACCAAAACTTAAGCAAACTCTCAACTAGAGGCAACCACTTATGCCTCCTATGAGCAATCATATAAGCACACTCAACAACATTATTAGGCATCTTGCTAGCAAGTTTTATATCTACTAAATCATGCATTTTGTCATCAAGCTCATCATGCACACCATCCTTTTTCATCAAGTTTTATATCTACACCTCTTCCGACGCCATTGTTGCCCCAACCGTCGACCTTCGGTGGAGCTGTCACCGCCACTGACCCACCGCAGCCCCGTTCAACTAGATTCACCACAGCCCCGTATAACCAGCGGGTGACAATTTATTTATAACTTTAGTTTAGGTGACAGGTGGAATATTTGACGGGTGACGGGTGGATATTTATAACCGCATCCCCGTATAGATATTTATAATTTTAGTTTATGTATGACAATTTATTTATATATAGAGAGTACATCGGTTATACGGGTGAACGGGTCACTCATATAACCAGCGGGTGACGGGTGGAATATTTGACGGTTGACGGGTGGGTCGGGTGGGGCATTTTAACTTGAGGGTCGGGTGGTGGAAGTGATCCACCCACCCATAACCCGACCCATTGACAACCCTAATCATGAATACAGTTTTTGTGTTATGCCAAAAGGCCTCATTTATCTAGTTATCATCCTCATTTATCTAGTTATAATCATTTAGAGTTTTTGAAAGAGTCAACTAACCTTGTAGATTCCGAGCCCTAATTCGTCTTCTTCTCCCTCCAGTGGTCGAGCCTTTCTTCTTCTTCGTTGCTCCGTTTGAGAAATCACTCTCTAATCGTCCCCGTATGGCGTTTTGCTTGAGCTTCTCGTGTGGACTCTTCTCACTATGGCTCCATTCCTCTCAATCGCCCTCCTATCTCGTTATCGAAAGAGAAGAAAAGGGTGAAATGTGTGAAATGAACTAAAAAGCTCGTATTTGTCTATTTGTTTCTTATTTTACATTTTTCTTTTTTTTTTAACTTTTTTAAATATGTTAAATCTTGTTGACGTGATGTGTAAGATGATTTATCTGATGTGGCAAAGTCACATGGGGCGCGTGTTGTGCAGACAATTTTTTTGGACGAAATAGGTGCTCAATAAGTCTTAATTCATATAAGTCAAGTACTCAAGCGAACAATCCCAAAGGTGGGATAGGGTGTCAAAGTGACTCATTGTCCATATGAGTCACAAAAAAAACTTTGCGGTACTAGTCTGAAGTCTTAATCACTTAACTAGATGCATATAGGCTTCTGTATGATAACTTAGCAATATGCTACATATTATGATCATCCTCTTCTATTTAATAGGACTCAAAAGTCCAAACTATTTCAATAGTTTTGTAATTTACATAGTTCTTTATTTTGATATGCTCCTTGTTATGATTGGAATGAAAAAAGATTAAAAGACATCTAAGGCAAACTAGATGAGGATGAGGACTATATTTTTGTGTTCCTAAAGTAGGGGTGATATTTTTATGGGCATCTAGGGAAAATTGCATTTAACCACCCTTTATTTTACACTTGTTGTAATTAACCACTCTTTATATTTTTTTCTACACTTAACCACCCCTTATTTGTAAATATGTGCATTTAACCACCCATTTCGATTAAAAACGTTATTTTCTTCGTTAAAAAAAGTAAATTACGTTTTTGCCCTTCTTTTTTTAATTTTATTTACAATAAATAAAAGAATTTAGGAATAAATTGAGCTTGGAATGTCATTATCATTGGATTTCGCCTTACATCTCAACCTCTTGAATCTCGAGTCGTCGTCCATCAACTTAGACACGATCGACTCCAAGGGACGCTCAAAGTCGTCAAAATCATATCCAAAACCCATGGTCGTTGCATCGGTGAAGTCGTGGTTCTTCTTCACCATTGGATAGAGGGAAGAAATTATTATGGAGGAAATTAGGCCAGGGTTACAAAAATCGATCGGCGTATTGGAACTTGAAAGTGTCAATTATAGTTTTTTCTTTATTTATTCATTGTAAATAAAATTTTAAAATAAAGGGGAAAAAACGTAATTTACTTTACTTAACGGAAAAAATGACGTTTTTCGTCAAAATGGGTGGTTAAATGCACATAATTACAAATAAGGGGTGGTTAAGTGTAGAAAAAAATATAAAGGGTGGTTAATTGCAACATGTGTAAAATAAAGGGTGGTTAAATGCAATTTTCCCGGGCATCTATCCAATATACGATATTTAACGTGGTTGGACTTTTCACCATCCTGTAACAAAACAATTGCTAGTGTTGGACTTCCAGATTTCTGGGCCTATAAAACGGCCCAGAAGGTGCTAAATAACTACTCCGTAGTTAAAAAGAAAATAACCTCAGAGAAAATTTGAAGAGTCCAAAAGTACATCGCTTATTTACTGTCAGATGGAGCAGAGCTTAATATTGACCTAGTATTTTTTTGATAAAAATAAAGTGAAAAATAAAATCATCGACGCTTCTCCTTAACCTCTTCAATCCTCCTTCGACTCTTCTTCTCCAGCCGTCCGCCTCTATAACTCGCCACCGTCCGCCATTCCCCCATCGTAAGGCTTGTTAATTTCGGTCTTGATTAAAATCAGGTAATTTTAGGGATTGACTGAATTGTGAATTAGCGAATTGTTGAATTCAATTTGTTTGCACGTGCTTGGACTGAATTGTTTATGCTTAATGTGATTTCCTTGGGTTCTCTGGCTCCGCCGCTGATTTAGAGGTAATCCGTTCTCTTTTCCGTTCGATTTGGTTTATCCATTACCTTTTCCGATCCATTTCTGGGTTAATTTTCGATTGGGACCGTGAAATTAAATTATGTGAATTCCCCATTTTAGGATTAGGTTAGTGGGAGAATAAGAAGATATGGATAAGGAATTGGTGGTGCTGTACGAGGCGGCTAAGAAGGTGGCTGACGCCGCCGCGTCAGAGGACGGCGGTTCTGCGGAGGAAAGTCGTTGCCTTGATGCCCTTAGAGAGCTTAAGGACTTTCCCGTCAATTACAAGATCCTTGTTGAAACTCAGGTACCTTAATTCTATCCTATGTTCTTTGTGCATGAATTTTCCTTTCTCTCTGTGTTTTATCTTTTTTTTGTTGTTGGGTTGGTAGTTCTTAATTCTAAAAATTCAAGCTTGATTTACAAAGCTTTGTTTTTCTAATTGATTTGAGGACTTTAGTTGGAAAGAAAGAATCTGGGCCAATGATTTTTATTAGAGATAATCTTATGCAAATGTTTATTATGAATATATGCTACATTGCTACACTACCAGATGGTTTCGGGCAAATTTGAATGACAGATGTGGAGAAACAAATTCCTAATGCTGGTTCTTGCGAATTATAAAGTAACTAAATTGGTCTGGGTCTCTTATGTTGCATGTTATGGTTGACAATTGCATTATGTTTCATATTTACATGCCTTGTTTGAAGGAACTTGTAGTTCATGTCTCATTTTATTTACTGATGCCAATATTAGGTTGGCAAACGTTTGAGACATCTCACCAAGCATCCTCGGAAGAAGATACAAGCATATGCAGCTGAGTTGATTGACATATGGAAGAACATTATCATTGAGGAAACGACCCGGAATAAGAAGAATGAAAGTTCAGATGGAGAAGTGAAGAAGACACCAAATTCTGTCAAGATTGAGAAGACTTCACAGCCTGAAATTGTTAAAAGAGAGAAAGTTGAGCAAGACGTCTCTCCAAGGCCAGGGAAGAAGACTTCACGGCCTGAAATTGTGAAGAATCAAAGTTCAGATGGAGAAGTGAAGAAGAAATCAAATTCAGTCAAGATTGAGAAGACTACACAACCTGAAATTGTTAAAAGAGAGAAAGTTGAGCAAGACTTCTCTCCAAGGCCAGGGAAGAAGGTTAAGCCAGAAGATTCTTCTGATATGAGAACAGATAATGGCCATTCTGTCAAAATTGAAACAATGAAGCAGGAGGAGAAGAAGCTGCTGAAACCGGCGCCTTCTTCTTCGGTGTCTAATGGACCACCAAAGTTAACAAGCATGATCAAATGTAGTGACGAAGCACGAGACAACGTGAGAAAGATCCTTTGTGAGTCTTTGTCCAGGGTTAGTGGCGAATCGGACGAGAGCATCAAGGAGGATGTGGATGCTTGTGATCCGATCCGTGTGGCTGTGACAGTAGAGTCAGTGATGTTTGAGACGTGGGGCAAATCAACGGGGCCACAAAAGGCGAAATACAGAAGTGTTATCTTCAACCTTAAAGATCCAAAGAATCCAGACTTTCGGAGAAAGGTTCTTCTCGGACACGTGTGGCCGGAGATTATTCCCACATTGACTCCTGAGGATATGGCGAGTGACCGGAGGAGAATGGAGAACCAGCAAATTAAGGAGAAGGCTATGTTTGAGTGTGAGCGTGGGATGCAGGTGCAGCCTTCAACCGACGAGTTCAAGTGTGGTCGTTGTAAGAAGAGGATGTGCACGTACTATCAGTTGCAGACAAGAAGTGCTGATGAACCTATGACTACATTTGTCACTTGTGTAAACTGCAACAACCATTGGAAGTTCTGCTGATTGATTGATTGCAAGAGATTGAGATACTTCACTAGTTTGTTCTTCAGTAGAACATTTTTTTATGTTGTTCAGTATGAATTTGAGATGAGCTCAAATCTGCTCTAGGGTCTTTCTTCTTTTTCATTTTTTTTAAATGTAATGTACTCTTGGATTTTGATGTTGCTTTGAGTAGACCTATGTAATGATAGTTATTTATCAGTTTGTGTTATGGAACAAGTAGTAGTCCTCACCCAGGGCTTGATAGTTATCAGTTGTTTTAAGGGCTTGTTTGGTATCGATATCTCAGGTATCAGATGCTGATCATGTTACCAAAACAGCAATTCATATTGTGTTGCTTAGAAAGCAAATGAAACGAATATTATTACTTTCTAAAGCTACAAATAGATTACAAGTCACAGTTTACTGCTAATTGAAATGCAAAAACTATGTAATCCAACACCAGTATCCAAACACAAGCATTTCAAATCATTCAAACTAGTATACAAAAGAGGGGAGGAAAACAAAACTAGATGATCAAGAAGATGGTACAGAGGTGCTATGAAGCTGAAAGATCTTGGAGCTCTTATCAAAGATGTGAGCTCTTCTGTTGTAGTCAATGGGGTCTTTACCTTCATCCTCCCCCATGATTGCTTCTCTCTCCAAACACTCCATTAACTTCAAAATCCCACCTTCCTCTTCACACCCTTTACACTTGTCCATCTCCCTCCATTCCCAGAACCCTTCTTCCTCCAGTTCTTTCTCAACCTCTTCCGCCATGGCCGCCTTCTCAGGGTTCTCCTTTGTTGCCTGAACTGCTACTGATTTTCCCCTCTTATTGAGAGCTGCACAGACAACTCCTGGCTTCTTTGATGCAAATGCAGGGGCTTTTTGTGGGTTCAGATGAGTTGGGAGGCGTTTGGCTGTGAGTGCAGTTGTTGGGTTCATCGATCTGAGAAGTGTTGATTCCATTTCACAAAGTTTTCTGCAACAACAGGAAGCTAATGGGATTGAAAACTAGAAAGGATTGGAGATTCTGGATATGTTTGGAAGTGGGAATGTATTTATATATGTTTTTTTTTCCATCGTGATATTTCATGCCAATCTGACACGTGGCGGAATAGCAGCCGGCGGCTCAAAAGGTGCCACGTGGAAGGAATAGATACCACGTGGTAGACAAATTGCAAAGCACGTCCTCTATACTCTTCTGGAAGTTTAGGGCCATCTATGCTGTTCGAGGAGATGCAGTTTCTTTTAAATTCTTCAAGGAATGTTCAAATTTTAATCCAACACTGCCATCTTTCATTCAACGTAGTAGGCACCAACCACCAAAATACTCAATTTAAATATAGCTAAGTAAGCTTTATAAATTTCAAAAACACAGCTGCATCCAGAAGCTTTGCCTTTTAAAGCTGACAAGAATTTACAATGTATAAGCTCAATGTGACAATCTATATTATATACACAACAATACAAGGAGCAAAACAACAAAGAATACGTGAAGTGCATATATCTTGTATAATGCAACTACAACCAAATCTGAGAAACAAAATAAATACCAGAAAAGATAAATAATGGTGTAAAAAACCCTGCCCTATAGCACCACTAACTACACTTGAGCCTAAAATCTTCCAGTGCTATCAAAAACCTTGAAAAATCAAAATGCTCCAAGTACCTTTCACCTCTAAGCTTGATTGCTTGATTGCTTACTTCCTCCTTCCTCTTCTGTGAACTTCAAATGTCAGACCGCCGTATGAGATCATTTCCTTGCCTTGAGTAATCTTCTATCTCCAACTCATCTGAGCCATACCCATACAGCACAGCACTAGGGGAAGAGTAACCCATGAGCCGGTGAAGTGGTGAACTACTTCTATTTCTATCTGGCAGTTTCCATGTCACTTTTGCATTTCTTGGTATATCGGGAGAAGAACTGCCTTGTGCATTGCTGCTCTGTTTGTGCATCTCCATCATTACACTCTTTCCTTTATCTTGGAAATGCTTGCTGCTCCTTGGTCTCTCTAGAGCATGAGAAGAGCTACGAATAGAAACCTGAGCAGATGTTGACCTTCTATGCAATGCTTCAGCTTGCGAGGTTGATGCTGACTTCAAAAGTTTATCAGCACCAGCAGCCATTGGTTGTTTTGGCACATGACGAACCAAATGACACCCCTTTTCTAGTGTAAACTTGAGAATTTTTGAGCAAGCACTGCATTTTACTCGGTGGATTTTAATTCCCTTGAAGACAAGAAAGTCAGAAGGTAGCTGTAGCAGCTCTAGGCAATGGTAGCAAGTTATAAAAGGGGCTGCTCCTCCTATTGGCTGGAAATGCTGTACCGGCTGTGAATTTCTCCTCGTCCTTTGATTTCTGTGTCTTTGATCTTCAGAGTAGTAGTCAGAGTCAGAAAAGACTTGCGGACTAGCAGCGTAAGAATCAAAAGGTTCTCTGGAACCATACAAGCCTCTTCCGTAAGAAACACCAGGTCCAGGTGGAGGCAAATGTGAAGGCCATCTCATGTAGCCACTACTTCTTACTGTCTCTCCTGAGTATGGTACTCGAGCAATACTGTGGACTGGATGCTGGTATTCTGATCGCCTTGTTCCGTGATAATACATCTGGTGGCTTGGATGAGGATATATTTCACCGGATGATTTAGAATAAGGATACATATGAAATTCTTCTCCCATCCAAACGGCCTCAGAAATCATTCTACCATCTACATCACTTTGTCTGGTAAACCTGGATTCAACATCCCTGTATTGGTAAGGCGGATGATATGTTGGATGGTTGTAGTACTCCTTGTGAACAAGATGACCACTTGATCCATAACGTCGTCTCTCTGGACTTCTTCTTTTGTAGATTGGAAATTCTTGTGTCCGTGGCCTCGTCCCCTTCCTTCTATAAGAGGCATCACTCAGGACTTCCGGCATTTTAATCTCTGTCAGCATGGCTGGTGGGTTTCGCTCTTCTGGCATTGCTTGGAGATAATCCAATTTACGTTGAAATGTGGAACCACTAGAAGTTGTACTCCTCCTTCCAGAAGGGTATGGCCTTCGGTCTTCATCAGCAAAATTCTCAGTTTTGACTTGATCATCATTTCCATCATAGGAAGATACACTGCCATCATAAGCTGAGCTTCTGGTTGGACATTTAGGTAAATCTCTATATGAGGTGCCAGCCCCAAAACGGGCATCAACCACCTCTGTAGTTTCTGTTGCCTTCTCTTCCTTGATCTTTTCTGTGAGATTTGTCTCCACAGTCTTCTGAGATCTATGAACTACACTCAGTACCTCTGCTTCCTTAGTAGGTTTCAAAGCAGGAACACTGTTACTTCCATCTGAGGGGCCATCATCCACTTCAACAGATTTAAATTGAAGAATAGAACCTGAAGTTTTCTCTGCTTCTGGTAACACAGCTTCTGATTCACTGCTTATACCTAGCTCATTTTGGATAGATCCTTCATCCATGTCTTGGCTTTTAGTCACCAACTGTGAGAAATCTTTGTTTTCATGGAAAGTTGACTTATTTGATGAAGTTTCTGTATTAGAGTACACATCTGCATCCCTGCTACAGATCTCAACTACATTAGCATCCTCCCCTTCTTCATTTGCTGTAAGAAATCGAGACGAAGAATCATTTCTCTTGAGGATTGAAACTGGCTCATTTGTGGATGAACCTTCACATTCACGATTCACTTCAGATACAGGCTGTCTCTCCCTAGGATTGGAAACAAAAAGCTTCTCCATCAACATCACCTCTTCATTAGGTGATCCTAGCTGTGAAGATAACTCATCCCCACCTGCTGTAGGCTCATATGTCAAAATGGGTTCACCGCTAGAGTCTGAAACTTTGAGCTGTTCTTTCACTTTTGTACTGTTTTCCTCAACTTGTCCCTCTTCTGCAGCTACCTGTGATGAGTTGTTGGTCCCATGGTGACTAGGCTCATTTGACAGCAAAGCTTTGCTAAGGAATGTTGCAGCTCCAGACTGCTCAAGTCTGCAATTAATACTAACATTCTGATTCTGTTCATCTGCCTCCCCATCAGTTCTAGCAGTAGTTGGCTCAGATGAAACAGTTTCACTATGAGAATATGCAGCTTCAAGCTGATCCTCAGCAACTATTTCATCTTGTCTGACTTCTCCATTCTCTGAAACTAGTGAAACTAGCTGCTCCACAGACTCATTAGACGAAGAAGCAATGCTATCTCCACATTGTTCAACTTCTCCTTCTACTTCACCGGTTTCTGGAACCAAAGTTGAAGGCACTTCATCGCTGGGAGAGCTAGACTTATTCAATAAGGGATCTTCTCTTAAGGTGTTTGTGGCATCAAAATTTTGTTCTGTATCTTCCATCCGCTCCAGGAAATGCTGACCAGAAGAAGACGGTGGTTGCTGCTTGGACTCACTTGATGAAGTAGCTTCTCCAGAGGAGTTTGAGACTCCAGGCTGCTCAAATTTACCATGTTCAGCATTACTCTGATTAATCCCCTCATTTGGGTCTGTAAGAAGTGATGGATTTGAACTGTTTGTTTCTCCACTTTTTGCACCGTACTCCACTTCATTATTCTGTACAGAATCTGAACCTTCTGAGTTCCTTCTTTCATTTGCCTTATTGTAATGTTTCGCTGCATCAATACGTATAATGTTAGAATTTGTGGACAAGCATAGAGTTCACACACGCACACACCTTATACGCCAAAGAGCATGCTGCACAAACTCAGACCTCATTTCGACTTAAAATGGAGCTTTGGCATATTTCAGACATGAACACTCGATCTCAAAAGCTATTAATCCAGTACTAAAACAAAGTATACATTTCATACAGGTACATGTACAAATACAGATACAGATACATTAACAAGAGGCCAAAAAAAGTCCCAGTTTATGGGCTATAGGGATAACTGATATACACCGAAACATCACATCAGGGTATCGCATTCTATGTCCATACTGAGTTCAATTTCATTTCTCTAAATCCAGATTTGTAATCCTAGATTGAGTCATTATCTAAATTACCACTTCTCCATATCTGCATCATTCTCAGGTCTAAATTTGTTTCCATATATGTTCAACTTATGATTTTCTAGTATGCAATAAATGCAAGAAGTAATTTACCTTGAAGAGTGGTATCACATCCACCGCATTTGTAGTAAGGCACATCAGTTGGTTCAGGGAGAACCTCCATGCACTTTGGACACCTTACGAGCCTAACATTTGGAAGCGAGCTGTTCTTCATGATAGCACTGCCTTCTGATAAAATAGTTGGAATCAAAATGCAAATCAAATGACCACCAGCCACAACTATGCCAATAAGAAGAGGAAGAACTTAAATGTCCAATTAAGCTGAAATTTATGTTATTTCCTCCAATGTCGATTAAATGTCCAATTAGGGCGAGGACAAGATCAATAACCAGGCAAAACATTTATGAATTAAACAGCAGGTGCTGCCTAAAATTATACTGCAGAAAAAAGGTGCAAGATTCGCAATGAAATCGAGCAAAATATGCAATGAAGTCGAGAAATGCTTAGGTGAAAGCGGAAATGAACAAAAAAAAAACGCGGCAATTGAAAAACGGATGGATGAGGATGAAGCTGAGGGAATTGTTACCTCCAAAACCGAAGAACGCGGCAAAGATGGAAGGAGGCTCTGCTTCCGAGATTCAAAGTATTAAAAAAGGAGGAGATTTGGATATGCTTCTTCAAAATTGATCAGAATAGAACGATTCCAATTGGGGAGAAAATTCAACTTCGTTTGTGTGTCTATAACAAGAATGGAAAAAATAAATCAACGAGAAAAATGGAGCGAATAAGAGAAAGAAACCGAAAGTCAATGGACGGATTGACTCACAAGAGAGGCAACATAACGAATTGGAGAAGAAGATGACATCGCGATCAAGCGAAGTTAACTGGAAATTAGGCAGAGGTGTCACCGTTGACGCAAAAGCGAACTCCCTTTCTAATTCTAGAAGAGGATTGCTTCGGAAAGAAGAAGAATAAGAAGATGGATGTCAATGGCGACGGTTTCTGCTTCTACTTCTTCCAACTTGGAATTTCAGTGAAACCTCCATGGAAGGTGGGAATTGGGAGATGAGAAACGGATTTTGTGTGGGAGAAAGTGGGAACACCCGATGAAGAGGTGGGTGAACATTGAGGGTTTTACACTATGACGTGTTTGCTTTTTCCTCGCTTTTTTGTACTATTTTTTAAAAATTACTTTTATTTATTTATTTATGTATTTGATTAATTTGTTAATTAATTTATTTTATTTTGTTTGCAAGTGTGGAAGAACCGAAGAAGCTCTCTCCACTGACTCCCATACCTTCCACTCACCGCCTCCAAGTCAACGCCACCCTAAAAAGTACTCTTATCAAATTCATAAAAATTAGTGATTGAAACACATCTTTAATACTCAATTCGTTTAATTCTACATATCCTTTCATATTTGAACATATATATATATTAAGAAAATTTTATAGAGTATTGTAGAAAAATAGCTTTAGTTAAATGTTTAGGAGACACATTTAATTTATTTTTCATTAAATATAAGGGACAAAGTGAAGAAATTGTGTTCATAATATATAAAAAGACAAGTTTTTATAAACATGATTTTGAGCTTAAAAAGATAATTAAAACTAAACAGAGGAAGAATTTCATTGTATTAAATAGAACATGAATTTTAAAATTATAGCACTTTCAAAATATATGGTTCAAATCCACATTTTCCGTGAGTGAGTTAATTAGTCCGGGCTAGGTAACCTTTCGTTTGATGTTATTACACAAGCTAATCAAATTTAAATTTGATTGTGTGCTTAATAATAAAAAAATGTCCACTAAATTAGTTTATTCGTTTTGATTGGTCTAATTTCAAAGTATTTTAAGTCTGGATTAATCTAGGTGAACTTTTTGGGGTTCTTGTACTTGATCAGGTTCTGGTTATATAGAGCATAGGATTGAACTTTTTTTTACATCAAAATCAATAAATGTCATTTCAAGTTAATAGGAGTCGTGTTTTGCTAAATGCAATATGAACACTTTTCCACTATTATGCTGATTTATACAGTAATAGTTTACGCCTATCATTGAAGCTATTCTACAAACAATTAGGTTTCAACTTTCTACCGAGTCATAACAACTCCAACTTAGCTCAGATGGTCTTTGACTAATTAGAAAAAGTGACTAGCACTAGAAGCAATAAACTAATCTTGATGACAATAACAGCACTAAAAAGCTTACCCAAATGCCTTTTGTAAATTATGCATTTTTATCAATACAATTGAGTTGTGAAATTTAACTAAGATTTTGGTGTAGTTCGGAATTGTGAAATTTAACTAAAATGCGGCATTTCCAATGTCAACGGAGGGATCCAAATCCAAACAGATCCTAAAGTGAAAAGGCGGGCCACGCGGCATGAAAGAAGGAAGCCCAAGAAAGACGTTCGCTTGACGAAGTCAGGCTGAACACGTCTACTACCTTTGCCAGCTGGCATTCCCGGGTCGGGTGGTCCCCACACAAAAGTCCCGTCCGCAATTCATCTGAGCCATCGGATTATAAAAGAGCATTTGACGTGGGCCCCGCCTCCAGGTCAAGATCTAAATTCGTGGATAAGGAGAGCCTGAAGTTTAGGTGGTGGGGCTGGGTTTAGTGGAACTCATTTAGGATGGGCCTTCTTTGCTGGCCCAATTTATGGCTGCTCCCTTCCACGCGTGGGCCCACATCTTATCTGTCCACCACCACAAATTAAGCTGTCTCTCTCAGTCTCTCTTGCTATCCTGCTCGTCATTTGATCCCATAATGCTGACGTATCGCTGCCCTCATCACTTTCAAGTCGCCTTCCTAATTCCCTTCTGAACAGGGAAACCCTAGGTCCAAGCTACACCTAACTATGCTGTCCATTATTTCAATTTTGGAATCAAAGAATATTTAGCTCTAATTTGGTCTTACTCTTAAATCGACAGCTAAGAAGACATTTTCAGTCTAAAATGCAAGATGAATTACGCATCTCCAAATTTGATGATAAGTACTTGTGTCCAAAGGCAGCAAAAGGAAGTCTTTTACATGACCAAAGTATTTTCACAAAATGACCATACAGGTCCAGAAGGATATTCACATGCTACTACAAGTTTGAGAACAGAAAATAATTAAAGAGTCCAAAAGTGACACTTTCAGCATAACCGAGTAATCAGAGCTATAGGAAGACTTGAAACGGTCCTTGGCCTTCAAGAATTTGAACTGGCCAGACGAAGGTCAAGCAGACGTGTCACGTGTGTCAAGATTTTGAGCAGTTCAAAGTCAAATTCCAGCAAATTTAATCATGTTAAGAAGGGGACCAAGTCAAGAAAATTTCTATGCCAAACATAATTAACAAATCAAAAAGTTCAGCAACACGGCCTCATTTAGCAAAACTGAATGCACATCTTTCTTGTTCATTTCCAAATAACAGGCAACAGAACATCAGAAATCATACTTTGAAGCAACATTAACACAAACAAATAAGATATCATAGACATGTAACAGTTTTAAGTTTTAACCACTAGACAACGGCAGAAAAAAGATTAGGGAGTTTTTTTTATTTCTACCTTTAAACCGAAACCGGATGCCTCTTCAGCCCAGTAAAAGCCCGGCAAAGTTGATGATACTCACTTCTGTAGTACTCCAGCGAGAAACACAGTTGTCTTATTGCCTCGCGCTTTTCTTCAGCCCTGTCAAAGATAACATCCTGTTGCATTTCAGCCTCTTTCTCCAGTTGGCCTACTTTGAGTCTCAATTCAGTTGCCATTCTTTCTCCTTCTTCTAACTTAGCCATAAGCTTCAATCTTTCTGCTTCTAGTTCCATAACACGCCCCTCCATTTGCTGAATTTGGTTGGTTTTACAATTGGCTTGAGCATTAAGTGAGTCTACCTTGGCAGTGAGCTCATCTTTCTCGGTCATCAGCATGTCATACTTGAACTGGCTGTAATCAAAACTTTTGTTCAGCACCTCTATCTGTTCACGCCTCTGAGCAAGCTCGGTTTTTAGCTGATTTATGTCTGCCTGGAATTGTTTCTCTTGAGCTTCAAGTGAATCTCTTAATTCTATCTTCTCCAATATAGACTGCCCGACTTGATCCTCCAGGAGCTTGACCCTTAATTCTGCCTCTTCCAATTTACTCTGCAAGGCATTCTGTTGTTTTGATGAGACTGATATATCTGACTGAAAGCGTGACCTTTCATTGGAGAAGTTTTCATAGGCTGCGTGTAAAGCAAAATTCAGCTTCTGAATTTCTTGATTGCGTTTAGTTACATCATCTTCACTTGCATCATTTCTAGCTTGCAGCTCAGATACAATCCTTCTCTCTGAAGCAAGTTCAGCTTCTAAAGCTCTGATTGTGTTTTTCAGCTTATGCTCAAATTCCAACACATCATTTTCAGAAACTTGAAGCCTTTCTTTTGTTCTTCTAAGCTCCTCTGTCAGCATTGCATTGCTTTGATCAGACTCTTGAAGAGAAGCTTCCAACCTTGCTATCCTGTTTTGCAGCTCCAAGACATTGATTTCATCATCTTGAAATTTAGTAACATCATAGCATGACGTCTCAAACTGATCATGCAAGTTCTTGGAAACTCTAGTTATAGTTGGACTCTCTGCAAGCTCAGACCTCAGCCTAGAAATTTCTTCTTGTGAATTATTGATCACTGTGTTAGCGAACTCGAGCTCCTTCCCATACTTGGCAATTTTCTCAAGCAAGTCTTTGTACATATCATCCTTCATCTTCTCAAGCATACCATCATCATCCATAGCCTCGTGTTTCGTTGCATCAAATTTGGTAGAGCGCCTCTTCACATAGTACTCAGACTCGGATTCTGATTCAGATGATGGTGTGAGTGAACATGAGATAGCAGAGCCATCTTTTAGTGAAAGATCAGAGCTAGCACTACAATAAGTGAGAGGCGTGTCTCCTAGAGAAGGAGCCTTTTGGAGACCCAACTTTTGCTCTGGAGTAAGACATGAAAAATCTTCACCGATAGCAGGTGCCGGAAACATGCCAGCTGCCATATCTTACCTGAATTTCTTACTGCAGAGAACAAATCATCCTTCACTTTAGCTCAGACAAAAGTAAAGCTAGAAGAATAAAGGCAATTAAACATCAATTGGGGAGTGATGTTGTTTAACATTATTGAGAAACAAATGGATACTGGGCTCAACCAGCTAGGTAGACCAGAATATTTGGTTTTGATCAGTACACACTCAAAGATTAATTATATGATATACTATATCTAAATAGTTTTTATTATAAGATGCTTTTGGGGAGTAATGATGCAAAGATCTGTCTGAGGATTACAGACAATCTCCATAAAATCGGCAAGACTTTATTGGCTTGTTAGCCTCCATTAACTAGCAGTGTCAAAAGTTCCGTGGAATCTGATAAACTATCAATAGCAATAGGAAGAGGGTTTCCTCCTCTGATTACTAAAATAAATAAATAAAACTTTCTTTACTCTTTAGTACTTATCTACTGAGAGTTGAAGAAGTAGTATACTGACCAAAGCTAGCATTATCTCCCATCATGATTTATGGAAGCTGTAAGTACTTTTGTTAGATAAAAGGGTATTTCCCAGCATAAAGCTTAATCGGTATGTAAATGGCTCTCTCATATGTCCAAGAGTTATTCTAACATTATATCCCATCCTCACCAAACCTAACCTTCTTTTCTGTAACTCTCACTTTGCAGAGGAACTCCATAATTCAAATGATGGGGAAAAAAAACCTAAAAAGAATGTTTAAGAAATTCCCGAAATCAACTTATTCCTCTTGTAAACTGAGAAAGCGAACCATGTATCCTCATAGACAAATCAACAAACAGGTAGATTGCAACCATTGAAAGACTCCGATCTCAATAATTTCCTCCAGAAAACACATTCAAACAGAGAACAAACAGCAATCAAGCTAAACCAAAGAAATAATCGAACATCAATTCCAAGGAAAATGCATCAGATTTAAGATAACGGAAAAAGATAAGAGAAGCATAGAGTGCATAATTTGACGGGGAATTTTGCTTACCTCTGAAAACCCGGCTCCCAAGTCCCAAGTGAACAAGTGATTGAGCTGGAAATGAGAGGCGAGAAGAGAGATTTATGTCGGGTCCAACAACTATATACAAAAACAAAACTATTTGAAAATGGCTAATTTCAAAAAGACAAAAAGAAAGGGCTAAAAGAGGGAAAGCTTAGCCATGTTCCCGCCTTTTTCTTGTCTGCAACGTAAATTACAAATCTGCCCTCGAATTCAAATCTCAAATTGAAAGATGTTTTCCGGCTTCCCTCTAAAATCGTGCTAGGAAATAGGAATCTTCACGGATGCAGGTTGCCCGCAACACCCGCGAGTCCGCGACCACTAGATAATGGGTTGGGTTGCGGGTATATTTGTCAATTGGGTCCGTACGGGTGGGTTCAGGTTTGGTTCGTTACGGGTCAAGGGTCAATCGGGCCCGAATGTTACAGGTTTTCGGTTGAGTCGCGTTGACCAGCGGATCTAAAATATCGTTTTTCTATGATTATTATAATCAAATTTTAATTATATAATAATATTTAATTTTAATATATTATTTTTATGCATTTTAATAATAAAATATATTATAAGTTTAAAAATAAATTTTATAAATATACTAAATCGATCAACCCAACGAGTTTCGGATTCTAGTGGGTTCGGTTTATTTCGGGTTTCGGAATGAAATTTTTGGGTCTTGACCCTAAAATTATCCAGCGGTTCGGGTCGGTTTTGGATTAGGTCAGCATTTGACACCTCTAGTTGCAGGTCACTTTTTTCATTTTGGATTGTGGATCAGGATAGGTTAAAACTACCAGGTTACAAGTCGACCCGCAACCTTTTTTATATTATTATATTATTTTATGTATAAGAGTGTAATTTTAAAAAGATTCTATATGTAATTTTTTATTTAAGATTCTTTTTTAAAAAATGATATGATTTATGTATTTTGTTTAGTGTTTTTATTTTTTTAATTTGTATCTTTATTACTCAATCTATTTGTTTTAAGTTGTTTTCCGTGTTTTTTTAAATTAAAATTTTCTCATAGACTTAAAGAGCTCGCGGGTCGATAAATTTTTTTATAAGTCAACCCGTTGAACACCCCTAAGCAGTGCACTATTTGTTTGAATAAATTACAAGGTAGCTAAACCCTACCCACTTAAATTCATGGGTGAGATGTGGACGATAGTACTGGTAGAATGGAGTAATATCTTGTATCATTATCTTTGGTAGTATCTTCCTTTGTAAATATATGAACACTTATCTCATCAATAGAAATATCCCTCCTCAATTAACCTATCTTTATAGTTATTAAAGTTGAAAGGGAATTTTGTGCATTTAAGAATCTACCTTAGCTTTACCAGGGTTGAATTGTAATTTTTGTTGAATTGTGAGCATAGTTATCAAACTCTCTTGACTCGTCTTGCGGGTCAAAGCGTCGGCTATAATATTAGCTTTACCAGGGTGATGAGGTAACTCAATGGTGTAGTCCTTGATCAGTTCCAACCATCTTCTCTGCCTCATATTTAATTCCTCCTGAGTGAACACATATTTTAAGCTTTTGTGGTCGGTGACGATCTGAAATTTGACGCCATACAAGTAATGTCACCAAATCTTAAACGCGGAAACCATAACTACTAATTCTAGGTCATGTGTTGGGTAATTCACCTCGTAGGTTTTGAGTTGACGAGATGCATACGCAATAACTTTGCCATGCTCCATCAACACATATCTAATACCCTATTTTGAGGGATCATTGTATACCACATATCCTTCACGTCCATCTGAAAAAGGCAGAACTGGAGCGCTGGTCAAATGCTTCTTAAGCTCTTGAAAGCTTTCTTCACACTTATCATCCTCACACAAACTTCTTGTGGACCTTACGGAGCAACTTGGTCAACGGTAGAGTGATCTTGGAGAATCCCTCTACGAACCTTCAATAGTATCTTGCAAGCTCGATGAAAATTCTAACCTCCTTCACATTTCAAGGTTGTTTCCATTCTACGATTGCCTCAATTTTTTATGGGTCTATAGTAACTCTGTCTTGGTTAATCACACGACCCAGAAAGGCCACTTCCTTTAACCACATCTCACACTTTGACAACTTGTCATATAACTGGTTTTGACTTAAGATCCTCAAAACAACCACAGATGTTCCTTATGTTCGACTTCACTCTTAGAGTAAATTAAAATATCGTCGATGAACATCACTACAAACTTGTCCAAATATTCATGGAAACAACAATGCATTAGATCCATGAACACGACAGGTGCATAATGGATACGGAAAACTGTCTTGGGAATATCCTCTCACGAATACGAAGTTGATGATACCCGGATCGTAAATCGATCTTGGAGAATATCTTTGCACTATGCAACTGATCTAGCAAATCATCTATCCTTGGATGAGGATACTTATTCTTGATGGTAACTTTATTCAACTCTCTATAGTCGATGCACAAGCGAAAACTACCATCCTTCTTCTTTACGAACAAAATAGGAGCTCCCTAAGGCGAAACGCTTGGTCTGATAAAACCTTTTTCCAACAACTCTTCTAATTGTTCCTTGAGTTCCTTCTTCTTAATTGGAGCCATTCTGTATGGTGCTGTAAGGCCCGAGGCCTTAGAAACGCAATCCCATGCCAACCCGAGAACTTCCCAAGAGGTCACCCATCCTGGTACTACTCTCGCCCTTGCACGCTTAACTTCTGAGTTCTTTGTCCTCACTCGAACTCAGAAAAGGAAGAGCTCTTGTTGACATGGGGAGCACCTCAATCCTTTATAAATTACCAGGGTGTTACAGGTGCCTTGGAGATTGACGCAATTTCTAGTTCTAGCTCAATTGTGAACTCCACATCACGCCTAGGTGACAATCTTGGAAGTTCTTCTAGAAAGACATGGCTATGGGAAACTCTTGAACATCAACCACCTTCTTCTTGGTTGACTCGAGATAACAGATGTATCCAATGCAGCCCTGATGCGATCCTAGCTATGGATGCCCACCAGGAGGAAGATGCCCTAGCCTTGCACTCAGACTAGCCGGTCACTCGTGCTCGGACCTGTGCCATCACTGCCGCGACGCAGTCCATCGTTTTGTTCATTACCACAGGCCACAACGCGACTAACATCGTTTTGTTCATTACCACATGAGTGACCGGCCACAACGCGACTAGCCGGTCACTCATGCTCGCCATCGAGGAACCTCACTCGTGCCAACCGGAACCATCCTCCATGCCAGATTCGCCCGGAGCCATTCCAATGGTGCATGCTCGTTGCACTTGAGGTTCTCGTTCGCGACGTCGTGTGCTAGGACTACGCCAGTGCCCGCACGCCTGTGTCTGTGGCCTTACCGACGCCGCACCAGGCTTGTCTTGGCTGAGGCTTGACACCTTCAACCCCTCGGCCATTGACACTTATCTTTACTTGTTATTTTTAGCATCATTTTTATGTTGAACCTTTCTATCTTTACTTGTTATGTTTTTAGTAACCCATTTATGGTCTTTTGGTGGCGTTGGGCCTTGGTTGCATCCATGCCCTAACCGCCACTCTCTTCTCTTAGATCTAGGGTTTGGTCGCCTCTATATAAGGGGATTTCCACTATTATTATCAAGTTACGCACATTATAGACTAGGTATTGAAGTAGAGGTTTGCTCCTTATTTCTAGTCTCGTGCGCCCTTCGGTTCTGTCAAATCAAATGATCAAACACATTCGATTGTTCTTAACATAGGACGATTCCAATGACTCACACGATGAGTCTAGGCCGAGCCATATATGTTGGTTTCAACCCCATTAACATGTGAGACCCAAAATATTCAAAAAGGACAAAAGATCTCCCTTCCTTCAAGGTCTTCAAGGCTTCGTCTTCCTAATGTGCTACGGTTCGACCTTTAATTCCTGATATTTCCATAAAAGGCAAGAAATACGAGTTGGACAAATCGAGAAAGAAAGAAAGGCAAATTAGTCTTAAGAGACTAAACAAGTGGAAGAATATAGCATGATTCTCATGGAATAGTCTAAACATGTGACATCGAAATTCGAATAATAAGTCGGTTGATGATCAAACAATTAGCATACCAAAAAGAAGAAAGAGATAATAGAATGCAAGAATGAGATTAGACACCACAGGCATGTGGTTCCATCAAAATTTACAAGATTTGTTGGGAATTGTATTATCACACATTTGATAGTAAAAAAGTATATGTCTGCTATCCGGGACCTCAACTAACTTCATTTATATATAGTGCATTGGACATTCTATATTTTCATAAGTCATAAAATTATTCACTTTAGTTAAAGACTTTTAAGTTGGCTCATAAATAAACGGGGATACAAAGAACAATATTTTAGACCTTCTATATTAGTGTACTTAGCTAGAGCACAAGCACCTCTCTTATCGATAGAGTAGACAAAGTCATGACCCGAGGTTAGGAGCCGACAATAGATATACCTCCTATCAGTTATAAAGAGATACGGTAGTCAAAACTCTCAATCCCTGTTTTGAATTTATCCACAACAAAGAGATCTCAAAGGAGACTCTTGAAAAACATAAGAGCACAATCAATGACCCTAAACAGTACTAACAGTACGAATAATAATATGAAATAACGAACAATCGTTAAATTTAAGCAGTAAATAAACCTAATTCCGGTTATCTAGAAAACAAGTGTTTCCAACAATTAAGAGATATTAAACGGAAATAGAAAATCACGTTTAATAAAAAGGGTAAGAGAGAATTGTCCACTTGCTTAGAAAAACGAACCTAAATTCGGTCAAGGCAGTATTCCGAAGAGGAACTCCTTAAAGCTTTCCTAAACGACAAGACTGGTTTCAACGAGGTGAGACAGAGAAGATAAACCGGTGGTGATGAAGGCCGGTTGTGAAGAGGCTTAAATGGAGGGAGTTAAAGGAATTGAATGAAGAGGGAGATGGAGCAAAATCCTTTAACTAGAAATTGGAAATTGAATTTTTTTTATGTGGTTGAACAAATCAACAAAGTAAAATGATGGGAGTGGTTATATTTTTTATTGATAAGGTAAAAATTCGGAATACCAAACAGATTTGGTAAACCGAAAGGCCGTAAGAAAATACGGCAGCCGTGAACGGCTAAGTGATTCCAAAGAGTCACAAACAAGACAAGCAAGATAGACTAGGGATAGTACAAATTCCCGAAAAGAAAGAGCAATAACGCGCTTGGGATCAGGGTAAGTAAAGCACTAAAATTCATAGTGTCGTAGGCAAGCGGTCAACCCATCCTAGGATGTGCGAAAAGGGCAGCTGACATTCCCTCCACCGAAATGAAGGATCTTTAGAAGCCACGGAGCACCAAACGACCTAGCCTAATACAACTCGGTCCAAAACCAAACACAACTCCAAATCCTCGGAAAACTTGTACACAAAATAAGCTTGAGTCATCCTGCAAGAAGAGTTTTCAAGCTTGTGTTGAGAGGGTTTCTTGACAACAAAAAAATTTATATCAAGACCCCGCTGTTGTATAGCAGAGTCAGGTTCATCCGCAAGGAGAAAATCAGTGCTAAGTTTTGTTACTTGGAGTGCAAGTAATCAGCAAAATAAGGGTTTTTATCGAGAGAAAGAGAAATCTAAGGTTTAGGGTATCCCCACAACAACAATTATGCATGCCAAACGTTAATGAAACACATAGATCATGCTTTTATCACATAAAGGCGCTAACTTTCGTTAACTTTAAGCAAGTAAATCAATCAACTTTCGCTAAACTAATAAACTTACTATCTAATATCTTCTACTTCAACTAGAATTGATCCGCTTTTGCTTCAAAACCCTAAATTGACTATTCTGATTCAAAGTTTCCGCTTTCGCTTCAACTATGAATGAGAAATTCCCTTCAACTTTCGTTTCAAGGATTAAGAACAAGAGAATAGATTCATGCAATAAAAACAATGAAATCATGATCACAAACAAGCATGCACAACCATTGTTGGGTTCAACCCCAACCTTAGAGAGAGAAAACTACTCACAATTCATCATAAAAAAAACATCTAAATTAAATTAAAGAAAAAGGAAAAGCCTACAACCGAATCCATAACGAAACTTGTCTTCCAAGAAATCCACAATTTCGTCCTCCCTCTCACACGCCTCTTCTCTCCTCCTCTCCCACTAAACTAGGTTAATTGTGTCCTCCTTAAACTAAAGCTAGAACAAGAGTATTTATAGAGAAAAACCTAATCTATCTAGAAGCTATCTATAAGGAAATAAATCTTTAAAAGATATATTCCTTCTACAAGGAAATAAATCTAATAAAAGATATATCCCTTCTATCTAAATAAATAACATAAAAGGAAACTAATAAAAAAGGATAAAAAATACATTAATTGCGCCGACTCTAATGTCTTCTACCGACACGGGACCCTCAGAATTAACCCCATCAGGGTCGGTAGATCTTCATGTTGAATTCTTGAATTTAGCTCTTTCCGCACCTCGATATCGACCTAGCCAGGGTCGATATCGACCCTCATCAGCATTGAAAACAGTTTTGAGTAAAACTTGCGTAGCGGATTCGTTACAACTCCGTTTAACTCGATTCTTTTTCCTATGTCTTTGTAACGAGTTTCTCTACCTCTTTCCAAGCTCAAACTTCATCTTCAATAACTTTATTGGAGTGCTTTTCTTCGACTTTCACTTCATTCTTGAGTGTTATCTTCAAGTACTTTCCTCCTTTCTTCAAGATATGCTTCAAAACAACTTCAAAACCTATAAAAACACCACCAAAGCTTATGTAGACTCCATATCTTAAGGAAATACGAAAACCTACACAAACGACTCAAAACAAAACACAAAATAAAAAGAAAAGACTCAAAGACACAAAAACACACCCTAAAAACACAACTAAAAAGGCGGATATCAAAATACCCCATACTTAGACTTACTTGTCCTCAAGCAATCACCAAACATAGAATCAAAACCATCAATACATCTATCAAGTAATAGCTCTCATCAAAAAGCAACTTCAACACAAGTGAAATTTAGACAAGTGACTTTAACGTCATCACACATATATGAGCAACTAATGAACACAAGCAATCACAATCCAACCTCACAAGGGATATGTGTTTCACTCAACTCTCATGTGTTTAGGCTTATAAGTACAACTCTCAACTCAATACTACATGCAAAAACTCATAGAAATTGTAACTTATATCACCAATCTCTCTACCAAAGATTGTCAAAACAAGCAAACATCATCAAGAGAACTTAGGCTCAATGGAAAACTTCATAGAAGCTTCTATTCGGCCGGGTTGTAATGAGGCTTGATAATTACAAATAGGTATGAAAATATTTTGGCTATGTGGTGCTAATAATATCCGGGAATCAAAGACTCCTAAAACTCACATATATATCCAAAACTCTCATAAAAGATTATACCAAACTCACTCAAACATTAAAGCTCAAACTCACTTTCATTGACCCTTTTTATCCCAACTAATCTTGCTTACAAACACTAATGAAGATTTGGCTCATGCGCACTTTCGCTATTCAGCTCTTCCCCGTTTTTTTCTTTCTCCCTTATGATTTTTATTTTTTTCTTTCTGTGGGAGGTCGATACCGAACCCATTGGGTCGGTAACGATGCACTGCTTTCTTCTCTTTTTTTTTCACTTCTTTTGGTGCATTCAGGGAACCAAACTTCTTTTACATAACACACTGCAAGATCTTTTAAATACCCAACCCATATTACCCCACACTTGAACCAAACAACTCACTCAACAAAACCATAATAACCAATACTAAGTCTTAATCCCCGGATAGGGTCAAGCTTATCTCGGCTAGGGAATAATTTTGTGGAGCTAAAAATAAAAGGCTTAAGGCTCAAATTGGCTTCAAAAAGAGGATAATGCAAGGATAGATAAGGATTAATAAGGCTCATGAAAAATAAGTTATCCATCATATGATTTCCCAAGTAATGAACTAAAATCTTATAGAGGCTTCAAGAAATAGATAACCATCATAATTTCAAGAGATAATATACACATAAGAGAGTAAATCACACAAAAGAGAAGAGGGATTTTTTATGTTCTCCCTATAAGGCCAAAAATATCTCACAAGGTAGATCATTTTGTTGGATGGCAATTAAACTCATGCTAAAAGTTCATACATGCTCAGTTTCATCACAATATAAAAATTCACACAAAAACTATTTTATGGTAGACTCGGGCTAAACCATCAAAGACATGCTAAAAGGATTTACATGATTATGCAAGCAATTTACTATCATAGGACATCTAAGTGGAATATTATCAATCCTAAAACACAAACAAAGACACAAAAACTGAGTTTTCTTTTCCCCAATTTGTTGAGAGGGTTTCTTGACAACAAATAAATTTATAATCAAGACTCCGCTGTGTATAGCAGAGTTAGGTTCGTTCACAAGGAGAAAGTCAGTGCTAAATTTTGTTACTTAGAGCGCAAGTAATCAACAAAGTAAGGGTTTTTATCAAGAGAACGAGAAATCTAAGGTATAGGGTATCCCCACAACAACAATTACAGATGCCAAACGTTAATGAAACACATAGATCAGGCTTTTATCACATAAAGGCGCTAACTTTCATTAACTTTAAGCAAGTAAATCAACCAACTTTCGCTAAATTAATAAACTTACTATCTAATCGCTTCTACTTCAACCAGGATAGATCCGCTTTCGCTTCAAAACCCTAAATTGACTATTCTGATTCAAAGTTTCCGCTTTCGCTTCAACTATGAATGAGAAATTCCCTTCAACTTTCGTTTTAAGGATTAAGAACAAGAGAATAGATTCATGCAATAAAAACAATGAAATCATGATCACAAACAAGTATGCACAACCATTGTTGGGTTCAACCCCAACCTTAGAGAGAGAAAACTACTCACAATTCATCATAAAAAAACATCTAAATTAAATTAAAGAAAAAGGAAAAGCTTACAACCGAATCCATAACGAAACTTGTCTTCCAAGAAATCCACAATTTCGTCCTCCCTCTCACACGCCTCTTCTCTCCTCCTCTCCCACTAAACTAGGTTAATTGTGTCCTCCTTAAACTAAAGCTAGAACAAGAGTATTTATAGAGAAAAAACTAATCTATCTAGAAGCTATCTATAAGGAAATAAATCTTTAAAAGATATATTCCTTCTACAAGGAAATAAATCTAATAAAAGATATATCCCTTCTATCTAAATAAATAACATAAAAGGAAACTAATAAAAAGGGATAAAAAATACATTAATTGCGCCGACTCTAATGTATTCTACCGACACGGGACTCTCAGAATTAACCCCGTCAGGGTCGGTAGATCTTCATGTTGAATTCTTGAATTTAGCTCTTTCCGCACCTCGATATCGACCTAGCCAGGGTCGATATCGACCCTCATCAGCATTGAAAACAATTTTGAGTAAAACTTGCGTAGCGGATTCGTTACAACTCTGTTTAACTCGATTCTTTTTCCTATGTCTTTGTAACGAGTTTCTCTACCTCTTTCCAAGCTCAAACTTCATCTTCAATAACTTTATTGGAGTGCTTTTCTTCGACTTTTACTTCATTCTTGAGTGCTATCTTCAAGTGCTTTCCTCCTTTCTTCAAGATAAGCTTCAAAACAGCTTCAAAACCTATAAAAACACCACCAAAGCTTATATAGACTCCATATCTTAAGGAAATACGAAAACCTACACAAACGACTCAAAACAAAACACAAAACTAAAAGAAAAGACTCAAAGACACAAAAACACACCCTAAAAACACAACTAAAAAGGCGGATATCAGCTTGCACTGCAAGTAGGATATCAAACTCGCACCGCAAGCAAAACAAACTTGAGCCGCAAGCAAAACAAACTTGCGCCGCAAGTAAAGGTGACAAGCTTGCGCCGCAAGTAAAGGTGAAAAACTTGCGCCGCAAGTAGCGCCTCAAGAAGCAAGGTGACGTAGGGGAACACCGGAGATGAGCCTCGACCAGATCCGAGAGAGATAGACGGAGGAGCCTTGATGGTGAAGCAGTGTTATGGCCGTCGTGGAGGTGATCAAAGTGGCGATGAGTCCATGGGGGTGAAGTAGCGGCGTTTTCCAACCAAGACCGGAGGAATCCAGTCAAACCACCTAAAGAGCAGTGGTGGATCTTTCTATTGTGGAGTAGCGGCGGTGATGTCGTGGGGGTAAGGCGACAGAGAGGTCGTGTTGATTATATGCATGTACAAAGCTAGCTTACTTAGCCTATTTATAAGCAAATTAAAAGAGAATAAAACAAAACAAAAATCAAAGCAAGCATAAATGCAAGTGGTACTAATTTCAATTTGTTTTCTAAAAGATACGATTCGAACAAACACAAAGAAAGGGAGGTTGAACAAATAAAATTTTTACTCGCCTTTTTGTACTTACATAGGCACGTAAGGGATAAATGCAAGTAGCATCAGTTACAGACAAATTGGCATACTTAGCAAGTAAGTATAAAAAAGTGGATATTTATTCTTTAAAGGCGGCACAAAATTTATACCCTTATTGGATTGGGACTCGCGTTAGAGAGATAAAATTATATATCATGTATTAAAATATTACTTTTATAGAAATGGTCCTAAAAATTATGTAGACTATATAATAAAATCAACTCGAATGATTTTATTTTATCATTTTTAATTTTAAGGCACGAGTTTCAGAGTACTCTCTTAACGAGTACATAATTAATATTATATTCTGCCACCTTAATTTTTCTAGGAGTAATTTCCATTAAAACGACTGTGACACCTAACGAGATTGATTAAACGGGTTTTAAAAAGATGTCCGAAAAATTTCCAAAAATTTCCAGAAATTTCCAGAAAAATCACGGATATTATACTCCAGCCCCTCTATTACCTCCAACCGCACCTAATTCGGTCCCTATCGAGATTCCGCCTCCCTCTCCACAATCGATTCTACCCCACCTTCGCCCTTCTCATGTTTCTACCCATCCTATGTCAACTTGAGCTAAAACTGGTAATCGTAAACCCAAAGATTATAGCTCCACCAAGCATTCGTTTCCTCTTGACCCATCACCAGATAATGAACCGAAAACGTTTAAACAAGCCACAAAAATTTCTCATTGGAACACCTCCATGAAACCGAATTCGATGCTTTCCTTCAAAATGGTATTTGGTTGTTAGTTTCTAGATCTCCATGTACTAATGTTGTTGGTTGTAAGTGGGCTTACATGGTCAAAAGTAAGTATGACGGATCTATGGAGTGTTACAAAACCTGTTTGGTCACCAAGAGGTTTCACCAAGAAGAGGGTGTCGACTATTTTGACACATTCAACCTTGTGATTTGACCCACTACTATCAGAATTGTGCTTTCTCTTGCTTTTCATTGCAATTGGCATATTCAATAGTTGGATATTAATAATGCATTCTTAAATGGTGATCTCAATGAACAGGTTTTCATGAAGCAACCCATAGGCTTTGTTGATTCTCGTTTTCTTTGGCGTGTTTGTCGTCTTCATAAAGCCCTTTATAGGCTGAAATAGGCACCTCAGACATTGTTTCATTTCTTCTTGCTTTTGGCTTTCATGCTTGTCAATATGAATGTTTTCTCTTTGTATTGCACAGTCGTCATTGCATTCTTTATGTTTTTGTCTATGTTGATCATTTAATCGTCATTGGGAGCTCTCATACTGTTATTTCTGATTTTGTGGCTCGCCTTCAATTGGCCTTCTCCTTAAAGGATCTTGGTCCACTTCATTATCTCTTAGGCATTAAGGTCACGTGATAAGTCTATTCTTCTTTATCAATCGAAATATATTCATGATCTTGGTCCACTTCATTATCTCTTAGGCATTGGGCTGTTGACATTGATGATTGCCGGTCTCAATATGATTTTGCCATTTATTTTGGTGGAACTCTAATTAGTTAGACTTCTAGGAACCAAAAGATGGTTGCTCGTTTTAGCACCGAGGTTGAATACAAAGCCATTGCTAATGCTGTGACTGAGCTC
The DNA here is from genome assembly GCA_964016875.1 of Fallopia convolvulus. NCBI lineage: Eukaryota > Viridiplantae > Streptophyta > Magnoliopsida > Caryophyllales > Polygonaceae > Fallopia > Fallopia convolvulus. The sequence goes on from OZ024729.1 coordinate 58,971,642, forward strand.
AGTTGGATCCAATAGCTTCTTCTCGATCTTCAACAACCACTTAAGGGACGTCCGACGTTGCTTTGTGATAATCTATGTTTATGACCTGAAATCAGGTTGTTAATAATAAGCCTAAACATATTCATATTGATTTTCATTATGTTCGGGAATTAGTGGAGAAGAATGAGTTGATTGTTCAACATGTTAGTTCTAATGATCAAATTGCCAATGTCTCGTGTCTTGTCGCTTTGCTAAGCTTCAATTTAAGCTTAATGTTCGTCCTCCTCCATGAGCTTGCTGGGGTATTGGAGATATAACAACATTTATTTTTAGATAGATTATATTCTATGGGAGAAGATAATATCAAATCCCACTATGTATTATTTTTTTTTCATCTTTTGTATTATTCTTTGTATCTTGTAACTACTTGGTCTCCAAGATATGTTGTAATCTTCTACCGGAAAATTAATTATATATCCTTCAAATCTTTCAAAATCAGTTATATATCCTTCAAAATTATAAAACTAGTTATTTATCCACTAAATTACAATATTTTCTTTTTTATGTAAAATCTTTTTTCTTCCCATTAAACATAATTGTAAAATCTCACTAAATCTATATTCTTACATTATTTAATAAATTTTGATTAAAAAATAATGTTTTCCTCTTATCTCGTTATAGTGATTGAGTGTTTTCTTTTCCCATTTCTTCATTGATTCTTCCCTATCTTCGTTTTACATACTTTTTTTTTATTTATTAAAATTGCATTTTAATTGGTAAATCAATTTAATTATATGCAATAATATGATGGAAAATATGGTCTGGGGGTGGAGGTACGTATATGATTGCAATCAATTAAATACCATGGATAAATTACCTTTAGTACCTTTAAAGCTTTTTTTTTAAATAGTACTTAGGTTTTATAAATCTAGTGATTTTAATTATATTTAATAGGGTAAATTTAAAATGGATAACAAACAAACAATATTATAATTTGATGGATAAATAACTAGTTTTAAAATTTTAAAGAATATATACCTGATTTTGAAAGATTTGAAGGACATATGAATAACGATTACCTTTTGCACAATTATCGTAATTATACAGGCGGCAATGACTGTGAAAGATTCTAGTGATCGCGTGGGAACTTAACAACTAGTATTTCGTCAGCTACAATGTCGATCGAGCTGCATATTTTTTTTTTCACTCTTATTCTTGTGGAGATTAAATTTTGTAACGATTTGACCCAACTGCCCGCATTCAATCCGATCCATACACGTATAGTCGTATAGTATTATAAATTAACCCCGGCTGGCCATTACTTTAATTTCTTAGACGTGTACAAACAGTCAATAGCGGCGGGCCAAGACTCAAGAGTCAAGAGGCGTGCAATGGAACAGGAAGCGAATGGAATGAGGAGAACGGCCCCGGCGGCCCACTTTGTGCTGGTGCACGGCGCGTGTCACGGCGCATGGTGCTGGTACAAGCTGCGGTGTTTGCTGGAGAGCGTGGAGGGGAACCGTGTCACCTGCATCGACCTGGCTGCCTCCGGTGTCCACCCTGCCCACGCCGACTCCATCTCCACCTTCGATGACTATGATAAGCCCCTTGTTGATTTCATGCTTTCCCTCCCCACTCATAAAAAGGTACGCCTTTCCTTAATTCACCAAGTATTGATTTATCTTACGTACTCCTCCGCCCCATTCGCCAATGGAGATAAGTACGAGATTCGAGTCAGGGCGGGCAATGGAGGCTGAGCGACTGGGCGAGGGCTGAATGACTCATGGAGGGAGGGCGTCCGGCGGAAATCTCGGGTGAGCCGGCGAGGAGTGAATTGCAACGGAGATTGGGGGTTTCAGATTTGTTGACTTTGGGAAGGCGAGTGACGTCGTTTTATAGATGTAGAAATTGCACTCTAATTATTAGGTTTCTTAGCCCAGTAAATTAATGGGCTTGAGGCCCATTTTATCATTATTCATGAACGTGCATATTTAACCCAAATTTAGGATATCTGTGCAAAATTTCATCATTGTATAAGAAAGCTAGTACCCATATATTAAGAAAAATTCAATATATGTAAGGAAAAATTAATAAAAACTTGTATATATTAAGGTAAATTTAGTATTTGGTAAGTGAGAGTAAATCTATTGTAGAAGTAAAAATTAAGATAAATATAAAGTATTTGGACCCCAAAAAAGGATAAATTTAGAGTATCAAAGTAAATTCAGCGTACCCTCAAACTGTCCACAATCCATTGATAGGTAGTAGCTAGTGTAGTAGGATAAATTGTGGTAACATTGGCTTGAGGGTTGATGGAAAATCGAGCCGGTGATCGAGGGTAAGGGAAGGTTTGGATGTTCTTGTTTGAGTTTGGGGCAGTAGCTAGGACATAACATGGCCAACATTGGGTGTGGCACCTACCCTTAAAGGGCTTGGATTGAGATTGGGTAGTTTGTGGGAGGGCTTGGGTTTAGGTTGGGGTTCAGGTGTACGTCTTGTTTGATTTGAGTAGGGTATCCAATTTTATGGGGGTGGGTTTGGTGGTGGTATGGGCTGCCATGGAAGAGAGGGCGAAGTCTGGCCCGTGCCTTTTCGTCAGTGGCAAGAGCACTGTCATTGGCACTTTGACTTTTGAGAGAGTTCTCTGACGATCAATTTTTCATGACGTTCTTCAAACGAGATTCATGAGTCTCGATTGTTCGCTCCATCGATAATCGGCCTTTAGGATGTAGACTTCGATCAGTACACGTACATAATAGGCTAGAATACGTACAAAGGTGACCACACTAGCAAGGTAAGAGATATAATTGTGTTTGCCATACATAGATAGAACATATATATATATATATATCAATCACAGAGATACTAAGAAGTTAAATGGCGCAGGTAATATTGGTTGGGCACAGCGCAGGAGGGCACAGTGTGACGCACATACTTCACAAGTTCCCACACAACGTCCAGGGAGCCGTCTTTCTTGCTGCCACCATGCTTCCCTTCGGCTTCCTTACCGATCAGGATCGCAAAGACGTACGTACCTATATATAGTCAGACACTAATAAATGAAACTAAGTACATGCTAATTTTCATTAATTAATTGATTGATCGAGTCTAATGATGAACATTATCATGAATGGATGTTGAAAATAGGGGGTACCGGATCTTGCTGAGTATGGAGATGCATACATCTACGGATACGGATTAGGAGCTGATCAACCTCCAACAACCAAACTATTCAAGAATGAGTACCTGCGCCAACTCTTGTACAATATGAGCCCTTTAGAGGATGTGACATTATCAAGGATGCTGTTAAGACCATGCCCCGTTCGAGCTTTGAGCAACGCCAACTTTGCATCATCGGATGACGCGTGGGAAAGGGTGGGTCGAGTGTGCATAAAGACGCTCCATGACCGTACGATGAAGCCGGAGCAACAAGAGGTGATGATAAAGAGGTGGCCACCCTCTCGAGTCTACGAGATCGACAGCGATCACTGTGCCTTCTTCTCCAACCCATCTGCTCTCTTTGGATTGCTTACCAAGGTTGCTACGGAGTTTGCGTGATCCAACATGCATATATGCGCGCATATGCATGCTTGCTTAATTTGGTTACATCCACACGTTTGATAATATGCGCCAAACAAACTTTTATTCATCTTATATACATTTTATAAACATTAGAATCCGTTTACAATGCATTACACATGCATATATGAATCTTGTATTATATTATTTGTGATCATCGATATGATCATGCATCCTGAAAGTCGACATGCCTCTTCTCCAAACGCTCCACGGTCCTTTCTGTCCCTTGGTGATGGAGTTGTTCATAATACTCAACTTTCTTCCTCATCATATGAATCTCTCTCAAGTAACAGTGTAGTCTGTCTACGATCAGGCCAAGAAACAAGGCAAATCCTGCAACACACAATCCCAAGCCAAAATCATTCATATGATCAATAGAGTAGGAGTAAATTGATTCATATATAATATAGTACGTATAGTTACCAAGAAGTGATGCCTCCAAGAGATGATAGGCCATAAGAACTTGATCGGTGGGACTAGCGGCGCCCCCGGCCTCCAACAAGCGGCTCCTGACGGAGGTGAGGCCGTGGACGCTGGAGATGAACACCACCAACAGAGTGGCGGAAAGGGTCTGGGCCACCACTGGGCCTCTGCCGCGCTTTGTCAGGTCAAGCCCTTTGATCATCAATCTCCTTAGAGGGCTTTGGAAAGAGAGGGTCAAGATCAGGCCCATCTCTCCCAACACAAGCGGGTAAAGCAGTTCCACCATCATCTTCCACACGATCAAATAATCGATCTTTGGATTCTACTAATGAAAAGGGCTCTTAACATTTATGTAACAAAGAGCAACTTGCATTGTAGGGAATAATAGTTGGCTTTTCCACAGGAGAAAGCATTCGTTTTTTTTTTGGGACTTGAAAGATATGCTTAAAGAAGCCTTTTGGGTCATTTGAAGGTATAGATTGAAAGACAAGAGGAAGAATGGAATGACTTGAAATATAAACTCCATCTCAAGTATTATTTAACCATGCATGTCAACAGGGTAAATTCTAGCTAGTAGCTATCCACAAAAATCCGTACCATCAAAACTTCAAAACGAGCTGGATCATCTTAATCAATCCATATATATGAAGCCCAGAGACAATATAGGGCAGGATCGATCCCGGCCCAAAGAACCAAAACTCGAAATAGGAGTTCTTCTTCTTCTATAAAGAAGAAAAACTAATTTTAGTTTAGTTTTTTTTTAAAGCAGTTAAATTTTATTCTAGTCTAGATTGATATTAGTGGGAACTGGGAATTGTGTGATATGTGCAGTGAAAATGTTAAGAAAGAGAGGCACTAGTTAGAATAATCAATACCTTAAAATATCAGTGAAAATATTGCACGACTTATAACTACTTAATTCATTCAGTTCCTCTACCAAAATCTTTTCGGCTTCATTTTATGGATCGATGTTTGACTTTCATACAAAATATTCTGTCGGTACAAATTAAAGGCCAGAATGGTTGTATATATGAAAGAGGAAATTTCCAGGGCAGTGAAAAAATGAATGGCAACTGAGATTCAACTTGGCTAGACATTATAATCGGAAGGACGGGCTTACATAAATTTGGCTAGAAAGTTAAGTGTAACTTCCTTGATTATTAATTAAAGCCGGATACACGCATTCCTTGCATATTATGATTTGTTTTCTAGCTATGGAAAGTAGTAATGTGTCCTATTAACTTCAATTCTTGCTCGTAAACATTTGTTTAAAACACCGGAGTGATCCTAATGACTTGTACAAATTCAAGTACACACAATTAATCTTATTTAATTTACTGCATTTTTATAACCTTTTTAAACTTAATTTTATACTAAAGAGGGGTTAATTAACTTGATTACTTGATTTAATATAGTTTTTATAACATTAATTGAGGCTGTGTTTGGATTATGAGAATATATGCATGGTGAGGTGAGTACGTACTACGTAGTCATCCAAATGCGCCCTTAATTAAATTGCCATGTTAATATCACAACCCAATTCGACTCAAAACACCTCCGAGCTGACTTGCCTAGAAATTTGCTTAAACCTTTCGTAAAACTTCTTGGAAATTTGACTTCTTTTTCGTATAAATAGAGTGCATGGAATCAACCAAAGTCCTCATCACATACATCAACATTAATTCGCCTCCAAATATCGTACTACCCTATCATACCAGATAAAAAAAAAAAACCTAGCAACATACAAACCCAAATCAAATCAAGGAAGCCTTAATTTTGCACACAACATTAATTAGCCATATATGGGTTTGATGATCCCTAACAAAGTTGCTCTTGCTTTGATCCTTGTCACCGTTTGCGTTCTGTGTGTTTCAGGAGTCGGATTAGCGGCCAGGCCATTGGGCGGGGAAACCAAATGGCCTGCAACGCTCGGCCAGATGCTGCCGAGGGGACCACCATCTCATCCGAGCTGCTCACCCACCTTCATCCCTCATTGTGCCCCGCCTTGATCGAGCAGCATTACAATATATATAACTGATGATCAAGGTAGCTAGGCAGCGTAATTCTTACGTCAAAGGAGAGTCATAGCTACACTAATTAATATATGCCATCCGGCCTACAATTGGTCTTGTTATTTCTGCATGCTAGTCAACCAAATAAATAAGAAGCGTTTGTATCTTGTTATGATCTGATATACTTGATATGATTGTATCTTGAAACTATATATACACTTATCATTAATACAAAGGCAACCCCACAGCCACAGGGCGATTCTAATTCTCCTACAATTTCGTTATTTATCGATCTCAATTACGTAAACGAGAGAGGCAGACATATATGTGCATTGGTTATAAATTGTAAGCGTATTTTTCATACTATTGTATTTTTGTTAATATAAATGCTACTAGAGTTTGGATCATATGAGAGCACTAAATATATATAGTGTAGTAAGAGGATGACTATTGTTGTATGAAAGAAAATAAAGAGTTAAGATGGGCGATAAAAATGTAAATAATCTAATGTTTTTTTTTTAATTTTGGAGGTGCATAATCAATCATTGAGAGTGCACATAAAAACATTTAAAATGTATATATATGCATTCAAAGTGTAAGTATATATGGAATGTAAAAATTATAAATGTATATTTTAGCTGGATGTGTATGCATATAAAAAAAATGCACAATTTATGTATAAAGTTTAAAATGTATGATAAATATGCCTTTCACCCTACTTATTACTACATTAGTGTGCTATGAAAAATAATGAAGATAAATATATCTTCCTAGAAACAGCATCAAAAGCAATAATGTTAGTATAATATTTACTCCAACAAAAAAGAAAGATAAGACAAGAGTCGGTGTGAGCTGGAAGCATTCCATTATTAGGATACGCGTGGCCCCCACAAGCCTTCGGAGGAGGTTTCGGTTGCTTAAATTTTGACCCGTCAACGCGGCGGCGATACAACGCCAACTCTCTATCCTTTCCTTTTTATGTAAATTTGGCAACTTGTCTGTCTGGCTTTCTTATACGCCATTCTTCCCTCCACAACGCACCTCCTCCTCCAACAGGTTAGTTCGAATTTCCCCCTTTTTTCTTCAATTTCCTCTACTTTTTGTGTTTCCGTTTCTAGCTAGGTGATCAATTCTACGTTTTTTGCCTTCTTTTTCTGTGTGTTTTCTTGTTATTGTCAAGGAATCAACTTCTGTGATCATGTTTTCGAATTTTTATTGATCAATCTGCAACTTAATCTTTCTCAACTTGATTCATTCATTAATATCTGCAACTTTTTAACCCATAATCAAGGATCGATCGCGCTAATAATGCATATTTATCTTATATATTACTACCTTGAAATCAATCAATCAATCCAACCAAAACCTTCATCTACATCTTCTAAGATAATTCGTTTTCAATAACAAAGCACCAATAAGATCGATGATTGCTTGATCAACGTTATGAGATCATATCAGATGGGTTTTGGGCCCCTTTTATGTTGTTGTTTGATTCGATTTGGATAAAATTCTTTCAATTTGAAGAATGAATTATCCTTTCTTGAAACTGAATATCTATATTTAATTTGGATACAATTGTGTTGTGTTGGACAGTGGTGATCATATATTGATGAAATTAGCAGCAGTAGGTTCCTCTGTTTCCTGCAAGTTGGGAAACAAGAACTACTACTCTTTCTGGATTCGCGCCTCTTCCCTCCCAAGGATCATTCGGTGATCGAATCCAGTGAAAATGGTTGCCGCCCAGTTGGCTGGTTTGAGTGCTGCTGCCCAGATGGGTAACAATCTGTTGCTCATCGTCCCGAGTCCTTCGGATGATGATGATTTCTCTGATGTGTTTGGTCCACTTCCCTTGCAAGCTCAACAACCCACTGTTGAATTGGAGGATTTGTACAATGATATCTCATCATCAGGTGGTGATGGTTGTCCGGGGGTTGAGGATTTTGAGGTTCTAAAGGTGGTTGGAAAGGGCGCATTTGGGAAGGTATATCAAGTGAGGGAGAAAGGGAGTGGCCAAATCTACGCGATGAAGGTTGTTCGGAAGGACAAGATGGTGGAGAGGAATCAGTGCGAGTACATGAGAGCCGAGAGGGATATATTGGCCAAGGTGAACCACCCCTTCATTGTCAACCTCAGGTGCTCCTTCCAGGTACGTACGTGATCAGTGATCAATTCAACAACGCATCATCACTGTTCTTGTGATTCAAACGCATCACTCATCTTTTCGGTTTGATATATGGTTGCAGACCAAATACAGGCTCTACCTTGTGCTCGATTTCATTAATGGGGGTCATCTCTTCTTTCAACTCCATCACCACGGCTTGTTCAGGGAGGAGCTGGCTCGTGTGTACGCTGCAGAGATCGTGTCTGCTGTCGCGTACCTGCACGCTAACGGAATAATGCACCGAGACCTTAAGCCAGAGAACGTTCTCTTGGACGCCGATGGACACGTAAGTAACAGGACAACATTCTCACATGATAATATGGTTCAAGTACTTTTTCTAAGAACAATAGTGTATTAACTTGGTTGGTTGTCCTTGATGTGAGCAGGTGGTGCTGACTGATTTCGGGCTGGCCAAGGAGTTCAAGGAGAGCACGAGATCCAACTCGATGTGCGGGACGTTGGAGTACATGGCACCCGAGATCGTCCTTGGAAAAGGCCATGACAAGGCTGCGGATTGGTGGAGCGTAGGCGCCCTCTTGTACGAGATGCTCACCGGCAAGGTAAGAGAAACAAGTCTATATATATGCGTGTTTGGTTTCATCAAGTTCAGTAAATGTGAAGCTCATCACTCTTGTCTTGGATCGATGTGGTTGCAGCCGCCGTTTAGCGGGGGAAACAGGCAGAAAATACAGCAGAAGATAGTCAAAGACAAGGTCAAGCTGCCGCCTTATCTGTCAAGCGAAGCGCATTCTCTGCTCAAGGGGCTGCTGCACAAGGACACGAGCAAGCGGCTGGGGAGCGGAGCAAAGGGGAGCGACGAGATCAAAGACCACAAGTGGTTCAAGCCTATTAACTGGAAGAAGCTCGATGCTCGGGAAGTTCATCCGAGCTTCGTTCCACTAGTTTCAGACAGCCGATGCACGGCCAATTTTGGAGAGCAGTGGACGGCAATGCCCCTCGTAGATTCCCCTGCTGCTACTCCTAAGTCGAATCCCAACCCTTTCAAGGAGTTCGAGTTTGTCAGCCAACTCAATTACAATTAGATCTTCCCCATACACATACATCTTCCTTCCTTCATCTCTGACTTAACAGCTTTGTAAATGTGATTCCGGTTTGGGTGATTTTTGGCACCTGATGTACACCCGCGCCCCTCATATACCAAATTGTATAAAAATTCATCGATTGAGTGTACTGCTAATATCATACTTATGTTTTTTTGGTAATGCATATTTCATAATGTGATAAAGCTATACTTAAATCATTCTAAATAGAATCAGTTAAGCAAATATCAAAGATCAATGCACACCAAAAGAGATGCAAAAAACACCTGAACCCATAATTTCTTACAGAGTGAAGTCTAATGAAGCGTGACCCTGAAGTTTTTCATCAATTAATAGCATACACCTTCAACAAGTCCTCTTCTATAAAAAATTTCACGCTTCAACCAAATTCATTTACATCTATCTTCAGACAAATATATTATTCAGCAACGCATTTGCGATTTTTACCCAGCATTTGCAAAGAGATACACTGAACATGGTGACTCTAAGCTTAATGCATGAAAAGGCGAGTACCTAATCTCATCATCCAGCATAAACAGAAAACCTACAACTCTCTTCCTTCCTTTGCCAGGTGTCATGTATGGAAGGTACCACACAAGTGAGAATGGTATGTTATCCTGTGTGAATGGACTAAATTTCACCTTTTGTTGCTCCATCTATTTGCTCACATTTTCGTGGGCAAGGCTTGAATACAGATAAACGGATGTCTACATTTGACATTGAAAGCGTCAAGATCAAAGTCATGTCTGCTGTTTGGGAGAAGATTCAGCCAATGCAGCTACCTTCTTCAAGAGTTGTTCCTTGTTGGCTCCTACTAGCTTATCCACCGGTTGACCATTTCTAAGGAAGTGGAAGGTTGGTGTCGCTTTAACATCCCATGACGTGCTCAGATCCTGTCCAAGGACCCAAATTTGTTTAATAAAATACTAAAAAAAAACAATACTTTTGAGGGGTCTCCAAAAGAACAGTCAAAAGATACTTACTGCCAACTCATCCACGTCTACAGTTAGGAACAAGATGTTACTATGGTTATCAGCAATTTCACGATAGATTGGAACCATTGATTTACAAGGAGTGCACCATGGTGCGCTGAAATTTGCCACTACCTGTAAAAGGTCAGGATCCACCAAAGTTAGTTTGGCCCAAGAGTTGGATTATCAGACTGAGAGTGCAAACGCACTTGAAAAAGAGCACATATGCCACTCTACAGTAACTTACGGGTATGCCATTATTATTTGCTTCTGAAAGCTTTGCTTCCCAAGTCTCAAAGGTAGTCACGAGTTGCACATTCCCACCAGCCAGGTGAAATGTTTCATTTTCATCATCTTCGTCTTCAGTGGCATTGCACAGCTGCGAGGATCATGAAATGTTTAAGTAAACATGACAAAAAAGTGGACAAAGAAGAGAAAGGTCTGAAAAAAAAAACTAAAAAGAGGAAGGTAACAATGAAAAGGAAAGAGGTATAGCCGTACAGGGAAAGACAAATGACTTGTTGCATATGAAAAAGCAACTTCAAAAGAGTCAGACCATCTAACTATTTATGTGTCCCTCCAATGAATGATAGTTATATACTTAAATATCAAATTGGTAATTTCTTTTTATCATGCACATTTATGTAGATGAAAAACAAATGAGGTTCCATTTACCGTTCAGATATATAGATGAAGCAATAAATCACTCAAACTGAAGCATTTCTTGCATACAGAATAAAAGAATAAAGACAAAAGACAAAATGAAATGTTAACTGAGAGAAATTCCCTCAAAAAAAAAAAAAAACTATCATGCACATTGCACATCAAGGAGAAGAGATTAATATTGAAACATAAAGTATTTATGCTGGAAAAAAGATCAAGTTTCGGACAATTTAACTAGGGAAAATAATTACCTTATTCCAGCACTGCCCCATTAAAGCAAAGGCAGTTGACTCTTGCCTTCAAATATCTGTTGAAAGTAAGGTAATTCTTGTCTGTAAAGAATTACCTTGAGAAAGAGGGAACCGCCAAATTGTCTGATAAGTAAGAAACACATGAAATTCAGTTGACTGAATACTTCTACATACCATAACACACCTGGTACAAAATTGCATGCAGACTAGAGTACGCTATAGAATTGAACTGAGAAAATTCTCCATTTCAAGTTTTCAACCTCAAAAGCTCCAGAATGATAGTTATTACTCATTACAACTTATCTTCAACTAGTCAAGCCAAGATGGAATTTTTACATAGGACCCAGTGAAACCTACGAGCTTTAGAATTATGTGCAACAAGTAGAGCAACTAGGATTACTAGAAAAACAGATACATTCATTATCCACAAAAATCTTACAGGTTGGTATTTGATTCCACCTTACAGATAAACATGTCTATGATCCCAATGGCTTCATTTATGACAGCTTCATAAGAAGTTCGCCATAACCGTTATTAGTGTTTTCAGATAGAAACTATGTTGAACTACCATTTAGGCCAAGATTATCTAGAATTACAATTGGGGAAAACACAAGCAACTGGGATTTGTTACTCTTTGTGCTCCTCTCATATTTTATTTAACTTTCTAGCCAAGACCTGTATGGACATATCAAAATCTGTTTCCTTGACTGTTATGTTACAGAATATGGCCTTAGTCTCCCAAGAGGTCCAAATTACTCGTTATAACCTACAAGATTGTTTCTATCTAGCTAGCTAAGGTTGTGGCAGCCGATGCACAAATCCATTAAAACTACCGGGTTGACAATGAATAGAAGAGGCTAAATTCCCAAATGTCTCCGTATTTACCCTAATTTTCTGTGACAAACGGGAAATTTCGAAAAGAAAAGATATGCGGCGGGCTATTTTATCCTCAACCACAAATATACGTTTCAAATTCAGAAAGAAGACGTGCATTCTCACAATTCCAGAGTTTCGCAGCAAATCATTCTTCTGGATACTTTTTCCCATAGAGATCGAATTGATGAGGGAAAAAAAACTCTGTATGGTGACGCAAAATGAAGGATGATGATACCTTAGCAAATTCAATCGTCAGACGGCGGGAGAATTGGGCGAAAATCAACCTTTCTGATAATCTGGCCGCGGCGGCGTGCAACTGTTCGAAGAATTGACGAAGAAGAGGAAAATTTTGTCAAAAGTTGTTCAATTTGAAATCGCGAAACGCAAATTGTCAGAAGTATTTCTGGGAGAGAGCTTTTTTGGTGTGGAGCCGTGGAGGAATTTGTTTCTCTCTCTTCTATCTCTGAAAGCCCAATGCCCCAATCTAACAGCTCTACGACATAATTACGAAACTACCCTCTCCATTTCCTCCCTAAAAAAGCCACAAAACAGGAGCTAAAAATGGCCAGAAAACGTGAACAAATTAGTTGCAATTTGCAAACATACAACAATACACAATGACAAGATCTTTTTCTTTGCTGAACACGTGATAAAATGAAGCATGAGCTATGCCTTCCTTGAAAGGCCGCAGAATAGAACCCAACAGCCAAATTTCCAGCTACACAACATCCACAAAATGCAGACACTAACTAATTAGCAAGACCGAATTACAAAACACATCATAAACTGGCGCGTAAGAGCCCGATTTCGACTCACGGGGTGACGACGTTGGAATCCTTGGACCTTTCTTCGGACGAAGGCGGGTCAGCATCCATGTCAGCTTGGCTGAGATCTTGGATCATCCTGACGACTTGTTCCATATCAGGCCTACTATCAGGGACCCGAGCCACGCAGGCCAACGCAATCTGAAGCATATGGACCATCTCTTCTTCGGCGTTCGGACTCCTCAACAACTCGGAATCGAACACCTCCGAAGTCCACTCCTCCCGCACCACCGACTGGACCCACCTCGGGAGGTCTACCACGTCATTCTGCACGTGAGGGGACTTGACGGGTGCTTTCCCTGTCAGCATCTCCAGCAAGAGAACTCCGAAGCTGTAGACATCAGACTTCTGGGTGGCTTTTCTCGTTTCAATCACCTCGGGAGCGTGATACCCCACGCTTCTCGAGTTGATGGCCGGGTGAAAGTTCATCATCAGCGTGAGCCCGAAATCCGATACGAGCCCGTCGAGGTCTCGGGTCAGGAGGACGTTCGACGACTTTATGTTCCCGTGGATGAACTTGCCACCCCCGCCCTCTGAGTGGATGTGGAGGATTCCTCTTGCAATGTCTAGTAAGATCTTCATTCTCACATTCCAATTCAGTGGGTTGTTTCTCCCATTTCCCCTGTACCCTGAACTCCAAGGAAACATCGAGTAAGAAAAACGATATATGTATAGAATCGGGTTATAGTGAAATGGCGATTAATGTGTAAGAGCTAGAGGCAAGAGCATATATATACCGTGCAAGAGCAAGGCTAAGCTGCCACCGGCTACATAGTCGTAAACAAGAAGCTTTTCGTCTTTAGAATAATAGTAAGCGCGGAGAGGCACGACGTTTCGATGCTGAGCAACCTTGCTAATTATCTCTATGTTTTGTTCAAACTCCCTTTTGGCAATCCCCACTTCTTTGAGTCTTTTCACCACAACGGTTGTACCCTCATCAAGTATAGCCTTGTATGCCGTTCCATAGCTCCCTTTGCCAAGGACCTCAGCAGAAGCCCTGAGTAGATCCTCGAGATCGAAATTATAAGAACATCCTTCAAAGAAGACCAACTTATTCTTCTCCGCGTCTTGTATACCGCTCCCAAAAGCTTCACTAGACATCTGGATTTTCTTGTTATTGTCTGCCTTCTCTTTCGGCACATTGTTCTTCTCTTGAAGGCCTTTTCTCTTCAAACAGCAAACCAAGATCACAACCATGAATAGTAAGAATAAAACGCAACCGACAACAACTATGCCAATTAGCGCACCCATGCTCAGTTTCTTACTGGGCTTGGGACCAACCGGTGATGAGATAGGAGAAAGTGGAAAGGCGCTAGTGCAGTTAGCCAAAGGTGGCCCGCACAAGGAGTTTCCCAAGAACGAGGAGCTAGAGAAGTTCTGAAGAGAACTCGGGATTGAGCCATTCAGCTTGTTGTGGCTCAAGTTTATGAGCTTAAGCCTGGGAAGATGGAGAGGAGGGATAGGTCCAGAAAGTAAATTGTCTTGGAGGTTCAACATGGCAAGGTTGGTCAAGTTTTGGACAGTTGGTGGGATTTCTCCTGTGAACAAGTTAGAGGACAAGTCCAAGGCAACGAGTCGAGGCGAGAGAGATTCCGGAATACTGCCTGAAAAGTTGTTGTCTTGGAGGAAGAGGAATTGGAGGGTTGGTATTGAAGTGATGTCTAGGGGTAGATCACCTGAAAAGTAGTTGGATCTGAGGCTTAAGACTTTAAGAGAATCTAGTTTCCCAATTGTGCCAGGTGGAATAGTCCCGAGGAATCCAACGCCAGGGAGGCGAATGGCGGTTACACGAGTATGATCTCCATTGCAACTTATCCCAACCCAAGAAGTGCAAACTGAGGAATTAGCATTCCAGTTCAACCTGCTGCTATGAGGCACTTTTGAAGATAAATCAAGAAGAGCTTGCCTGTCTGAGCTCAGATCCGCCAGAATCAGAGGTATCATGACAAATAGGAATCCAGGGAGCAAGAAATGAGACTTCATGGTTTTGGTTGATTGCATGGCGATATGATCCAGTCGGCGAGCTTTTCTCTAGTCTTCTACTTTAATGAACACTTCCATTTATGCAGCTGCACTGGTATTGAACCTGGAGAACAGAAAGTGCCAGCATAAGCATAGAGACTAAGAAGTGAAAGAAAGAAAACAGTAAGAGGTAAACTAGTAAGGATATACATGTTGTATAATTGTAAACAAGGAAAACACAACCTTTCTTTCATAAATATACAAGTGGGAGCATGTAGCTTTATAGATCAGCAAAATGATGCACTTGGGATTTATTAGGATTTCAGAGCATGAATGCAGTGAAGCCTCTCGCTATGTGACGAGTACATATAACATGACAAATTCCTCGTCTTAAACCTCACTAAACAAGAACCAATGGTTAAGAAGAACCCAAAGCTTTTTAGCAAAGATGGGATAAGGGTTCCTGTTCTAGTTTAAGTTTTAAGAATCAAGAATCGATGCTTATAACACTAAGGATAAAGGGAAATCATCCCAGGCCCAGGCCCAGGCCCTTCATAGTAGGCATCAAAGCATTTAAAAGCCACCTTTAATAGTTTTGGTATTGAAAGCTAATGCCACCTTTTGTTTTATGAATGCCTCTTTTTTCAATTCAGATCTTGAGATTTGTTGCATACTTGCATGTTACATGATGCTACCAAATTTTGCATGAGAAAAAGAAAATTAGCTGTGAAGAATCCAATGAAAGTTAAAGGAGGGCATATTATTGGTAGCCAAAAGAAAAAGTGTAGCGCAAACAAGATAAAAAAGAAAAACAAGGTAAAGTAAGCATTTTTTTTTCTACTTTTCTTGTTATTATCTCTTTTATTTTTGGTTTTTCTTGTTTTGACATCCTAAAGAAATGGGAATTAAGTTTGCTCAGTTAACTCAGCTTTCAAAGGGAGCGTCACCCATACTTGTCTCTTAATTACCAAGTAAAGAAAGCTAAGCCAGAAAGTAATCTCAATTAGAGCATAAAACAACAGCCCATGCTATAAGCTCACATAAAACAACAGACTCATATAAAGCATGCCATGGACAGCAATCAAGGAGACAAGCATAAAACAGCAATTAAACCACATATTACGTTTTCTTCATTGTCAAACATACTACAGTAAAAAAATCATACTACAAATTCTAGGACAGTATAATTATGCAGGAGCAATTTATAGACTAGATCAGCAAAGATCGAAGGACAATGGCGGCAAACAAGCAATCAAATCAATGGCCATACCGAACTTATGGTCCACAAACTACTCCATTTTCAATCATATTTCAAACAGAAGACTTAATCCTTAAGATAGAGGGGTTTTTAAATACAAACTAAAAAAAAAAAGTAAAAATGAATGCTTTACAAGCTGCTGGTGCTGAACACACAGAACACAGCTTGGTCATACTAGATTTAAAGTCCAAGGCTCTATAATTTGCTGTATGGGACTTCAAATTGCTACATTACAAGGCAAAACATGACTGGAGCTGCTCACCAGAATTTTATCAGAATATCTTCAAATAACACATAATATACTGGCCACAGTAGAATCCATGCTTTGAACAACCAGAAATACACAAGCTAATTGACTAATCCCACTCAAACACAACCACTCAAGAGCACAAAGCAGGATATAGTTAGGTGTGAAGAGACTAGAGAAGGGGGGAAACCCTAGCTAGTAAATTTTATTTAACTTAAATTTGTACCTATATGTGAAAGAGAATTGAAATTTTGAACATAACACATACAACAAGAAAGAGCTTAAACATCAGACGAAGAGTATGCAGAGCTGGGCAGGTTGAAAGCAACAAAACACTAAGATAAATTGACAGCAAGTAGGAAGAAGTGAGCCCCAATTTACAGCCTTTAACTCCCTTCTGGCCTCTCTTTTCCTTTTCCTTCTCTGGGATTTTTTTATTCTCCCTTTCAGAAGACAAGGACAGTGTCGGTAAACCCAAACCTGAAACCTTGGTCCCTGGCAAACGAACACCTCCAAATTACCTACCTACACGCCGTTAATGAGCCTCCAATTTGAGACATTAATTCTCTCTACTCCAAATAATTCTCTCATTGAATTGAAGGATGATCTTCAATCACCTCCAAATTCTCTAGAATCAACAGCATTCCCCCCTGCCCCTACCAACAAAAGGGAAAGTGGGTATCCCGAATAAAGGTCGGAAAAGCAAAAGAAGCATAAATGGAGAGAACCCACTACTGAAAGTAGAGCGAAATAATTGTTAATAGTAAAATCTGGTTAATTGGAGTCCTTGAAAGGAGTGTGCTTTTTAGAGTGTGGATTATTTTGAATTTTTGGAAGATGAAAGAATAATTAAGCCTAGTGGGAGAAAAATAGGGATTTGGGTTGGTGTATTATTTTAGCTCCTTTTTTTTCTCGAGATCATGCACCTGCTTCGACCGTTATGGAACTAGAGTTCTGCCAAATTTACAATCATATCTCCTTCCCTTTCAAAGTTGTAATTGTCCTTTAACGCCATGCAAATCACTTCGATTAAAGGCTTTAAGTCCTCCTTTGTATCTATATCAAGAATCAGATTAGAATTGAAATCACCCATACCTTAATTTTGAGATGGTATTAACTATAGTTTATTTTTATTGGTATGAGAATCACCTATTTCCATCCCCTAATTAAAACAAACATTGATATGAGTTTGAATCATTGCTAACCATATTCCCTACACAATGAATATAAAAACAACAAACATGGCCTAATTGATCCAGTAGGCACATTCTTAGAAAATTGCAAGAAACAATTTCAAACTTTGTACTTGGTTTCACCCAATGGCATTGTATAGGTTTCCAACTAACCTAAACTGGTACTATAATGTTATAGCAGTAAATAAGTTCTCTCTTTGTAATAATTAAAATACTCTACCCTAGAGCAGCAGAGGTGTGAGGAACTAATAATTATAATGTCCAATATTCGACATGAAAAAAAGGGCGTTCTAAGAAGAACTAAAAGGAGATCATTAGTTAGACGGATCTAAACCTCTTAGTCCTCACATAGAACATGGCCTAAGACATGACCTTGTGGAGAGACATAATTCAGGTAGAGGAGGCGTAGAATGGGCGGGCCATTAGGTTGTGCACTTTCCTCTATGTAAGGTGTAGTGTACCCTCCTCCAGCAAGATATACTACTTAATGAATAGTGTTTTTGTTCTGTAAAATAAAGAACAGAATTTTGCACAAAGCATTTTTGCATACAAGAAGTGTTGTTTTCTTAAAGATGCTACATTAAGCAGAAATTTGACAAATGCTTTTTTCCGAGGTTCATTCATGTCTCAAAAAATTGCACAACTTGAATGGAAATAATTTCAAGTATGGAAACGAAATTCAGCGGATTCCAAGGCAACAGACCTGATCAAAGATCAGCTGATTAAAAGAAAATTTATTTTGCATGTTCTCAGAAGAAAGCCACAACTTGATTGTACCTAAGTGTAAATTTGAACCGAAATCAAAGGATTTGCTTGCTGGCATAGTATGAGCCCAAGGAAATTGCACAGCATTGATTATGGAAAAACTGAAGTCATTCATGAACAAGTCAATCAGTTGTCGTCTCCCTTTTTGAGATTTTCAGTCTCTCGACGGTGTTTCATTTCAGCCTCTTGCAGTTCTCTTTGGGCATCCTCCTCATCCTCGATTTGGTCAAGGCTCTCAAATTCCTTGGTGGCAGCCATGGCTTTGACCACAGGGTCTCTTAACTCAGCTATCAGCCCTCCACCCACCCTGTACTCTTCTTCATCCCCAATCAGGAATAGCCGCTGATCCGGTCCTGATGTCATTGGAATGTCCACTGCCAATAGCTTCATATCATACTGTACCAAAACCCACAACACAATCAAATCAGCCAGAGAATAACCAAGAATTGAGATGGCAATTTAGAATCTGTCACGTAAAATATATGAATGCTTCAAATAGACAGACATGACAGGGAGCAATAACAGCCATTGACAAGGCACTAAACATTTCAAGGCCATGAACTGGAATGGTTCACTTCCATTTCCATTCCAATCAGGTTTTTGCCGCATCCATCTTGTACTTCATTAACCGACCTATTGATATTCCAAAAATAAACCAGCCTATAATTAAAAAAACAATGAAAATCTAACCATTGATATTCACAAAAAATAAACCAAACATCAATCTATCACACCACATTTGTAGTCCAAAGCCTATCAACAGATGACAATAGAATCTTAGAACTATTTCTGCCTCGTTGAATTTGATGAAATGCAGCTAGGTGAAAATACAATGTAAGAATTAGCACAAAGTACAGAAGCAAACCTGGCCCTTTTTCTTCTTGACTTCAACACTGACTAATCCTTTTCTTTCAGAGCCATGAACTGGAAATATAAGGAAGCAACGTTTACTCCTGAGATGTGGCTTCAACTTGCTCAGCGAAATACCACCTCCTGACATTACATATGCTCTCAGATCAGTCCCCACCAGAGGCGTGCCCATAACCTCAAGAATGCTAGCAGAAGTGTTAAGCTTCCTCATGGCCATCCTATAAACAGCATCTGGGTTGATTTTGTATCTTGAACGCAAATAGAGGCCCTAAAGAAGAAAATGACAGACAAATAAATTAAACAACCAAGGGGAAACAATTTTTTCACGAGGACACAATACTCATGTGATATGGAACTTATACAATGACCTAAATATACCAAGAACAAAAGTCCGGCTTTATGATTTCATTCATTTTTATACGACTTCTACTTATCAGGGAAGCATATAGTAAATTTTTCTGCATCAAGAAGCAATAAAGATTGAACAGGACAGACAAAAGCAGTCGAGCAAATCAATAGTCACTGCCACAAGCACAAAACCTCTATTCAATCACTGATTTTTCAGTCTATGACTATACAATGGTTGTTTCAGCAATCTTACTAAATGATATTGCATAAAAAACTCTCACCTCCAAAAATAGAAGCCCAAAACCTTTCATATAAGCAAAGCAAAATTTCATGAGCTCCTAGCAAGGTTCTTAGCAACTTATTGACGTGTGTATTTGACCAATGCTAGCATGAAATGTGAAACTGTACAAGGCGCCTACTGTCCACATTATTTTCCTAAATCCTGCAGGCTAGGCATGTATGTTCTTGATAAAATAAATTTGATAAGTGTTGATTTACTGCTTAATGCCCTTCAATGGTTCACGCCACATGGGTAGTGTTACTAGAATGATTGTTGTCAATAAACTATATAGTTCTCTAGGAAATCATGGGTAATGTTTCATGTTCAACCAAACCATAATGTAATTCCTAGTGCAGAATATCAAGTTCAAGCAATCCAAAGACAGATTAACAAAACAAAACAAAACAAACAAACAAACAAACAAACAGCTGGGCTACTGCCATAAGAACATTGAGAAGATGTACAGACAAATGAGACACGTATAAGAGATCTTACAGCAAAAGCGACCATAGAACTCGAAAGAGCAAGAAACCCATACTTGGCCATGCCTTCGGATAGCCCAACAAAAGTGTTTGTGATCCCAAACATAATCCTCCACAAGAAAATACACACAAATACAGCTCCTGACCCCAGCAGAAACAAATAGTTCCGCTTCAAAAACCCTTCAATTTGCAAGGAAACCGCTTCCCTGTACCTCGAAATGGAAGAGGTAAGGGCAGATACCGGCTTCTGAATCACCTTCCTCGCAATGCCAGCATCAATCTTTCCCCCAATACCCGGGCTCTTAATCGAAAAACACCTGATCCCCAATGGATTGAACTCCAATTTCAGGAAACCCAAGCTCTTACAAGAGATATTACCTAGCTTTGAACCGGTGGACCAGTATTTCCTCCAGGAAAACCTATCGAATGAACTAGGAGAGTTCAACTTCGAAGCTGAGAAACCATTAGCAGCAAGTTTTACGGGGGTCTGAGAGCCAGAAATCGGAAACCCCTTAGGGTTTGTCAGCGTGGAGCCAAACCCACGAGATTGGGGAAATTGGCTTGGTGAAATAGGGTTCCGGGCGCGGTTGAAGTGGAATCTGAGAAGACCGCTGATGATTTTGGGTGGGGTTTTTGACATTCTCTGTAACCTATTCGAGATCCAGAGAGTAGTGAAGAAAGCACAGACTGCAGAGTCGGCACAGGAAGTTATTGTCGTCGGAAATTTGAACGGAAGAACGACAATGGAAGTCGCTTCGCCGTGGATCACCGGGAGCCGACCGAGAATTTGGACCTTTTTGGTCGTCCAAGACTCCAAGTCCAACACCTTCAATCCTTCATTCTTGCGACTGACGCTACAACGAGCAGCTCAAGAATGCGAGTGCGAAACCGGTTAGCATTGGGCTAAAATATTGGGCTTGCTCATATAAATCTGGGCTTCCTTTTGGACTTTTGTTGTGCCCATCATAAATCTTGCTTGTAAGGTCCAAATAATGAAAAGGAAAACAAATTGGTACTCTCGAGTATTTGACTTTTCTGAGTAGTGCCCTGAAAAAAACATATTTCGAGTAGTACACTTGAAATTTTGCAAAAGTCCGGCTCGTATCCTTACTTGTAAATTTTCGTTAGTTTATAACTAAATTAGTATGTTTTCTAATCAAAAAAATATATATTTTTCAATTTAATTAAATTGAAACACAATTTTAATTTAATAACAATGAAATAAATCATATAAAAATATTAAAATAAAATTTATATTATATATATTTTCAAGTTGATTTTATGTTGTATAATTCAAAATATTTAAGTTAAAACCAAAAATATTATAATATTTATATTAAAATAAATATATTGCAAGATTAACATTTTCCATTTAGATTTTATATATTAATTTTGACAATTTTTGAAAAATTGATAGAAATTAAAATTTTAATATAACTCGAGAGTACCATATGAAAGTTCTATTAGTTTTTATATAAAAAAATTCAAAACTATTACATAAAGCCTACATGACAAATTTTAATTATGAAATATATTTATTTTAATGTAAATATTGTAATTTACCTAATACATTATAAAGCAGAAACCATATATGTTGAAAAAATTGTGCCACGTGGAATTTACTTGAATAAAATAAATCAAGCTTTTTAATAATAATTTGCATTATTCTTTCTATACATCTAACTTTTTATATTATAATAACTTGATCTATCTATATATTACTTTCTATGTTAATTTTATGCATATCTTTTAACAAAACTTGATCTATATGCTAATATTTTTTATATTAATTTTATAGATAACAAATTTTCTTTTACTATCTTTTAACAAATCTTGCGCTCCAAGTATATAACTTTTTTATCTATATATTAGAGTTGTCAAAAGCTGACCCGATCCGAAAAACCGACCCGAACCGCCCGAAAAATTTAGGGTCTAAGACCCGAAAATTTGAACCCGAAACCCAAAATAAACCGAACCCGATACTCGTTGGGTTCAAACCCGAAAAAACCGTTGGGTTGGCACAATTTGTTATATTTTAAGAATATATAATATATTTTGAAAATTATAATATATTTTATTATTAAAATATATAAAAATAATATATTTATTATTAAATATAATTTTTTAAATAAAAAATATTTTAATAATTGTAAAAAAATCAATATTCTTGACCTGTTAGGTCGACCCGACCCGCCCGACAACCCACAATGACCCGACCCGATTTGACCGATGACCGTTACGACCCGAACCCGAAATAACCGAACCCGAACCCGACCTGACCGACCCGTTTGACACCTCTACTATATGTTGATATTTTGCAATGTAATAAATTATTTATAGAATTTATGATATTTTTTAATAAATATTGATATATCTACCTAAATTTTAATAAATTAACGTTAATTTAATAAATATTTTAATAGGTTTTGCTATCCTTGATAGATATCCTACCGTAATTATCTTTAAGTTATAACATTATATATTTTTTATTTTTTTCCCTATGTTATCTTCTATACTAATCTTTATATTAATGTTCTCCATATTTAAAAATATTATTATATCAGTTACAAAGTAAGAGATAAGAACTCAAATACATAGCCTTAATAAATATTTTATAAAATCTAATTATTTTATGCATATTAACATCTTAACAAAAAAAAATATTTAAAAATATTCAACAAACAATGAAAATAATTTTTGAATATAAAAGTATGTGGAACAATCTTAAGGTTTTTTTTAAATTACATAATTGTTTACGATGTTATATACAAGTATTTTAAATTTTATATTAATATCAGATTATTGCATAATCTTTAATAAAATCACCCCGTGAGTATAACGGGAATTCAACTAGTATATTTTTAAAATTAAAAATTTTAAAGTATACAACATACAATCTACTTGACAAATATGTATATAAAATATTTTTAATTTAATATTTTATATGATTTATTTTAATTGTTATTAAACTAAATTTAGGTTTTAATTTAATTAAATAAAAAATATTTTTTTCATTAGAAAACATACTAATTTAGTTATAAACTAAAGAAAAATTTACAATTAAGGGCATCAGCCGGACTTTTGCAAAAGTTCAAGGATACCACTCGAAATAAGTTTTTTTTCAGGGCACCACTTAGAAAAGCCAAAAACTCGAGAATACCAACCGAAATTTGCCTTTTTTTCATTTTATGTTTGACCCACAAAATCTTCCACTTGCTACGCAATAAAAAAGAAAACAAAGGGTGAATTCCCACCAAGCTCGACATGAAAAAAACCTATGATCAGATTGGTTGGGAATTCTTACTTCACAGCCTCGATAAATTTGGCTTCAATAGCAAGTTGTCTGGTTGGAGGATCCGGGAACGTATTGTGACTGTCTCATTCTTGATATTTGTCAATAACGGGCCGACGAACCAATTCTTTCCCACAAAGAGATCTACGACAAGAAGTCCCCTTATCTCTTCATACGAGTTATCGAGGTCCTTGCATGACAACTTCATTCTTGCAGCATTGAGCAAAAAAGCGAAATTGGAATCTAGAATGCCAAGGGAAACAAAATATATATGTCCTTGCATTCGCGAACGACATCATCAATTTCCAAAAATCAAACTGCCAAATCGATAGTAAAATCAAAAGCATAACTAATGACTAATGTCAAATATCTCGACAAAAAGTCAATTTCCATAAATCTGCATTCCAAGATACAACGTAAATAAATTCTCCATTTATCAAACACAGAATCCATGGACAAATACCTCAGTTATTCGATCATCAATGGAACAGTGACGAAAAATACTTTAAAAACACGAACACTTAAAACAAGGGCGTAACTAAACAAATGGAAAGTCAACACGTTGTCAAAAGAATGGCGCAAAACCCTCATTAAAACCAACCTCTCGGCACCACCCAACTATCTCATGCAATCCTTTTGACCTGGTCAAACGGGTCAACGGGTTGACCCATGACCCAACCCGTAAAACCCGTAATTATGGGTTACGGGTCGATGAATTTTTTTTACGGGTTACAGGTCGAGTAGGGTCAACCCTTTGAATAACCCTAATAGTAAATGAATCAAGCTTTACAAATGAAATTACTATGGAAAATCTTCTCAAAACTTGACAACATATGGGCAAAAACTGTATCAGAAAAATACCTTAGAAAAGAAAACCTCTCCCCATACACCAAGAAGCAAAACACGTTATAACAATGGTCCAAACTCATAAGTTTGTGTGACAATTTCTTTTCTAGTCTCAAGTGGCAAGTGGACGATGACCCAACAATCTAATTCTAGAAAGATAATTGGAGGGGCTTCAACAAATTAGAACATAAGACAATTGTCCAACAAAATATCGAAAGGAGGAACTTGTTGTTGAATACCTCCTAAACGATAACATATGGAACTTACAAGAGATCCACCGAGTCTTGAGTCTAGAAATGGCTAATAAAGTCTCACAAATCATCAAACCCGTTAACAAAATCTTGAACATGCTATACTAAAGACCTAGCAAAAATGATTGGTACACAACTCACTCCACTAGAAATCGGATCCACAATAATTAAGGAGAAACTTTCACCGACCTTGACTGGATTTGAAAATTGAATATCCCTTTAAAAGTCGTCCGTAATGGTTTACCAACCAAAATGAAACTTGCAGAATATCATGTTGTTGTCCCACAAGGGTGTATGGCATAGTGACGTGATAACCAGAACGAAGACACCCCTCATCTAATCTTAGAATGTCTCCACACAAAACAAATTCTAAAATCCATCAATGCAAAGTATGCACACATAATCAGAGACGGACCGGGGCGGCGGCTAGTGCCCCCACTTCCCTCAAACTAATTATTTATTTTTAATGTAATAATTTTTTTAAGTATAAAAAAAACTATACTAATATTATACGTATTCATTAGTCTAGTTAGTCTAGTCCTCGTTTTTTTTTTTGAATTAAGGGTAATTCATTAATAGGTAAAGTAGTTACAAAAAATCTAGGCATCCCTAGAAATGACATTACTCTCCCAAGCCAATTCTAATAAACCATTTCCTAGATTCCCTATCATGTTTCCTCCATCTAGCCTTAATACAATTTCTTACATGATTAATCACTATAGTGGCACATTCTCTAGCTCCAAGGCAATCTTGCTGGAAGATTCTCCTATTTCTCGCAATCCATATATAGTAGATGACAGAGCACGTACAAGTGATCCAGAATGTGAAGGCAAATTTGTGCTTACCCGAAAGTTGTCCAATTGAACCAATCCAATCATCAATGTTTTGGTGTCGCCTTCCAAGCTTGGCCCAAGAGAAGACTCTGTACAAGACTTCCTTGGAGAACTTGCAATTGAACCAAAGGTGATCCCAAATTTCTTGTTGATTACAGCCGCATAACATACAACTATCATCCTGAATTATACCCAAGCTCTTTAACTTGTCCCTTGTGAGGACCCCCTTTTTTATAATCATCCAGCTCATGAAGGAAACTCTCGGGGTGTTCATCTTCCCCCAGATCCACATATTCCATTCAACTGCTGGTCCCCGACTTCTAAAAGTGTCATAAATACTTCTCCAGTCATAATGACCTTGTCGAGACATGATGACAGCCGGGTGGCCATCATTCTCCATGGATTGCAAAATATCATCTCTAACTTTCAACATAGCTTTCCATGCAGCGCTCGAGGTACTTTTGCTTCTGACATCCCAAACCGAGACCCCTCTCAAGAGCACCTCACTGCCCCACCGATGCCACAAAGACCCCGAGTCACGTAGCAACTCAACAATCAACTCTGTAAGGGCAGCCTTATTCCAGGATAAAACTTCCTTCAAACCCAAGCCACCCTCCTCTTTAGGCCTATAGACGTCCTTCCAAGCAATAGGAGCTCTACTCCCCTCACTACAACCCGACCAAAGGAAATTGCGCAACACTCTAACAACTTGATTCACCACTTTCTTAGGTAACAAAAAGATCTTACACCAGAATTGAAGGATGCCATACAAGACAACCCTCACAATTTCATACCTACCTGCATATGAGAGGCTTCTTGAGGCCCAAGCATTAACTTTAGAAGTAATTTTTATGATAAGAGGGTTGTAGTCGATGCATCTGGCTTTGCTGCTGCACAACAGAACTCCTAAGTAGGTAACAGGAAGGTCACCAATGTCCATGTTAATGATGGAGGCAAGCTGGGAAGCATCCTGGGGATCAAGACCAGCACAAAAGATTTTCGACTTGCAGTAATTAATGTTAAGTCCAGAAGCATCGCAGAAAGTATCAAGGTTCTGTTTGACAGTTTGCAAGGAATGAAGATCCCCATGTGAGAAGATAAAACGGTCATCAACAAAACAGATATTGGTAAGGCCAAGTCTAGCACAGTTTGGGTGAAATTTAAACGCCCCATCCTTGCTCATTCTCTTGAGTAATCTGTTCAAATATTCCATCACCAGAACGAAGAGATAGCGAGAGAGAGGGTCTCCTTGACGGAGGCCACGACCCCCTCTAAAGTAGCCATGGTGTTCACCATCAAAGTTTAAAGTGAAGGAGCAGTTAGTAACACACTCTCTTATCAAGTTAAATGATGGAGTGATGAAATCCGAAACCAATAAGCACTTGTATGAGGAAGTTCCAGTCGACAGTGTCGTACGCCTTTTTCAAATCAATTTTTAAGGCACATCTAGGGCTGGTGTATTTTCTGGAGTAGCTCTTGACAAGCTCTTGGCACAAACAAGGACGTTGTGCTTGATATTTCTTCCCTTGATAAACGCTCCTTGATTTCTATCAACAATTGACGGCAGAACGGACTGTAGACGCTTCACCAGCAGCTTAGAGATTATTTTACTAACAACAGAACAACATGAAATGGGTCTATAGTCATGGACGGTAAGCGGGTGATCCTTCTTCGGGACAAGGGCAATAGTGGTGTTTCCCACTTCTTTGAGAAGTCTACCATGCTGGAAAAAATCTAGAACGACATCAGTAAGCTCTTCACCGACTATAGGCCAAGCTCTTTGGAAGAAGAATGAGTTGAAACCATCCGGGTCTGGCGCTTTGTTCTTTCCTATATCCCACAAGGCAGCCTTGACCTCCTCTCTTGAAAAAGGCAATGTCATAGCTAAGCTGTCAGCTTCACTGAGCAAAGGACCCTCTTCAAAGATTGACAAGTCACACGGTTGACACCTCACCTGTGTACCTAAGCTCTCTTTGAAGTGCGCCACAAAAACCTCCCTGATTCTATCTTCCTCCGTAACAATATTACATGAATCATCTTGAATAGAGGAGATATGGTTTTTTGCACGCCTAAGCTTGATGGAGTTGTAGAAGTACCTGCTACACTGGTCTTGGTACCTCAGCCAGTGAATTTTAGCTCTCTGTTGCAGCATGGTTTTACGATTAAGGATGACCTTTTTTAGTTCAACAAGCGTCTTCTCCTCTGAGCATAACAAAACTTTATCGCACGGCTTGGTTTGAAGCTCAGTTTGCACCCTATGCAGCCTACTGTACAACCCCTTAATCACCTCCTCTTCTGATTCAACATTGCCACTTTTGAGTGATCTGAGGTGTCTCTTTAAGTGCTTGAGCTTAGACAGAAAAAACAAACATTTTTACCCCAGACAGGTTGCTGCAGGAACTCTAGACAGATGCCACTTTTTGAAGGAACTCTGGGTGATCACTCCACGAGTTGTTGAACTTGAAAGCAAGCCTCCTGACCACACGTGTATCATAAATATTGAGGATCGCCGGAGAGTGATCGGAGCATTCAGGTGGCCCAAAGTGAGCTGAGTATGAGGGGAATGCATCTAACCAAAACTGATTCACCAATATTCTGTCCAATTTGCACAAAATTTTAGTGCCATCAGAGTGCTTGTTCGACCAGGTATAGAAAGCACCAGTAGCATTGAGGTCAGCCAAACCCGCTTTATCCAAGCAATTACTAAAGTCTGCATTAAATTGGACCGGTGCTCCATTCTCAACAAACTTCTCTCTACTGCTCCTTATTGCATTAAAATCTCCAAGCGAGATCCAAGGAGTTCTCATTCTGTTGTAGTTACCTGAGATGAGTTCAAACTCATGCCATAAATGTTCACGTTCAATAGCGAAGAGTATATTGTTCGAATCTTGTCTGTTAGCCATCACATAAATTAAAGTTTTGTTGGTATTTTACTTAAATATGTTTTATTTGTCATGTTTTTTTATGTTTTTTTATTTTTCTTCCTTAGTAGTCTTTTCTTCGATTCTAGTTTGTTAAGTTTTTAAGAACTTTAATTATGTTTTCTCCATCAATATAAATGTTAATTTTAAAAGTACATTATGGAACGACTATTTTAACAAATTGTAATTTTTTAAGATTTAACAATCATTTTTAATAAAAAATAAAAAAATCTCAAAAATGATGTCACTAGTATCAACGATTCACAACCGACAACTCCACCCTCCCGGATAATATAAGTTGTGCCCTCGCTCCCAAAAGATCATGCGTTCGTCACTGCACATAATTGACCAAATCAACCCATATGGTAAAAAGACCACACAAAATTCTTGAGGAACTTTGATCCAAAACCTCTAAAATTTAATTTGAATGATTCTATTATTCATGGTGATCCATTTGGTACTTCGAGAATTTTCAGGCGTTTAACACCTATAACATCCAAAGCAAAAAAAAACCCAAACAAATATTTGTGAATTTCTATGAAAACGGAAACGATTGGGATTTCATGAATTCCGATATAAAAATCCTCTACCCACCATGTCTTACAAGCGGAATTACTAAAACCAAACGGGAGAGATCAAATCTCAAATGGGAGAAACCCAACTAAATCATATTAAATTGAACATTGATGGTGTTGTCGACTCGAATGGTGTTTCATCTTTCAACTTTTTCCTTTGCAATCATCTGGGATCGTCTATCCATTTCGAGGGAGGGTTCCTAGGCAGTCACTCAATGTTGATGTTCGAAGCCATCACTCTTCGACGAGGGATTTTTGAGGCCATCTGACATGGCGTTCCCCGGTGACAACTTGCAACTAATCATTTTCATATGTGGCGATTAGAGCTACCCTTGTGAGATTGAGCTGGTTCGATTCGACATTTTGTGCTTGATGGCATCTTTTCAGAGTTGGTGCATCTCTTACATTTTTCGAGAAGTTAACTCTGTTGTTGCAGACTGCATTGCTAGATCGTTTTATCTTGTCTCTTTTGTCTCTCTTACTAACGAAGCCTTGAAGGGGGCGAGCTACCTTTTGTAATTTCATACTTTCATTGTACCAAACAAGTAAATTAAATTTATTTTTCAAGAAAATTAATTTAAAGTTATTTTTGAAGAAAATGGACAAAGTGAATGTTATACAAGGGTCTCGTGCAAGCTTTGTTTGTATTAGGAATCAACGATGGAAGTAAATAATAGCCTCAATGTAGCCACTAGGTACGTAGTAGGTTATCTCGTTCTAGACTACACATTCGTTCTGACCCCTTTCTTTTATTCGTTTATAGGCGTAGACCGGTTCACGTGTTGAATGTTTTATGCAACTTGCTACACATTTTAACAAACACATAATATATTCATGCACCACGTTGATTAAAACCTTAAATTGTATAAAATAATAGGAACAGTTACCTTGAGGGGCTAACATACAATAAGATCAGCACAAAGGGAGGAAAAAAATTAATAGGCTAACCATAAATTGCATAAAAATAAGAAAAAAATTAAGAGAAAAAGTAATATTACAATCCTTGATAAACAATTAATAAATAATAAGTTAACCGCACATGCGCATGACTTAACGGTTGAGCCTCTTGCCCGTGTGCAATATGTCTCAGGTTCGAGCGCCAGGGCGACGGTTTGCCCTTCTTTCTTAGAATTGGTTAGCAAACCAGATCTCACCTGTTTACGGGTGTTTTAGGTTAGTCCAAGTAGTATTTGAGTTATCCTAAATCTTACCGGATCAAAAAAAATAAAAAAAAATAAATAATAAGCTAACCAAAAATTGCTTGATTTCTTTTGGTTTCTCCGGAGGTAGCTATGATACATATTTGTACTTTAAAGGTGTGAGGTCTTCTTCTCCTATTTACATCTTACTCTAAGTTGATGACATCCTACTTATTAGTAGTTGTAATATCTGGAGTAAAACATGACTTAAAGAAACACTTTGTTATGAAAGACCTTAGTGTTGCTACTAAGATTCTAGGAGTTAGCATTATTAGAAATATTCATGCTAAAAAGACAATCTACTTATCTCAAACTAGCTAACCACCCGCACAAAGTCCTTGACAAGTTTGCCATGAAGGACCCTAAACATGCACCAATACCCTTTGGAGGGCACTTGGAGTCGTCAAAACAAGACTGTCCCACCACTGTAGAAGAAAAGAAGAAAATTGAACTTGTACCTTATGATATAGCAGTGGGAAGCATTATGTATGATATGATATGTATTATGCCAGATTTAGCTTTTTCTATAAGTTTTCTTAGTCGATATATGTCCAATCCTAGACAAAAACACCGGTCATGCATGAAATACCTGCTGAAGTATGTGAAAGGGACTGAGAACATTGGTTTGGTTTATGATGAACATAGCTCAAGGACCACACTTATAGGGTATATGGACTCAAATTATGCCAGTAAAAAGGACAATAGGAGATCAACAACTGCATATTTTTATTGTTGGGAAGGAAATTACATTTCTTGGAAATCACAACAACAATCTATAGTTTCACTCTCATCAACAGAGGCAGAGTACATTGTAGCTACTAAGGCTTCGAAAGAAGCTACTTGGCTATCTGGAATCTTACATGAGATAGATGGAAAAATATATATGCCCACACTTTTCAATGATAATCAAAGCGCCTTGTATCTTTGCAAGGATATTGTTTATCATGAAAGAACAAAACATATCAATGTGAGATATCACTTTATAAGAAGAATGTTGAGGACCGACCGAGAAATAATTGTGAAGAAAATACCTAGAGACACCAATCGTGCAGATTTTTGAACAAAAATAGTCCCCATTAACAAGTTTGTTTTCTGCATGAAGGAACTCCATATGGATGATGCCACTTGAGATATGGAAATGAGTCTATGAGAAGAAACTCAATTTAAATCCATTAGTATCTTGTATGTATTACTTCTAGTATTATTACATTGTTTAAGACGACATTTGTAATGTTATAGTTAAACAATGCACTAATAATAGTGACCTAAGTAGTAGTATGACAAATCATGTAATAGAATAGAGGTAAAAGATACCCTAAAGTAGAGAACCGAGTTCATGAGGTTTTTTGGTAAGCTTAAACTAGAATCACGACTTTCCTGGTTCAAACCAGTTTGGAGGCAACGTTCGGGGTTTATGCGTGTGAAGGCATTATCAAACTCGTGGACTTAATCCTGATGTTGGGCCTTGGTGTTGGTTTGTGAAGATGGCTCAATCTTGCTTGTTTTTTATCCAACTCGGAATAAGCTACCACCATAAGTGAAACGCGCCGTTTTGAGGATGGCTTTCAACCCTAGCTTTATAAGACAAAGCTCCTCGTTGCTTGCTCATTCTAACCTAGCGACGCATAGAGAGCTCCAGAGAAAAAAGATAGAAAAGAAAGGAAAAGAGAGAGAAGTCTGGTGGTTTGAATTAGATGACCTGGTGGTTGAGTTCATGGAAGACGATCATGCTTCTACCTCTTCATGGTCGAGATCAAGCGAAGTTCTAGCTCAAAACCTTGTTAGCCTTAGGGGGTCAAAACCCTTGATCTTCTTCTTCTCCTAGCTTTTTGTTTCTTTGTTCTTGTTGTTTTTTATCTTCTTTGTGTGTCTTTGCTCTTCTCTTGCGTGTTTGTAACTTGCTTTGTAATATCTTTGAGATACAGTGGGCTTCCGCTCTTAGGCTCCGCACATGTAGGCATTGTCGAACTACATCACCAATCATTGTGTTCTCGTTGATCTTTCACTTGTTTTGGTTACTATGTTCTTCGATTTGTGTTTACAAGAGTGTTGTGTGAGTCAAATGCGATTTTCAGCGCATGTGTGGAAAGATTTGATTCTCGGAGATCTGACAGTTGGATGAGTTGGTTATTAAGAATAAGCTACGATTAGAATATTTCCAACTTCTCCTCTATCTAAATAAGGGAAATGTACGTGTTAAACAAGAAGATACTTTCTAGGGTTTGTAAATCTAGTTACGGTGATTTGATTAATTTAGAGAATATCTTATTTCTGGAAGTAAGTAAGATATGATCGTGGTGTGGTCAAATCATTATAAATACGATTAGGTTAATATGGTTTTGATTCACCGATCACAAGAGCCTTTGTCGAGTGTCTGAAGCTTGAGACCTATTGCCGTGTTGCTCGAAGTAAGTTGTCGTGTGTGTCTTGTTTATTTTATTGATTACTCGTTCTTAGGTTGATATAAGTTAGAATTTTGGTAGTTTTAGGTTCTCGTAATTAGACTATATACTATTGTAAAGTCTCAACTTGCTTGTAGTTCATGTAAAGATCAATAAAATAAAAGGACATTTCAACTACTCTAAAAAAGGAGTGGTTTTCTCTTATTCAACTAGTTGGTTGAGTAAGATCGAGTTTCCACTATAAGTGATCGTGTTCTTGCATATTTCTGCCGCACAGTTCACTGTTTCCATGGAAGCAATATCTGTATAATAATACACTCATTCCAACAACGCTTAATCCAATTCTCATTTCACCCAAAATTCAAATTTGATCAAGAAATTAAATTACATGATTATATATTTGAGGTGAAATTTATCAAGTTGCTTGAGTAATTAAATTAAATGACTTATATACTTTGAATGTAACTACGTATTATTTTTTTTTTGGTCAAGTGTAACTACGTATTATATATAATGATAGGAGTAGGTCATATTATTTACCTTGTTAGGGCGGGGTAAGTTTTAAAATTACGTATTGGCCACATGGTGGTTTTGCCATAGTTTATGGCCGGTAGCAGGGAATGAGCCGAAATCGTGGACGGACTTGAAAATCAAAAAACCAATTCAAAATGGTGAAGAAACAAACAGGCCATGCTAGGAAGAGCTAGTTAGTTGATGTCACGTACATTTATATTTGTGATGAAAAGTCAAAACTGGGGAAAGGGATTTTGGGCTGCTGAATCCTCTTGTGTTGGCTTCATGGCCAACAAGATATAGCACAAATATCTATCTTCCACCTTTATCAATCGATTGTACTCGATCATCAGCTGTGTATCTTGGCTGGATGGATGGAGGGTACGTACGTGGTGCGCGCTTTTCTTTTCAGGGAATCAATTTTTGCGTTGCCTTTAAAAAAGTTTCAAATAGCTAGGAAAATTCAAAAGCTATTATTGGGCGATAGCCATCATATATAGTACATATAGTATATACTATACAAAAAAAAAATCTTTAACTTGTTATCTTCATGTCATCACTACGTACAGTATTGATCACTAGCTCACTCACTCGATCATCAGTCACCGCTACAAACTTATCTTAGTTTGGTATTTTTTTACTGTAATATAGAATACAGTTTCTAATTAGTTTAACCATATACTATACGTACTGTACCATATCATATTATCATGTGTTAATATAAGATGACGGGATGGGGGGTACGTACGTGCCTAGTAAATTTAAGTGGAGAGCAGCAGACCCAGCTTTCAAGTGCTGGTGTTCCCAGGAAACATATAATTAATGACGTTTCACTCACCGCATACCATATACGGAGTACGACGTACGTGTATACAGTGTGTATTGTGTATTTGTATGTATATATGAATTATGATAATGGTTGTTTTTGTACATGCATTACGTTGGCCTTCTAATTTCTTGTTTGGTTTTCTCCAGACCAGCCATGTTAATTCGTGTACATTTTTGTGCTGCCCCCATTTCTCTCCCGAATTGTTGCTATCTATATATCATTCAACGCGAAAGCGCGCACTATAAATTTCAAAAACCAATAGGATGCAGCTTTAATTGCAATATCATCACCTAAAACCTATTTGAAAGAATATTGTTGGATCAGTGTTAGGGAACTAACACTGGAACAATGGTTTCTCTATTCGAAAAATCGAAGTTTTGATAATGACAAACAAAAATGGAACTAATTCCTTTGACAAGTGATTTCAGGAAAGATAACAGGTTCACAGGAAAACGGAAGGGAAACGCTTCCTATAAAGTTAAGTGTGTACGTGGCAAACGCATCAAGGGTATGAGAGTCATTTCACTATTGTCTTGGGCGGCAAGCCAAGCTCCGAAAGAAGAGAAATGCAAAAAGGGTACGCTGGTCTTTTTGAACAGTATCGTACTTCCCAAGACAAGAAGGGCAAAGGCGTCAGAAGCTAAATGTGGAAACTCTATAAATAGTATGCGATGCCGCTAGGTCAAAATCAAGCTCTCGAATGCAAAGTACCAGATCCAAAAAAGGAAAGTGAGAAAGTGAGAGCCCTGAGCTGATCAAAGACGACGATTCAGAAGTCCAAGAAGAAAGCTTCGTGACCAAGCGATGGAGACCAAGTGAAGATCACCATCAGCTTGGAGAAGGTGGTTCTTGTGCTAAAGGGAACTGCACAGGAACGATCCAGGTTCACCATCTATATTCAATTGTGTTTAGATCTAGGAATCATGATAACTTAGTCGTTAGTATTGTTTGTGAGTGGGATTGCGAACAATAGAGAAGTTCGACTTTGTATTGTGTATCTTGAGATCTATCAATAGTAATATAGTGCGTGTTCAAAATCCTCCGAGGGAGGTAGAGGTTTACTCTCCAGCTAGTTGGCTGTAGAGGTTCCTCTATAAGAAACTGTGTCCTTGTCTCTGTTCTGCATATTACTTTCTGTGTTACTTCATTTCCGCTGCGTAAGGGAACTGTCACTGGAACAGTTCCCGATTTGTCTAAACTAACACAGATCTACGATCCTACAAATATATATTAATTTTACCTATATCTAAATTGATGGAGCACGTATAATCCATATGTTAAAACGACAAGAAAAGTAATCGAAGCAAAGAGAGAAAACGAGGAAAAATGACATGAGTAGACTCAGAATTCAAGCTAATAGAATAATGATGCTTCTAAAAACACACGCACCCTACAAAAAACTTACAAAACCTGACGCTCCCTACCCGTGCACACGCTCGACTTGACAAGGCGTCTTCGTCGGTACATAAACAATGCGTAAAATCAGCTAAAGGCACAAGGACCCCAAGACAAATAGCTTCTGTGAAACACAAGTGCAAACTATGCGCTTATATATATATATCCCACGTAACGTCTGGTTACCTTCCTTCAATAGCACGCTGAACAAAAGACGGGTGAGGACGTACGCAACCTACAGGACCCTAATCAGCGATGACAATCAAATGACCTTGCACACCTCACATTTCGCCAATCAATGGGCGACATCTCGAAGATCAACAAAGACTTTCCCACATCAGGGTATCCCAAAACTTCAACTAAAACCGCATCATCCACCAACTGTGACACGAAACATCGCACACCTCACATTCCACCAATCAATGGTCGATGTCTCGAAGATCAACAAAGACTCTCCCAAGTCAGAGAATCTCAAAACTTCAACTGAAATCGCATCATCCACCAACAAAGACACGACAAGTTGCACACCTCACGCTCCACCAATCAACAATCAACAACTCAAAGATCGACAAAGTCCTCCCACGTCGAGAAAATCGAACTTTCGACCTCCCAACATCTATAAATAGTAAAAGAAGGCAAAGATTACCGAGGTAAAAAAACATTTCTAACTCAAGATCTTTTCTTATTAATAGACACACTACGTGTGTAAACTTTCTGAAGAACTTCGTTATCTACGAGGGAAAATCTTAAAAGGTTCTAAGTCTTCATTTGTAAAAGAGAGGAAACCACTTAGAGTTGAAAGAGCGTGCATATTTTGAAGGCGAACAATAAAATTTTACAAACCTCTTTCAAAGTGTATGTGAGTCATTCTCATGCACATAATAAATAATGAAAGCTTTTTGTATGCCAATTTCTTATTAATTCAAGTCCTCGAACTTAACGCTCATTTATTTTGGGTTTCAACATTGACGCCGACTGTGGGGACCTTTTCATCCTAGGAAAGTTCGACAAACAGAAGACACCCATACATGGTGAGCCTATGATTAAGGGCTTCCTAAAGTCGCATATGGATCCTTATAACAGGAACACAGATCTCGAGGACCATGTTAAGCACTTCATGGTCCACACGTGCATCAACTCTTACACTGATGCACTTTTCTACAAGGCCTATCACCCTTGAAAAAAAGTCCTGACTTGGTTCATAAGCACTTCATGGTCCACACGTGCATCAACTCTTACAATGATAGATCAGAGATATGCAAACTGGTTAAGTTTTCTCGAGAACATTCAAAACCTCATAGAGAGAAAAAGAATGCTTCGTTGATTCAAAAGCCCATGAAGGCGGGCAACCCAAGCCCAATCTCACTCGCATTAGGCTTGGCGGAAGCCGACTATCGAACCACCACTCACGATGGCATAGAACCTAGAAAAAAACCCTCGGTGGAGAAACCCAAAAAAACATGAACCAAGGAACGATAAAGAAAGTAAAAAGAGATTGACGACCCAAAGCCTAACTTGCAAGAAACCATCGACGAACGACAAAGGCCGCCTCTCACCCTCACGATGATGAGAAGTCGGAATGTTAAAGAGAAAAATAGAACAAACACAACAAACTAAAAGCAAGAAAAAGAAAAGCTTACTTCTTCGTTCAAAGAGAAGAGGATCGAGGACTCCTAATGTGGCAGGACGAAGGCGAGAACCGTCACAAAATGAGAAGGCTTGTATGGAAATTTGAAGTTGCACGAATGGAGAAAACAAGCAAAAGGACAATAATGGGGAAGACGACAGATAGCTCCTTTTTTAAATTTTATTGTTGGGCTAACTTACAAAATACAATGCCCAATAAGCAATGTTAACCCAAAAAACTGACCCAATCAACAACTAGCCTAGTTGCATGAAGCCTAAAAACTACCCATCGAAGAAAACACCCTCCAAACGCTAAGGGAGATCCAAAAGTGAATGAGCTTGCACCTTAGGAAAGAGAGAACATTGAATGTTTTCCTTGAGGTTCCTACAAGCATCAACATCAAGTCATGGGTTTGTGATGGAGAATAATCCGTGTGCTAAACGACAACAAGGGGAAATGACATGATCAGACTAAGAATTCAAGGTAATACCATAATGATGCCTCTAAAAACACTCACCTTGCAAAAAACTTAGAAAACCAGACACTCTCTACCAATGCACACTCTCGCTAGGAAAAGGCGTCTTCGTTGGACCCCAAGGCGAGTGAATAGCTCCTATGAAACCCAAGTGCAAACTACGCTTATCCCACTTAGCATCCAGTTACACTTCTTATGTAGAGCGTTAAACAAATGGCGGGTTAGGATGCAACCAATCAACAATGACGATCAAATGACCTCACACACCTCACATTTCGCCAATCAAAGGAAAAAACCTCAAAGATAAAAAAAGACTCTCCCACATCAAAGGATCCTAAAACATCAACTGAAAATTCATCATCCACCAATAGTGACACGACCCGTCGCACAACTCACATTTCACATATCAGTGGGCGACATCTCAGAGATTAACAAAGACTCCCTCGCATTGGAGGATCCCAAAACTTCAACTAAAACCGCACGATCCACCAACATTGACATAACACTACACACACCTCACGCTTCACCAATCTATAGTTGACACCTCGAAGATCAGTTGAGTCCTCCCACATCGATAAACTCCGATTATGGCCTCCCCCAATGTCTCTAGATAGCAAAGAAGGTGAAGGTTGAAGAGGTCGAAAATCATGTCTATCCAAGATCTTTTCTTATTAACAAAGACTTGACATGTTGAAACTTTCCAAAGAACTTCATTACTTACGAGGAATCATCCTAAGAGGTTCCAAGTCTTTATTTGTAAAAGAGAGGAAAATAGTGAGAGTTGAAAAAGCATGTATATTTTGAAGGTGAACAATCTAAAATTGTATAAACTTCTTTTCAAGTGTGTGTGAGTCGTTCTCATGCATAAAATAAAGAGTGAAAGCTTTTGTATGCATGTTTCTTATTAATTCAAGTCCTCGAAATTAACCCTTGTTTATTTCGAGTTTCAATACGTGTATTTCTTTTTTTTTTGGAGAGGTAACTGTGACTATATTAGAAGATCAAAAAAGGATTTACAACCGGCCAAGCCGATATACACTTGACATCAGTTAGAATCCGAGCTAACAAAAGTGCCTATCTCAGAGGCTTACATTCAGAAGAATTCTAAAACAGTAGAGACTTGTTCAAAAACAAGAGGAAAAATCATGCGCAACCTAGATGCTTAAGCCACTTCCTCTCTCTCTAACTCTGCTCGTGTTCAACTTCCCATGTAGGCGGGTTTTGACGTCTTCTTTCCTGTTGCTTTCAGCAAACCAGCTCAATTATTCCCTGATGCTTCGCATGGTACTGCTCACACCTGTCCAGCCCGTAATCCTTTTAATAACACAATTTGAATATGAGCAGCTAAACCACATATGTTCCATTGTTTCCTCCTCGTAGTTGCATAAGGGGCATGTGCTAGAATCAACCAGGCCAAACCTAGAAAGTCGGCTCCGGGTCGGGGCCCTATTCATGCCAGCCAACCAAGTAGTGAAAGCATGCCTTGGAAAGACAAGCCTCTACCATACGAGATCCCCCAATCAAACCTATATCCTCTTGTTCTACAATGCTCGTAAAGGAAGAGGGTAATTTGTCTTGTTGAGTTTTGATCCCATATTTCTTGCCAAATTTCTTCATCCAGCCGCTCCTTAAAGTCGAGGAGATACTTCCTCACCTCAAGCATAGTTCTCCACACAGTGCGATCGTGGCTTTTTGGTTCAATTGTCCGGATGCTCTGACCATTAGGGATGAAGTGGCTAGCCTAAACAACCCAAATATTTCCATGCTCATTCTCGATGTCTTTAAGATGGAGGGCCATTTGAGATCGATTCCATGACAAAAGCTCCTTTATTCCTAATCCTACTTCTATCTTAGGCTTACATAGGTCTTTCCAAGCTACGAGGGTTCTTTGGGAATTGCTCACACCACGCCACAAGAAGCTCTGTAGAGATTTATTGATGTTATGCAACACCTATTTTGGGAAGAGAAAGACCTTTCTCCAAAAATTACTAATTCCTCACAAGATGGTTTTGATCAGTTCAAGTCTACCCTCATAGGAGAGAAGTCTGGACAGCCAGGAGTTTATCCTTGCAAAAATCTTGTCAAGCAGCGGGGCAAATTCACTAGCTCTTAGTCTCCTGCTGTGTAGAGGAAGCCCGATGGACTTGACCGGGAACGAGCCTTCTTGGAAGTTTAGGTGTTGAAGGAGGGAGGCTTTGTCATTAGGAATTTAGAAGAGGGCCTTTCTAATTTCGGCTGGAGAGACAGGCTTGAGGACACTGCCAATGTCCTCAACACTTAGGGAGTTGCCTTGTCTGCACACATCCTCTCCGACCCCTGTATTTGATCGATCTAATCCAAGAAGAGACTGGTAGTAGTTCACTGCATAATCAACAATCTGAGAAGTGTCTTCAATTTGGGTTCCATCCTCTTTTTGCAGCGAGAAAATGTTACGAGCTCTAGCTTTTTGATTAATGGTAGCATAGAAGAATTTGGAGTTCTCGTCACCATTGACCAGCCAGGAGACTTTAGCATGTTGTCTTAGGTCTTTAGAGACAAGGTTTTGGGCTGTTTTGACGTCTTCAAGAAGTTACTTTTCAAGTGCAAGCAAGGAAGCGTCAAACAGTGATGTGCGGAGACTAAGCTTCACAATGCTCAAATGTTGTTTGAGGGCAAAGAGGTTGGATTCAATATCTGAATATCTTGACCCATTCAGGGATTTTAGGGCTCCTTTTAGACCTTTGAGCTTACTCACCAAGAAAAATATTGGCACCCCGTTCACCGAGAGGTCCCAGTCGGCTCTCACAATAACTTCAAAATTTCTGTCATTAGCCCACACATTTCTCAATTTGAAAAGTTTTTTCAGCGTAACAGGCTTGCCAAATTTTATAATGGTCGGTGAGTGATCTAATACTCTTTTATCTTCAAAGAAGGAAAAGGCATTCGGGAACTCAGACGTCCAAGCAACATCTATAATCACCCGATCTAGCTTTCTCAAGATTTTAGCAGGCCCCTATTGATTATTTGTCCATGAATAAGTACAGCATTTGCCCCTTAAGTCTTGGAAGTCAGAGTTGCTAAAGAGACCCTTCAAAGCGGTGCAACCCCTACCACTTGTGCCATCAACAGCTGCGTGTTTGTGACCGTATAAGATGGCGTTAAAATCCCCGAGCACGACCTAAGGGAGGTTCACCTGGGAACTTATAGACCGAAGGTTATTCCAGAGTTGTAATCTTTTGTTCTAGTCATTTTGTGCATAGATAAAGGAGGTTTGGAACATCTGAGGTAACCCAACAATTCCGACTTCACAGTGGATCACTTGCTCATCAACAGAGAGAACATTAAGAATTTAAGATGGACAGTGGCAGGATTCCAGACTAGCACAATTCTACAATTACTAGTAGTGGAGCCATTATGAGCTTTCCTCCAACTTGGAGTATTCTTCTACTAAATTCTTCAAAATTTTCAACCTTGAATCTGGATTCAAGAATGCCTAAAAATGTAAATTGAAAGACGAAATTAAATCTAGTAAGTTACTTACTTTAGAGGAGTCATTACAACCCCTAATGTTCCAACTTACAAAGGAGACACAATTCATGGGAGGAGGTGGGTTGGTTTGGCCTCATTGTCCACTCGAACTTAGTAGGCCTTCTATCATAACAACAAGTGATCCTTTTTGTAGGTTATAATTTATCCTTGGTTGTGTTCCTGTGTGAGGGGGCTCCAACTGCTCATTTTCCTCTACAGGTTGGGCCTTTTTCTTTTTGTCGACCACACGCCAAACGTTACTAGCAGCTTTCTTCGATTGCTCTTCGATGGGATGTTCTCTTTGCTGAAGAATAGTAGAATTTGCATTGGGGTCAGTTCTTGTGGGTTGCTGAGTTGTTGCCTTTGCCCATTGATTGTGTTGATTTCTCCCCCAAAATTGTCTTTGGTTCACTGGTCTCCTAGGGGGAGGGGTAGCCTTGTTACAATCGCCGTTTTTGTGGCCAAACGAGTTGCAAGTTAGACACACCTCACAAAATTTAGGTGCTTCTGTATTCAATACAATATCTTCTTTTTTAAAACAATGCGCCTCACGCTCCCCTAAAAGTGAGATTTAAGAGACTCCCTTTTAACAACCCACTCTGCTGCCCTACAACGTTGTTGTGACTCTGATGGCTCGCAATGGACGGAAGAAGGCCTCCCCTTCGGGGAAAGACACCTTGTCCACTAAAGACATGGTCCTTCGAAGCGAAGTCAAGGTTCCCTCCCATTTTGTTGGCTCCCAAATCGTATTTGAAGATGGCGGATCCCCAACGGAAACTAAATCTGCGGAATGGAGACGAGCCCCCACCTCCTCTTTCAAGGAAGGAACCTTTGAGAACTCCGGAGCAACACTCAAGTGGGTCTGGATATGAGGATTCTGTGAGCAAGGTGAGTGAAACCCCCCAAAAATCGGCAAATCACATGGGCAACAATTGAACCGAAGCGTGCTAGGTCAGAAAAATGGTGACGCCGACGAGCTGCCACCTGAAGGCAAACGGTCATAAGAAGTCTTCTAGAGCAACAGGGCTGTCGCTAATGGCACGAGGTTGCACTGAGTGCAAGGGTCAATGAGGAATTGGTTGAAATCTTTGAATTTGACATCATCGAGCCTTGTAATTATTGGGCATCCTCTCTGGTTGGATTTGTCCCAGGACCAAAAGTTCCCTATGAGGCTATGCAACAATTTGTGGAATCCCGTTGGAGCCATATAGGGAAAGCAAAAGTTGTTCAACACCAGGATGGAATTTTCCTATTTCGATTTGAAAAAATTAAGGAAGCTAAGCAGGTAATGATAGAAGGGCCCTGGTTATTCGGAGGCCTCAGAGCGCTTCTCCTCAAGAAGTGGGAGCCAGGATTCCTATTGAACTCAAAGAGCTTCAAAAAGCTCCCTTTGTGGG
Organism: Fallopia convolvulus; assembly: GCA_964016875.1. Classification (NCBI taxonomy): domain Eukaryota; kingdom Viridiplantae; phylum Streptophyta; class Magnoliopsida; order Caryophyllales; family Polygonaceae; genus Fallopia; species Fallopia convolvulus. Next base: position 59,013,909 of record OZ024729.1, read on the forward strand.
TGTCTCTACCGAACCTCGACATCAGGTTCTGGTCGAAAAAAGCCTTGTACAAGATTGGGACTTCGCTTGGAGACCCCATTGCAACTGACAAACTCACCGACAATTGGGATCGTATTTCGTATGTTAGAATACTTGTGGAGGTTGACGCCACTCATGCAAGGAAAGAATTGGTGAACATAAAGAGCCCAGACGGGCATATTCAACAATAACAAGTGATCTTTGAATGGAAGCCATGGAACATATGTATTTCTTTTACACTCCTTATAGGTTTATTATGTTGAGAAAATAGCTAATTAGCAATCAAATGGAAATAGTTAAACCTGTAACACTATTTAATAGTAAAATAGAAAATACCATAAGATAAATAACCAAAATATAAAACCCTAAAGGAAACAAAAAAAGCAAAACTAGCCAAGTGGTCGAACACCTCCCTATAGTAATGCTAGAACGTACTAAACAGTACAACCCATTATGAGATATCCTTGGATTCCGTGAGCATGGTGAGTACAACCATTATGAAAACAATCTAAACTTTGTCGAAGAAGCAAAAACAACAAGCAATTATCCAATCTCCAAACTTAACAAATTAAACTAAATTCGTGATTCTAGGCTAACTCCAGGCTTTACAAAATGCCCCATAGCTTCACCAACGATAGCATGCAACTTCCAATATATGTGATGGACAAATACACTAATACACGATGACTACTCATCGAAATCTTCCTTGGAATGACCATGTCATTGGTCCCGTCTTTAGCAATTAAGCTAGCTGTCTTTGATTTTTCACGATATATTCTTCCAAAGTATCACCCTTGGATCAACAAGTCGACAACATATGAAATCTAAATGGAGTGAAGGTTGAAGAGAGACAACAACTTTATCGGTCACTTTGATAGATTTTCACGAATCGACGAAATGGACTCGATGGAATAATCAAATAAGGCACGCATGACACTTTTATTTGATTACTTTTGATGGAAACAAAATTTGAATTTTTGGAAGAGAATCGAGTTGCCTTCAGTTTTTCCCATTTCTTTTTTGTAATCTTCCTTTTACTAATATTTGTTTTTTCCTTATATGTGGTGTCTTTGACGAGGTCTTTTTTTGCAATATTCCAACTATTCATCATATTCATTAAAGTTCCTTTGTCAATATGATACCTCATTATGGATGATCGTTTTATTTCGGTGATGCCAAGTACACCACCGTATAATGGCTACATTCATAAATTCATGTGCTGAAATTTTCTCTCTTAGTTGGTTCAAAGCTTCGGTAAAGTTATTTGATCCCTGAAAAACTTGTGTCACTATCCCTGACAATTTCGGGTTTAAGTAGTCCATTGTATGCCTTGTAAACGCACATCTCGAAAGGAGATGTTCTGTGTTCTCCAAATGGTAATTGCATAAGTTGCAATCTTGTGTGACATTGATATGATTCCTCACTAATTTCTCTTTTGTGGATAAACCATCATGACATAAATTCGATGCGGGAGATGATTTACCTTAGGGTATGTGTCAAGTTTCCATATCCAGTCAAATTTACAGTCTGATTGCTCCTTTTCATTTGTAATAAATTGTATTGCAGAATGAGTGGAGAACCACCCATTCTTACTAGGCGACCAATACAATCTATCAGGGATCCATGTCTGTGGGATTGGGATATTTAGTATCTTATCCATCCATACTGATGGAAGAGTCGTTTGTAATTTTGTTTTATGCCATTTTTTTATCCTCGGTTATAAAATCTCTTACTTTATGGTTTATATTCTACGAGCGTGCTATTATGTTTGTGTGAATTAATGGTATGGAAGTGACCCTCCGGACAACCTAGAAATTAATTGTATTTCCATCTCTAATTTGCCAGCTTAATCCCTCTTGAAACTTCGACACAAGTTTCATTAGGTTACGCCATTGCCAAGATACATTTTGCTTGCATTTATACTCAAATAGACTTCTCTCTTTTAAATATTTCTCAGTAACAATCTGTACCCATATATTTCTCAGTTCAGCAAGATTTTTCCACAACTATTTCATTTGTAATGAAGGTTCATGATTTTTTATTTACACAAACTAAGTCCCCCCTTTTTCTTGGATTTAAAAATCTTGTCCCAACCAATTAATGGGATATGGATTTGTCCTTTGTTCCATAGAAAATTTTGGTTAATGTCATTTAGCATTTTATAGTTTGCATCAAGTAACATAAAGACTTGCATCACATAACTAATTGGTTTTGCTGCTAGAGTTGTTTGTATTAGAGTAGCTCTACCTGCTTGGGACAAACTATTAATCCTCCATTTTGTTAGTTGTTCTTTCATTGAAGATTTCACTAATTGAAATGTATTCTTTGTCACTTGACTGTTTATAATTAATCGGACATCCTAAATATTTTTCTAGAACATCCATGTGAATTATACCAAGTTCTTGACTTAGCTGCCTTTTAGTAGCCATCTGAATGCCTATTGTTGTCTGAAATGCGAATTTATGAAAATTGACGTTTTGCCCCGATATTGCACACTGATATGACCTTTGTACACGCTTACACTGATGTTTTAGAAAAAATATTTATATCATCCGCAAAGGCGAGGAAAGGGACAATTGTACCTCTCCTTGATACTCGAAAACCAACTTGCCTCCTTGGACCACTGCACTCTTTAACTAGTTGCCATGTTAATAATTCCGCAGTTAAAATAAATAGAAGCGGGGAAATAGGGTCCCCTTGTCTTAGACCATATTCAGGAAAAAAAAAATTGTGGGATCATTATTTACTAACACAGTAAACGATATCGTATAAACACATACTTGAATCCAATTAATAAGTGAGATTTTTTTGAAACAAGTAAGAATTCGGGGTACCAAACAAGAATGGTAGTCTGAGACACTGTTAAAAAGGGGAGCCGTCCGTGTATAAAGAATAGATCATTTTTCATTTAAATGTAAAAAAATTCAAAATGATAGTATTTTTTTTATAAAAAAATCCTTTTAGGAAATTATGTGCATGTGATATGCTCATTTCTCAAATGGATGTGATATATCAATCTTAATGTGCAACGATATTTTTTTTATCACGTGAGCATTTTTTTTTTCAAATGTAAACGTCTATAGTTTGTGTACTTCATGTGCATGATTTTTGAATAACGGACGTAAATTTGCGCCTAAGAAATTCGCCTATAAGTATTTATTGTGTATTAGGTGTGTATATATTATTTGTTTTAAAACGTGCACGAGTTATTAAATTATGTGTCCATGACTTTTAGAATGTGCATAAATAATGTAAATGTGCATCTATTTTGTATTAGAAGTGATTGCTTTTTTAATATGTGCATAGGTTGTTAAAAATATGTGTGCAAGACTTTCAAAGTGCATAAATTTTACTTAAATGTGCATAAATGCTGACTAAAATGTATATCATATTTGTATTGGATATGCATTATTTGTTATTTTGAATGTGCATGTGATATAATTTTTATATGAACGACTATATAAGATGTCTACATAACTAGAGATTTTTGGTCACATGGAAACGAATTTTCATAATACGGAGTAATTTGTTAAACAATAAAGCCCTTTTTGGATCGTTTCTGCATGTTCATTGGATAAAACGGTCAAGCACCCCCTTAATCTATATTCTATACATGCATCGGCGCGCATACAAAAGAACAATCCAAACATACCAAACATACTTGCCAATAAAATAGAGAACATATCAACTTTGCTTTATTTAGGGTTTGCAAATAAACTAGATTATTTGAAAGTATTACTCCATGTTGTTATATAAATAAATTACACATTTAAATTTGAATCTTGAAATCTCTTATTCAGAACTATCATCAATTTTTCTTTGAAAAACAAAACGATCAATTTATTATGATAAACAACATGAAATTGGCCCTAGGGAAATCTTGACCGCTCTTTGCTTGTCCCACTCTGCATCGTCTGTTCTCCATTTATAGTGCTCTTCTCTTATTTCAGTGGTGAATCAAATCACTTTTTTTTTAAAAATAAATAAAATTATCCTTATGCATACAAATTACAAAATAAAAAATATTAGGTCATTGAGTTCATGTAAAATATTTATTTATAATATAATAATAACAATTTAATTTAAAAAAGGGCAACCCATTTAATACAGTTTACCCTTATTTCCAAAGGCAGCGGTCATTTTTAACGGGCCTGGGAAAATGGTAAGTTAACACTTGCACAACAGTTAGACAGAGCCACACAGGGGTAAAAGTAGAAAGGGTTCCTCCTGGCCGGAGGAGTGGTCTGAGATGAACACACCACCCACTGGCGCCAAAATAAGGGCGATGTTTTACGTTAATGGCCGAAGAGTAATGAGTGAGGGGAAGAAGAAGAAGAAGCCCTCATTTTTTAGTTTATTTTTGATGGTCAAAAAGCAACTTAATTGTTTCTCTTTCTCTATCTATGGTGAATGCTGGATGCTGGATGCTGAATGCTCTGCTCTGATTTTATTTTTATCTTGACAGAGAAGCACAAACACAAGGTAATCAATCTCTTTCTCTCTCTCTCTCCCTGTGTCTTGTTTGGTTAGATTTTCTGGAGATCCTCTTCAGGGTCGCTTTCTTGCCCTGACTCTCATGATGAAAGGGACTCCTCATATCTCAAATATGCCCATTCCCCTTCTTTTTCTTCCATTTATGAATCATACAAGTGGAATCAATTCTATAATTATCTATCTCTATCCATCTGGTTTAATTAGGTGATTTTGCTTCTCATTAATTTTTGCCCTCTTTTCTTCTCAATCTCACGCATGAATGAATATGCATATGAATAATTTTGGGGTGGCTGTCCGGGAAGCTAATAGTTCTTGGAACTTGGATTGCTACAGTTTAGAGATATGTTTCTTTTTTCCCTTGTCCAAAAGCTACAATGGAAATGAAATGAATCTTTACCAATTATTTTTCTCAAAAAACAAAAGAAATCGAGCAATGGACCAAAACGGTGGTGGTGGTGGTGGAGGTGGGGTTTGGTATTATTATCATTAGTATTTGTTTATGATTTATGAAGGTGTGTGTGTGTGGGGTTTCATGTTTTCTTTCTTTCTTTATTTAATGTTACTTCTACTACTGCCTTTGTTGCTTTGCCTTTTGCTGGTGCAGAGTCAGATCATATCAATAGTCACTTCCTCTTTACTGTAGCTCACAGATTAAAAATAAAAAGATGTTTCACCTCTCTCTCTCTCTCTGATTCCCTTCCCTTCCCTTCTTTTAAACAAGCCACTAGCTAGCCCTCTGCAACCTACAAAACCTCCTCTTCTAAGCTTAGAACACAGAACAAGTTAATACTCTCTCTCTTTATTCATTTTCTTGTGTTGTGCTTCCTATATTCATATACCATCTGCTTGATTTGATCTGTCCCTCGCCTGTTTTTTTCTCCTGTTCTTTCTTTCACTGCTTTGATTCTCTTTGGACTTATTATCCCTTTTCTCATTGCTACAGTTATTTATCAGTACATGTTACTTTTTTCTATAAGAAACTAGGGTTAGGGTTTTTATGTCATGTGGATCCTGATATTATTGCCTTCTCTCAGTCTCAGTGCTGCTGCATAAATTGCTTCCAAAATCTTAGGTAACATCTCCAGCTCTTTTTCATCTTCTATGGGTTTTCTTTTATTGGACTTTGTAAGTATACTATTTCTGTTTCTTGGCTTCAGCTTTGATGTGTAGGGGGGAGTCCAGAAGACCTTGGAATGAGTTCAATTTCCTGTTTCCTGGCTTTTGCTTTAGATGTCTTTAAAATGACATTAGTGTTTAAGATTTAAAGTTTTGGCTTCATTGCACTTGATTTCATCATGCTATGATCTTTGTTTTGTCTTTTTAAATCTGTATTCCTTTTATGTTTTTCAGTTAGTTCCCTTGCATCTTTAAATTTGTATCTGGCATTTCCTAGAGAGTTCCATGGGCAATCATCCATTATAGATTCATCTATAAACATTGTAAACTCAGAAGCCTGATAACTGCAATGAACTCAGAATCTATTACTCACTCTTGAGCTCTCTGAGAATTTACATCTTTTAGTTGCATAACGATTTCTTGTTTGAGGTCAATGGTACATATTTTGAAGGGATGCATTGCATGCTTATGTGTAGTTGGTAGTAAATGCCGTGATAAAAGCATAGCTAGGCACTTGTACCATTGCAACCTAGCTTGTAGGAGCTCAACATTGCATGTGTACTAGTTTCGTTTCTTGTCCTAAAAATCGCTGAATCAGTCCTTGGAGCCTTTTGCTTGTCGAGCATGGCCTTGTTGCTTCTTCAATTCATTCGTGCACAATTGAATTGACATTTACCATTTCGTTGTATGCTTCCTTGTTTGCATCTTTTGAGAAAGCAATAGTCTAAGAGAGCTCTCTTCAGCCCACTCATGGATGCGTGATGAGATTTGAATTATCTGCCGACTCATTCATTCAATCACGTCAGTAGAAATCATGCAAAGGAGCTGCTACCACTACAACTACTACTGTGACTGCATGAATGAAGCGGGAGATAATTTCTTCTCTCTCCCTCTGTGCTTGGACTGAAGGGAGCTCCCTTTCTCTATTTCCTTCACTATATGTATTCACTCCTACATTTACTGCTTACTCTCCTATAGTTTTAAATGGGCCAATATTTGGTTATCATATTGTTTACTGATTATAGATTTATTAACCTGATTTTTCTTCCATGACAGGAAGTAGAGTTTGAAGGATTTTCTTGTAAATCATCATTTTAAGCTTTTCTTCTACTGTCCATGGTTGGTTACTTGAGATTGCAATGTTCTGGTTGCTATTCTATATATATTTCCTTGTTGCTTGTAGTCACAGGCTAAACATCAATCTCCCTATTAACCAATGATTTTTAAAAAATGTGCGATATTTCTTCCTGGCTAGCTCAACTGGCTACCAATATGTGCTGATGATATACATCTTTTGGGCCTTGCTTTGAAAATTTTAAATCTTTAGAAGTTGAATTATTATTGTTGGGAAAACAAGTGGGGAGAGTGCAGAATGCCAGTTGCTTGTGATCTGTAAAGCTGTTAAAAGGGTTTTTACTTGTATATATGGAAACTGCTGAGCCCTTGCAAATGGCACCATTCAACTACTTGTTCTGCAACCTGGAGATGTAATGTAAATGCTAGCTAGCTCCATGGACCATGTCTCGCGCGTCCAGCCCTGATCTTCATTATTATAATTATTGACAGCAAATTAAAGCTGAATTAAGAGAATCTGATGAACTCCTCCTTTTAGTACATAAATTTTGATTCAAGACTTGCTTTGGAAGTGCATAATATAAAGATTCTTTTGGGTGGGCAAAGTACAGATTCGATCTTTGTGCAGATGCTATTTAAATAAGGGGGTTCCAAGCCTGAGTTATAATGGTGCAAGTACAACCAGGTAAATTTTCTTTTCTTAAGAAGTTGTGCAAACTGGTTGTCTCCTATTAATTAATCATTTTATGGCGTAATCATGCTTATCGTAGCTCTACGCTTTTTTCGAACACAATTATTTGTGAATACCAATATACCAAGCTTGTTCAATTGGCTGCATCACCCGGCAACTAAAAGTGGACTTGCTGGAGTTTGCCTCCATGCCTCCTGCCCACTTTGCTGTGTTGCTAAACTTGCTGTCTCGGACGTGTCCCCGCTATTAAATTGCATCCTCTTAGACTAATTAAACCCTAGAGATCTACCTGCAGACTACTAATAGCAAAATACTGAGTCATATCCAATACCCTATTTTGGGTAAAAAAAAAATCTTTATTGTTTTAGCATTTAATGGAACTCCCAAGTGAAGTTTGCATTTGAATGGCATGCCTTCATTTGTATTGTTTTATTTGCTAGTCTGCCGAAACTAACATGGTATGTGTCTGAGTTTTGTGGTCCTGCACTAGTTTCTGTGACACAATCTGCTGTGGCCTGTGGGTGGGAATGATAATAATTATATATGTGAATGTGGTCCAAAGTATTTATAAACAAATACTAGAATTTGGAGTCTCGTACTATTGAATACTACTTTTTGCTTTTCTGTTTGTTATTAAGATAGGCCGACGAGCATTGCTGTTGTTGTTTTTGTTGCCCTAGCTAAGTTTTTCAACCCTTGTTTACAAATAAAGCATGTGTTCTTAGTATTATCCGTCCTTGTGTTTCTAGTATATGCATGTAGGTCAAAGGTTAATCTTACAAGTTAAAGATGCTATCAAAACAGTGTGATCATGCTCCGATAAATGTAACGCTTCATATAGTTTTCCAGGTAAAGAAGGGGGGATGGTGGAGTTTAAGCTGATGAAGTAATGGATGACCTCGTGACCACGACGATCATGATAGTATGTCAACTTATTCGATCGGGTGATACTGTCAAGCCAAGGGGTTACATGCATGAAGTAGGACACAAAAAGGATGCTCCTGCATTAGCATTTGCAAGTGGAGATCAATGCTGTACTCGGGTAGTTTATGTTCTCATGAAAAGGTGCTCAAGAGTGAGATTTGAACCCAGGACTCTTTGAAATAAATCTGATTAGATATGATATCAATACATGGGCCAAACAAACTCTTGAGAATTCCAAGTATTAGGGTTTAGAATGATCAAATGTTGCATGTACAAATGTTGCGCTATCCCAAAGTTGGTGTTATTTGAAGCGCTTATCTTTGGTTTACAGTGGCAAAAGACATGTTGTAAATTCAAGTCGTTAGGTTGCAATTAAAATGCAATTGACCGTACCCTAAACCGGCTAAACGTATGTAATGCGGGTTGGATTATTCAAGGTTTTGAGTCAGCGTACAAATCAACCGGCTAAACCAATGGGGTTTGTGCGTTGTAGCAAAACGTGCAAGATTAGTAGATGACAACGAGCCACGATCTACCACATTAATCCGGAAGCCAATGCCACATCAGACATTCTCGTAAACTGAATCGAACTAGAGACCTCTTGATACTATTCCTGGAGGCTTATCCGTTTGACTAATCACTCTTTTTTTTTGGTAAAGAAAATGAGAGTCGAACTAGAGACTTATGGATAGTACCCTTGGAGGCTTAATCATTTGACTAGATGCCCAATGACACTGGGTGATCACTCTTAATGAGCCTTATGTTCCTTTTAGTTCAATTCCTATTTTGCATGCTTTTAATTCCAATGTAACCTCTCACGAGAGGATTAACATTCAACATTAATATATCTTTCGCATGGACTTAGTCCCGTTTTATGACAAAAAAAACAAGTTCTTGTGACCCTTGTTTTGACTCTTGAGACCCAAGTATAGGAATTTATAATTAGATGAATACAATTCCACAAGATAGAATGATTATCGTAATATAATAGTAAATCCTATGCGATGTTTTTTACCTCCGGCAAACTAAAAGGTTAAGGACTAATAAGAAACTTAGACCTTAATGAACTGAACACAAGGCTTTAGAGCACGTTGATTTGTTACAAGCATGCGAAAAACAATTAACTCATCATTGTCAACCTTTTCTCGAACAAACTAATCCATTTCAATATGCTTTGTTTAGGGTATTATTAACTTGATTAATATCAAAAAAGGTAGCAAATAGGGTATCATAAAGAACAACAAGCCAGGGTTGCCCTTGTCGGATACGTAACTCATGGAGTAATTGTTGAAACCATACAATCTCAATAGTAGCGAAAGGCAATGGCCTTGTATTTTGCCTTAGTACTAGACCCGAGTCTGTTGATAGCGCAAATCATGTAAGGCCCCAAGCCTTTAGAAGCGTTATCTCATGTCAACCCGAAAACTTAGGAGGGAACCCATCCTGGTACTACGTACTCTCGCCCTTGCACGATTAACTTTTGAGTTCTTTGTCCTCACTTGAACCCAGAAAAGGAAGAACGCTTTGTTAACATGGGAAACATCTCAATTACTTATAAATTATCGGGGTTGTACAGATCAGAAGGGTCCGAGATATTGATATCATATAATATCTTTTATTATGAGATAATATTTTTGTATTTTAGGTCTCTCATTTTTTTTTATTAGGTAAAAATTAGGAGGCACACCCTACGGGGGGCGTCCTAGAGCATCCTTACGGATGAGAATCAGAAGTTCTGGATGAGTCTTAATAAACTCAGTGGGGAGACTATGACCCAATTTAGCAATTTTATCGGCCACAACATTACACTCCCTAGGAATGTGGTTAATAGAAATATCCTGGGCTCCATAAATGGAGACAAGGATGTCAGAGATTGTAATTTCAATCTCCCATGGACACTTAGACAAACCTTTGATCGCATTTATGACTTGCAGGTTGTCCCCTTCAATTTCAACCTTTCCTAGGTTCTTGTTTTTTATTTCCCGGATTGCTTCCCGAAGTACCAACGCTTCGGCTTTCATTGCCGAAATTTTACCAAAGCTATATGTTCTTATATCAATTACTTGGCCAAGATGGTTTCTGATTACTAATCCTCCCGTTGCTTGGTTATTTGTTAGTCTTGATGCATCACAGTTGATTTTCACATAACCTTGTATCGGCTTTTTCCATATCCTATTTGCTATATTTCGTTTATTTGTTTCCCTAGTTTTGTTTACTCTTATATTTTCCTCATCTTCCGACCACAATTTAGCTTTTTCCCAGTTTGTTAATTGGGTTCGGATATATCTTGTTAAATCAGGGATTTCGTCGCATTGATCTTGTTGGAACGTTAATTTGTTTCGTTGGTGCCATACACACCACCAGATTACTGCTAGCTCTGTGAACTCTTTTCTCCCTAGAATTTGTTTAAACTCATTGATGAGGACTCTAGGTGTTTTGTTATATGGATCGATTCCTCTAATCACCTGAGCAATATTGGGGTTTACCTTATTAGCAATATATGTCATGTACGGGAACTGGGTAAGTATGTGAGTAGTATCTTCAGTAGTACAGTCACAAAGTATACATCCTCCGGGAGTTACCACATTCTTTTGACGTAATCTCTCTTTAGTGGGAAGACCATTATTGTCTATTTTCCATAAGAAGTTTTTAACTTTTGGGTATATATCCATTTTCCATATCCAATTGTTCAGGCTTGGAGTTTGTTCCCCTGAGTTAGTTATTAGTTCAACCGCTGAGGCGGTAGAAAACCACCCATTTTTACTTGGAGCCCAATAAAGCCGATCTTGTATCGCATTATCCGGGATTGGGGTTGTTAGAATTTGGTCTACAATTTCTTGAGGTAAGATTTGTTTTAGCTCCTCTTCCTTCCAAACCTTGTCATTTGATATCCACTCTGCAACTTTTGATGTTTCCATAACCGTCGATGGATTTTTAGCATAGGGGTACAGGGGACCCTTGGAGGTCCAATTATCAACCCAGAATTTCACAGTTTTTCCATCCCCAATTTGCCAGATTAAGCCTTTGTTAAAGTCGGTCCTGAGTTGGATGAGTTTTTTCCATTGCCATGATGTGTTTTGCTTTGGTTTATATGTAAAAAGGTTATCATTTTTGAGATATTTTTCCCTAACAATTTTAACCCAAATGTTGATTGGTTCTGCTAAAATTTTCCATAACAGTTTCATTTGCAATGCTTTATTCATATGTTCCGTCTTTCTTATTCCAAGTCCCCCTAACTCCTTTGGTTTACAAATTTTGTCCCATCCTACAAGAGGTTTAAATTGTCTATCTTTGTTCCAGAAGAAGCCTCGATTAATTCTGTCCATTTCATTGTGGATGGAGTTAGGGAGCATAAAACTCTGCATTATGTAGTTTGGTTTTGTCGCTAGGTTAGCTCGTATTAAGGTTGTTCTTCCTTCTTGGGAAAGCGAGTTGGCTTTCCACTTCGTAAGTTGTTGTTGTGCTTTGCCTATAGAATCTTTAAATGTATCTTTATTAACTTTCCCGCTTATCATTGGGCAACCAAGGTATTTTTCAATGCTTGTCATTGTTGGAATTCCTAATGTTTGGTGAACAATGTTTTTTTGTTGAGCATTCATGTTTTTAGATGCTTGAAATGCAGATTTGGTATAGTTAACTTTTTGCCCCGAAATCTTACAAAATTCATCCACTATCTTCTTAACCATAGTGCACGAGCCCTGTGTTGCTTTAGCAAAAATTATAATATCGTCTGCAAATGCAAGAAACGGAATCCTAGTACCACCTCTAGTAATAGGGAAACCGATAGATCTTCTATCTATTTCACATGTTAGTTGTAGCTTCCTTGCCAGACATTCAGTCGCAAGCACAAATAGAAAGGGAGATAATGGATCACCCTGTCTAAGGCCCCTTTCAGGTGTAAACGGGTCCATGGGCCCATTGTTAACAAGCACAGACAGCGATACGGTACTAACGCATTCTCTAATCCAACCCACAAATTTCTTATCGAAACCGAACTTAATTAGGACCTCCCAGAGGTAGTCCCAGTCAACTCTATCATAAGCCTTTTCCATGTCAAGTTTAATTGCAACCCACCCTTCTTTAGCTTTAGTGTTTCTAAAAGAGTGTAGTATTTCATGTGCTATAAGTACATTATCTTGGATTGCCCTGTTAGCGACAAAGGCGCCTTGAAGTGGGTGAGTGATTTTACCCATTACTTTCTTTAGCCGTTCCGTTATTATTTTAGATATGATTTTGTATATAGTAGAACAGAGGCTAATTGGTCGGTAATGATTTGTTGACTCTGGGTTTTCTGTTTTCGGTATAAGTGTTATAAACGTATATATGGTTAATTTGTTTTAGCATTTTTCCCGAGTGGAAGAAGCTTTTCACTGCTTTAATAACTGATGGACCTACAATATCCCAATATCTTTTATAGAATTCGGCCGTAATACCATCCGGTCCAGGTGATTTATCCGACCCCAAACTCATTACCACCGTTTTGATTTCTTCATTTGTGATCGACTTTATTAGCATCATATTATCTTGTTCCGTTATTTCATTAGTTATTAAGCTCATAAATTCAGTTTCATTCCTCGAGCTTGTTGGTTCTTTCGTATAACGTCTCTTGAAGTCTTGTCGTATTTCGTTTCGAATACTCTCAATCCCAACAATTTGTGTACCATCCATAGTCCTAATTTGCTTCAGTATTTTTCTATTTCGTCTTCCACTTGCAACCTTATGAAAGCATCCCGAATTCGCGTCAGACAACTTAATATGTTTTGTCTTAGCCCTTTGTTTCCAGTATGTTTTATGGTAGTTCAAAATACATTCCTTCTTTTTTAATAACCGAGATTGTTTCTGAATCATGTTTGGTTGCGGTGACCTTAAGATGTTTTGCTGAATTTCAAGTAGTTGTTCTTCAAGCTCCTTTAATTGTTCAAATATGTTTCCTAGTGTATGTTTATTCCACCTTTTTGCATGTAGTTTAAATAAATGTGTTTTCTTTACTAGTTGGAACATGTTGGAACCCTGGAACTGTACACGCCAAGCTTGTTTTACCACATTACGAAAGTCTTTCCTTTACATCCACATCTTTTCTAGCTTAAAAGGTTGTGCTTTCACCATATCCTCATTACATAGCTCTACCGAGATTTTACAGTGATCTGAACTAGTAAAGGCATGGTTTGTTGTGTTTATATTTGGGAACCATTGAATAATGTAGTTACTAACTAGTACTCTGTCTAGTTTTTCATAGATATTATCAATCTCTGTCCTATTTTTCCTCCACGTATAAAGGTTTCCCGAGGAAGGAATATCTTCTAGGAGACAGTCGTTTTTGAAGTTTATTAGCCTTTCGAATCTATGTGGTTCTGGGTGAGCTCCTCCTTTTTTTTCACTATGATCCTGAATTTCATTTAGATCTCCGATCACTATTGTTGGGAGGTTTATATTTTGTATATTTGTACTTAGTTCATTCCAAAAAACTTCTTTATCCCCGGCATTAGGAGGGGCATAGACAAAACATAATATAAGTGTGTTTTTTGTAATGACATGAGAGTATTTTAGGATGATGTACCTTGGTGCTTGGGCGAGTACCGTGATTTCTTCGTTAAGTAATTGATGCGCTTTCCAAAACACGCCTAAACCCCCGGCCCGACCCACAGCAGGGGATCATACGACATTGTCGAACCCAGCTCTACGCCAAACCTGATCGCTAGGGAGCGTGTTTGTTTTCATTTCTCCGATTGCCATAATTTGAATTTTTTGAATTTTATAGAAGGAATCTAGTTCTGGCCAAAAAGATTTTCTCCCAATACCCCTACTATTCCAAAATCCTATCTTCATGATAAACTAGTTTGTGCCCTCCCACTCCTTTAGTCCCATTTGTTCTATTTTTAGCACAAGCACAGTTTCTTACATGCATACTCGTATATACAAGCCAACTATAATATAAAATTATGCATAGTTCATACTTCTTTAAAGAACTGATATACTTGCACATAATTCCTATTCGATATTTATGGTATGCCCGTACAACCTGTTTTTGAACATAAGAGACACACGACCACAATACAACCTGTTCAGATTCATGTCTACTAATGGACTCCATCAGACTACTTCCAGTTGATCTATAGGAGCGATACATTATATCATCACTCAAATTCTCCTTACATTTGGCAACAACCGCACATTTATTGTAATCATATACTCTGTAATTGATTTTTTTACACCCCAACAGGTTTTGAGAACTAAACAACTTTACACAAATTTCCCAATCAACAAACTTGTTAGTAAATATTCTCCAATACTCAATTTGTAGCCAATATGCAAGCCACCAAAATTTTTTAATCAAGGTAATTACTCGGTCAGACTCATCAGACCCTCCATCTTGATTCCAAACCTGTGTCTGCAAACTTATTTCCTGTGTTCTTGTTTTACATCTATTCTTCCATATCTTTTCCCCTAATTGAAGAGCCTTGTTTGATTGAAATTCTCCAAAGCTGTAGCTAAGACAGGAACCTGCATGATCAAGTGCTTCAATTTCATCAGTTTCTATAAAGTTTAAAGAGCTCAGATTCCAGATAGTATATTTAGAAAGCCTCCAATCTTTAAACTTCCTATTCAACCCATTATTTCTATTTTTAAAATCAATACCCTGGTTTAAAGCAATTAATCTGTTAATAGAGTTTAGTTTTCTGTCATTTAATATATTCCTCAGATTCATCATCCGGCCAAGGGTAAAAGAATCATCCTTGGACTGATGTTTTTTGATACTATGGTGAACACAAGTAATGCTAAGGGAGTCATACAACAACAAAGGCATACTTTTAAATTTATTATGTTTCTCCTCATGGTAACAATCATAATTGTCCATATTAATTGCAGTCATAAAAATATCCAGAGACCAAACAATAGAGCTGAAGCCTTCAGCTTTATTCAACATGGCTAAGGGCTTAATGTTTATCTTCCAAATCACCTCATTCAGAGAGTAATAGACATTAATAGCATTCGTAGGGTTATACAGAATCCAAACAAGATAGCTAAAGCCTTTAACATTTGTAAGCATGGCAAATAAGGATGTTTCCTTCAGATACAAAATATTTTCTTTCGCTTCAGACAACTGGTTCAAAAGTGCCACCATATCAATCTTGCCTCTAGTTTTGCTTTTTTCTTTCTTAGTCCCCGAGGGGCCAGCCTCACAAGGCTTTTTCTGATTACTACCCTTTAAGGTCTGATGGACCATGGTAGGATTCACATTAGGTTGAGGATGAATGAACTCACCCTCAGCCGGGTATTTAGAGAATTGAGAATTAAGAAGAAGATAATAGGAAACATAATATTCATTAGACTGTTCCAACTGAGCCTTATACATGCAGCAATACATCAGATTTACCATTCTTAGGTAAAAGATCGAGACCAAATCACTCATGTACCAACCACTCACGGGCCAGGTACACCAAAAAATTGAAGGTGGTTTTGCCACACTCTTCCTCAATACATCATAAACATCACAGATCATCCTCCACCAACAAAGATCACTCAAACCAACTAGGTAGTCATTACTACTAGCAGGAAAGCAGAAAGCATGCCGCATAACTATAAGGCAACTAAACATAACTTTGCTAAGCCAATAGTAATAAAAGGCAAATAGGGAGGTTTCTTTAAGATGATTAATGTTTTCTCTCACACCCGACAGTTGCCCAGGACAGGCATTCATATCCATTTTCCCATTGGTTCTACCCTTGTCTTTTTTCGATCCCAAAGGACCTGCCTCATGAGGCTTAGAGCTAGTGCCACCCTTTAAGGTCTCGTGGACCATGGTAGGCATACTATCAGATTGTTCAACCAATGGATCATTAAGATCCTGATCTTTAGAAAGAGATGATTCAGCGCAAAGAGCTTGTTCAAATGACTTACTCCTTTTATTTTTCTCCATGAGTACACAGTCAGAGAGGATCTTCCCAAGTAAAGCAAAGCAAATCGTTTCAACCAGACAGTAAATCAGGGAGATAGTAGCAAGAAAAGTGATGTACCAAGCAAGTATGTAATTCTCAATTTTATAGGCAAGTAAGCAGTTCAGATAATTTGTTAAGAAATAGACATAGCTAATGGTGTGAATAGTGAACATATACGACCTGGTATTCGATATCCTCCCAAGCTTTTCTCGAAGCTCCTCCAAGAGACTGGAGGGAGCAGTTTTCTTCAATCTTTCGGACCGATCCGCCCAGAAAAGCCGCTGGGAAAGCGAACTTCTAGCCCGCAAAGCTCTTCCTTCCCCGAACCGCCCTTCATTATACCGTAGATATGCAAAACCTAGCCTCCACAATGAGCGTTGCTCACCCAAGGCTAGCCCCTTTTTTGTATCCCTCCTTCGATTACAGAGGGTAGTAGTCATCCACCGGTTGTAGCTAGCCCTCTTCCAGACGGCGAATGTCGGATTTGTCCGATCATGGACAGTCGCTTCTGGAAATGAGTCGGGATTTCTTGGCGATTCGTTTTCGATAACCTTCCACAAATCAAGGAAGAGGCCAACAAAGACCACCATCGTATGGATTGAAAGTCGAATTCCATTCGAAGGGGCTAGGATTTCAGATTTAGGGTTTTCGAATTGGGGGCGAAAAAGGGGTTTCGGGGAGAGAGGGAGTTGAGGGCTCATTTCTGCCTCAGCGGCATATTGTCTGTTTTTTAGGTCTCTCATATCTTTGCATAATATTCTAGGATGATCATAATATTCTAGGATATTATCTTATGATATTCTTTGCCTTATCTTTTTATGTACTTCATGTATAAATACTCTTCTTCTCATTAATAAAAGTTATGCAATTTCTCACCTTCTATATGGTATCATACGCCTAACACGATCCTTGGCTCTCTCTTTCTCTCTTTCACGCCTAAACACACGACCCTCCAATGGCTCATGATTTTGCCACCTCCTTTTCCAACCCTCATGAACACACCAAACCTCTTACAATAGTTCACTTTACCAACATCATAAAGCTCACACCTTCCAATTATCTTACATGGAAAAATCAAATTCAAGTAACCCTAGAAGGCTATGATCTCTTTAAATTTTGGACAGATCTCATCCAATTCCTGAAGAGAAAATAGTCGCTCAAGAAAACGCAACCATCATGAATCCGGCTTACTTAACATGGAAGAGGCAAGATCGCCTTCTCTATGGCGCTCTTATTGGCACACTTTCGTCCTCGGTTGCTATGCTGGTCACGTAAACTAAGACGTGCCAGGCAGTCTGGGATGCTCTCAAGCAAACTTATGGTACCGCCTCGCGGGGTCATAAGAAACAAGTTAAACAAAAACTCAGGTCCATCAAGAAAGGCTCCTCCTCGGTGTTTGATTATATGCAAGCTATGAAATCTGTTGCTGATCTTTTGACTGCATTGGAGTCTCCACTCTCTCAAGAAGATTATAATGATCACAACTTGAGAGGGTTGGACTCTAACTTTCAATCGGTCATTTATGCTGTCAATATGCGAGAAACATGTATCTCGTTTGAAGAACTTCACGAGAAATTGTTGCTTCGTGAGATTGAACTTAAACAAGAGTCTTTGGAGTCTAATCTCGTCACCGCCTCAACGTCCAAAAATACACCAAAAACCGCTCCAAGAACACGAACTCTCCCTTTCCATGGCAGCCTACCAAACCGCCTCCACAACCACCACAAAACTGGATTCCTGCCCCTCCACAAAACTATGCACCAAACCCTAACTCGGCCTTTTCCTTCCGCCCTCCACGAAACCCTAGTCCCTCATCCAATTCAAACTCGTTGTTACCTACACCACCCACTACCTCTAAACCGTTCCTTGGTCGCTGTCAATACTGCAAAGAGGTTGGCCACGTTATTTCCCAATGCCCTAAATTCCGTCAACAATATCCACAAGTCCAGTTTCCGCCCTCAAACCGCTTCCCTCAATCTGCGCCGCAATTCAATGTTGCCACCACATCTTCGGCCAACAACTCCAATTGGCTTGTTGATTCTAGCTCTTCCCATCACCTCACTCATGACCTTGCCAATCTAGCTCTCCATCAACCCTATACCGGTCCGGATGAAGTAATTGTCGGTACCGGTCAAGGTCTGAATATAACGCGCTCTGGCTCTTCTACTTTGTCTTCTCCTTCTCAAAAGTTCCATCTTTCCAACGTTCTATGTGTTCCTTCTATTTCTAAAAACATTCTGTCTGTTTCTAAGTTCACTTCTGAAACTCGTTATGCTATGATTTTCTTACACAATTGTTTTCTTGTGAAGGATATCCAAATGGGTTCAACAATTCTTAGTGGTCCTTGCATTGATGGTGTCTTAGGCCCGTCCATTGGGCTGTGCAAACAGCCCAACAGAACAGGGCCCCCATATTTCTGGGGCCCCAATATTTGTAAATTTTATATATAAAAAATTTATGATAGTAGATTATGTGTTTACTCTAGTAGTGCAGTGGCGGAAAACTAAAAAAATTTGCAGTATACACACCTAAGTTCGAAACACGGGAGCTGCTTCATTTTAATTTTTTTGTTGATGTGTACTTGTATTTACGTTTTTAATCATTTAGTAGAGTCCATATTACCTTTCTATTTTTTTGTTGATTTTTATCGTTTTTTGTTATAACATTTACTTCATAAAAATCTTTTTCAACTAATTAACAACCTAATTTATTTTATTGGGATAAATTTATTTGTTGAGTTTATGATTATATTTTATGCAATATAATTTTTATTTAAATGGTCAACTATTTTTACTTACTGTTTTTTTTTCTTGAACCGGATAATAATTTATTTATATAAGTTGTGTATTATTATTATTAGTATTGTTATTTGAATCTTAAAGATTAACTATCCTTTCTTTATCATTTTTATCATGATTTTTATTTATATTTTGAAAAAAAACTCTTATTACTACGGAGTATTTTTTTTAACTTTTCAATATTCATCTTTTATTCTAACAGAAAAAATAATGTTAAAATTTTTACTATATTAAAGAGTTTTAATGAGATTACTAGATTAATAATTTATAATAATTAATAATTAAAAGTTTTAAATTTAATATTTGCACAGGGCCCCCTAATCTCATTGGACGGCCTTGTGGTGTCTACATCTGGCCTTCTTCTCCTCCAGTCTCGTTTTCCGCCCAACGTCAACTTCTTGTTGTTTCGTGGCACCACAAATTAGGACATCCGTCTTCTGCAATTTTTCAGTTTCTCAATAAGAATTTCAATTTAAGCAGTTCTTTATTTTCACAGTCTGACTGTAGTTCTTGTCAAATCAATAAAAGTCATAAACTTCCGTTTCATTCGTCTACTATTAGTTCTTCTTATCCGCTTGAAGTCATTTACTCGGATGTATGGACCTTTCCGGTTCTATCTTATGATGGTTACAAATATAAGTTATTTTTGTGGACCACTTTACAAAGTATATTTGGCTTTATCCCTTAAAACGCAAATCAGAAACTCAAGCCATGTTCATTCGGTTCAAATCCCTGGTCGAAAACTTTTTCCATCACAAAATTAAAATTTCGTACTCGGACAATGGTGACGAGTACATTGCCCTTCGTTCTTATCTTAGTACAAACGGAATCACTTATCTCACCTCACCCCCGCATACCTCGGAACACAATGGCTTCTCCGAACGGAGACATCGCCATATCATTGAAACCGGGCTTTCTCTCCTTACTTTTTCGGGTCTTCCTCTTGACCACTGGCCTCATGCCCTAATCATGGTGGTTTATCTCATTAATCGCCTTCCTACGCCCACCATCAAACTCGTGTCTCCTTATGAAGCTCTCATCGGTTTTGTTCTCAACTATACAAAGCTTCGGTGTTTCGGATGTCTTTGCTTCCCCTAGCTTCGGCCTTATACTTTTCATAAACTTCAACCTCGTTCCATTCTGTGTGTGTTCATTGGTTATTCCTCTTCTCAGAGTGCGTTTCAGTGTCTTGATCCGGTTACTCGACGTATTTACATGTCCCGTCATGTCCAGTTTGTTGAAACCGAATACCCCTACACTAAGCTTCCTTCACAATCCTCCCTCACAAACCAATTGGGTGACGAATGGACCGAATTTTTCGTCCCCATGCAGCCGGCCCCATTGCCAAATTCACGTCCCAGCTCACCTCCATTATCCTTATTCCAACCAAATTTGGAAGATCTCGATTCTTTCTCCTCCCAAAATATCTCAGAATCTGTAACATCCCCGACCAAAAAGCATATGTCATACTGCATTCATATAATATTAGTAGCATATGGGCATGATATATAGTGAATTTTTAAAAGTATTATTTATTTTCTAATTAAATTTATTATATTTTAAAAAAATTTTAACTAAAAATTAATTATTAATTATTTCAGGGTAAAGTTTGTAGCAAAAGAGATTTGAGGGTGAAAATTGCAGTTTTGACAAATTTTTAGCCGACTTCATGGTTTTCTCGGCTTCACTTTCAAATTGATATATATGTTTATGTTCTTTGAACTTCACCATTAAGTTATGTAAGAGCGGAAGAAAAAGAGAGGGGAAAGAGAGGAGCAGAGGAAAGAGTTTGAATTTTTTTCGGTTGTTTTTGTTGTGGATCTGGTATAAGATCTCTTCTATCGGGTTTTAATCTCGAAGTACAAGCATGATTTGCTAAGTTTTAATTAGTTAATGGTTTATTTGGATTTTTCTAATTTTCCAGATCTAGATCTACAGTTGCTTTTGATTCAGAAATCAGTCGATTTATAGTTCTCAGAGGGTGTTTTCGATATCGGATTTATATTCGGTAAAAGATTTCAGTGTATTTTTAGGGTTTCTCTTTGTAATGATTTTTGGAGACCCTTGATCAAGTTTTACAGAAAGGATTTGAAATTATGCACAAGAAGTTATAATGCATTCTGGCATTTTATTGCATTTGAGGTTAAAGTTTGTAAGAGTAAATAGGTTGTTTTTGCATTGGGTTATATATAGGAGCACGAGTCATAGATCGTGGTCAAAGAAAAGGGGAAGAGATATAGTATCTGTCTTGAACAAGTGAGTATATACCGGAGATTCAACCCTATGTGTTATATGGATAGATGTGATAGCTCTGAAATTTCCAGAGTTGTTTACACATAAAGTATGTTAACAGATGAAATATGATATATGGTTACATGATGCACTTGATTGCATAGCATATTGCAATGAGATTAAAAGGATCTATGACTGTCTTGCCCTGGATTTGTATATAAAAGAGACCTACGGGTCATACATGAGGCCTAAGATGCCTAAGAGATGGTATATGAGCAAATGAGGCCTAAGATGCCTAAAAGTCGGTAATGGAAAAGAAAAAAAGTTGGTAATGGAAAAGAGTTGGTAATGGAAACCCGGGGCAGATTCAGGCTTGAACAGTTCACAAAATAATAAATCGGATACATCAGCATTTGTATTTGCATAGTAAATTCCTATATGACATATGTATATTATGTATGTATATGTACATGGACTAAATGTTTGACTCTGTGTGAAATAATTGATGATGGTTTATATTCACTGAGTATGCGACTCACGTAAATCGCAAAATAATTTTTCAGGTTCAGCTAGTTCTTACTGACGTGTGTCTCTTTTAGAGGTCACATTCGTACATGTCGGCCGACTGAAGCTCTATGCAACCTTCTCATCCTCATTTTGCATCTTAGACATATGGGTTGTAATAAAGTTAGATAAATAGATGCATTAGCATAAGAGGTGACTGCATATGTGTGTGCAACCTTTTATGGTTGTTAATGTCTGTTATGTGTTTACGTGAATAGTTGGTATATGTGAATTATCTGTTTATATAAGAAATAAGCTCTACATAGTATACATCATAGAGTATAAGGGTGTCACATAATCTTCCAACAATAACTCAAGATCTTCCATATCTCCACCAACTGCCATATCTGATTCCAATTCTCAAAATAACACCCCAGATGTATCAATGGGCCCACCGTACCCCCTCCCCAACCAGCGACTGCCTTTTCTCCCTCGAGCTCCCACGCGCCCTCACTCGCGCAATCTTCCCCGCCAAACCATAACCCTAATCCACCGAACCCTAACCCTAACTTTCAACTACCGCCCTCTTCTACTGATCCCGCTCTATCTCACGACTCCAATCCGAGCTCCAACCCAAACTTGCCAAATCGTGATCCTGCTCCTCTCTCCCCTGATCGTGGTATAATTACACGTTCTAAAAACAATATTTTTAAGCCCATTCACAAACTCAATCTTCACACTCAAATCTCTCAGCCAACCGAACCGAAATCCATTACTCAAGCCCTTAAAGACCCTCTTTGGAGAGCTGCCATGCAATCCGAGTTTGATGCCCTTCAAGCCAATCACACGTGGGATCTAGTTCCATCGGATTCCTCTCAAAACCTGATAGGTTGCAAATGGGTGTTTCGAATCAAGTATAAGCCGGATGGTTCTATTGATAAGTACAAATCTCAGCTCGTTGCCAAAGGATTTCATCAACGCCCGGGATGGGATTATTTTGAAACCTTCAGTCCCGTTGTGAGCCGGTTACAGTTCGTATAGTTCTTACCTTAGCTGTCTCCAAAGGCTGGTGTCTGCGTCAACTTGACGTAAACAACACCTTCTTACAAAGCACTCTACATGAGAACATTTTCATGACTCAACCTCCCGGCTTTACTGATCCCGCAGCGCCGGCTCATGTGTGTAAACTTCAGAAAGCTATTTACGGACTCAAACAAGCTCCTCGGGATTGGTACAACGAACTCAAGGATTTTCTCTTAAAGCTTGGTTTTCGCTCCTCACTCTCTGACGCCTCTCTCTTCATCTATTACAAAAGTGGCTTCATGGTGTATCTTCTTGTGTATGTTGACGATATTATCGCCACTGGCAGTGATATTTCTATTGTGAATTGGCTCCTCTCTACTCTTGCTAAAAAGTTCTCGCTCAAAGATCTTGGTGAGCTTTCTTACTTTCTTGGAGTTGAAGTGGTTCGATCTTCTTCAGGCTTATTCTTGTCTCAAAGGAAGTACATTCAAGATGTGCTTATTAAAACTGGAATGGATACAGCCAAACCGACATCGACTCCGTTGGATGCCACTCTTCACCTTTCCAAACATGCTGGTTCACCTCTACCGTGTCCCTCTGACTATCGCACGGTTGTTGGTTCATTACAGTATCTCAGCCTTACTCGCCCTGATGTTGCGTTTGTTGTGAACAAGCTTTCACAATTTATGTAGTGCCCTACTATTGTCCACTGGGAGGCGTTAAAACGCCTTCTTCGATATCTTCATGGTACGGCATCTCTTGGAATCAACATCTCTTCCGCGTCGTCCCTTGGCTTGCATGGCTTCTCTGATGCTGACTGGGCTGGGGACAGAGACGAATTTATCTCTACTACAGGTTATCTTCTCTATTTTGGCTCGACACCGGTCTCATGGAGTTCTCGTAAACAAAAATCGGTTTCTCGCTCATCGACGGAATCAGAATATAAAGCTCTTGTTGATGCTTGTTCGGAACTCTTATGGGTCACCTTCTTACTTGCTGAAATGGGTGTTCATTTACCTAATCAGCCAGTTATGTACTGTGATAATGTTGGAGCCACATTCTTAAGCTCTAACCCGGTATTTCACTCGCGTATGAAGCACATTGCCCTTGCTTATCATTTTGTTCGTGAGCAAGTACAAGCGCAGACTCTTCGTGTTGCTCACATTTCCACTAAGGATCAGCTGACTGACGTGCTTACAAAACCGTTACTTCGTCCTCAGTTCGTGTCTCTACTGCACAAACTTGGCCTCGTCGATCGACCGTCTAGTTTGTGGGGGGATATTGATATCATATAATATCTTTTATTATGAGATAATATTTTTTGTATTTTAGGTCTCTCACATATTTGCATAATATTCTAGGATGATCATAATATTCTAGGATATTATCTTATGATATTCTTGCCTTATCTTTTTATGTACTTCATGTATAAATACTCTTCTTCTCATTAATAAAATTTATGCAATTTCTCACCTTCTATACGAGACTCTTCTAGCATCTAAACAAGCAACCAAGAAGGTGGACGTAGACGTTTTAAGTGCAAGACTGAACTCTGACCATATTCATACTTGACATACTGAATTTTTAATAACATTATTAACATTGAACATGTACGATATACTAAACTTCTTGTGTCTTGCCTTGAGGCCCAAGTATAGGGATTTACAATTAGATAGAATATAATTTCACAAGAGAATAATTGTCGTAAATTTATATATCTATAATTATATATTAAAGTTATATCTATTTGAGTCACCACAATGATTTTGACCTCACCTTATAATTTAAAAAATAAATATTTTCTTATATAGCCTTAGCATTTTTAATTATTATTTTTTATCTATTTATGTCAACAAAATTAAAAAAGTCAAATTTTAATTAAAAACAATAAAAATAACATTATCTTAATATTTTTATCCATTTATTTTTTTCTTAAATCGAGTTTTGATAATAAAAAAAGAAGTAAAAATTTACAATATCTTGATCACTATTTGGCTAAATTGAATTTTGATTAAAAAAATTTACATTATCATTTCCTTAATTTTTGTTTTGGCCCCACTTCACATTAAATTAGTTATATTTTAATTTTTTAATAAATAATTTATCTTTGTCTTTTATATTAAATTATATCTTATTTATGAAATAATTCTTATATTTTATCTCTTTAATATGGACCATAAATATCTTTATGACTCTTTTTTATTTTATCTCTTTGATAAAAACAACCTCTAAATATAGTTAAACATTTAATAACATGATTATACATTTTTAATATTTAAAAAAGGAATAAATCATATTTTTTGATAGATAAAAATTTATTCTCAATATATGAATGTCATTCTCTAAACAATATGTAGAAATAAGTCATGATTGTTCTTGATATTATGTATAATATATAATTTTTAGGTTTTATATTTGATTTTGAAAAATAAATAATTCTCATATGTGAGTATAAAATTTCTATCATCTACGTATTTTAATACCAATCTCAAAAATATGCTCAAGCCTAATTATATTAAATTTATATTTTCATATACGAGTCATAGTCGTGCATAACACGACATGTATAACTAGTATAGTTAAACCCCTTAAGGAATAGACTTACCCTATTATGCCACCTCATCATTGTCCACATGACACTCTCACATTTCACCACATGTCATTCTATCCTTAATCCACCTCATATATACGTCATTAAGATTTCACCATGTCATATGCCATGTGTCGTTTTCTTCCTCATCACTTCCATTTCATTTATTTATTCTAATTCCAAGATCCAAACCTATATTCCTAATATTATGCCAATAAAACAATTATAACCACGTAAATTTGCTCTCTTTGGTTATCCACGGTCGAATTTTATATACTTAATCTACTTCCAAAATGTTTCTCCTCCTTTTAGATAAAGGAGATGTGATATATGCAATGTCCAACATAGCTCTATATTTCTCTTCAATTAAACCTATGTTTGTTATACTTAATGTTTTGCGTAGACTATTTATCCATTGAATATATATATATATATAATGTTTTTGGACGGGGTGAAAATATTTCTACAATTGAATATACAAATTAATTGCTTTTAGCAAGCACATCAAATTGGTCAGGTCGCACATCAATAGTACGTTATTTTACGCGTTAAGTTATTTGGAAACTCCTTTGGGATATAATCCAAGCTATTGTTGGAGGGTCCAGAGCATCTTTGTGGCTCGAGAGGTGCTTAAGAGTTGAGATGGGGTCTCTCTGGAATGTAGGCAATGGAAGTAATATTCTTGTTTGGAAGGATAGTATGGTTCCTAAAACCAAATTGTTTTGGTTTAGTTGGAAATTTATATGGGAGTAATGAGAACCTACGAGTGTTGGACCTAATTGATTAAGATCGGAGATGTTGGAACAAGGATCTTATCCGATCGATTATGATTCCAATTGATGCATAGGTTGTGTCGGATATTGACTTGGTAGACCCTTCGTTTCCCGATAGTCACGCTCATTTTTTTATAAGTAAGAGAGATTTTCAATCGTCTACCTAGCTATAAGTTACTCGGGTCGAGATGCTACTCGGACTCGGGCTATGGGGAGTTTGCTAACACTTCAAATGCTACCCACATCTGGAAAGTGATTTGGAAAAATTCAGGTTTTGTCGAGAGTTCGGTCTTTCTTGCGTCAGGCAGGAAAGGATATTCTTCCATGTAAGCATCATCTTCTTCTTCATGGGATTGTGCATGAGTTTGTATGCTTTTCATGTGGTCGGGAGGAAACTACTATACATGCTCTATTTGCTTGTTGTCTCTCGTCTTTGGTTTGGATTTTTTTTTCCAACATCATGGGTTACGTTTGGGTTTGTTTGTTGTTTCTTTTCTTGACTAGGTTGAGTTGGTGAAAGATTTACCAACGATGGAGTATGAGCAATGGGATTTTATGTGTTGGAGAATCTGGTGGGCTAGGAATTGGACCATTTTCTCGGATGATTTTATGAATGTGGGCGATGTCATACACACTAGCATGGTCATGCATGAAGAGTTTCATGGTATGCACACTTCTCTCAAGGAGAAACCAAGGTAGCTTGTGGTGGATCGCCAAGCTAGTTTGGAAGAAACCTGAGTAGTCTTAGGTTAAAACTAACGCTGATGCAACAATTAAAGGGAAAGAGTGTGGTATCGGGATGATTGATTGGTCAACAAGTGGGGATGTGATTTTTGATGGTGCCAAATGCATCCAAGACGGAACTTCGATGGATATTGTTGAGACTGAAGCCACATTATAGGGCTTGTGGGTGGGTAAGTCCCTGGGATTTGATCGGGTGGTCCACGAGTAAGATTCTCTCATTATGGTGCAGAAAGCTAACAATGTTGCATTTCCGAATAAATGGGAGCATTGTAGATGAAATGTCAACCAGTCGATCGACAAATTGGCAAAGCAGGTGAAAGTCGGTTTCACAATTCTTAGTTACTACTAGTGATTTCTTTTTCCTAGTTGAATTTTATGATATTTTTTTGATTAGGTAAGAATTCAGTTTATCGGACAGGTCCAGTAAGACTGAGAGGTCGAATAAACGGCAGTCGAAAAATCGACACGAAACAAACTGAAACAAACAAAAAGCACGATAAGTAAGTACATCTGACGAAAAACGACACTAGAACGAAAGGAGTAGTGGGAGAAATGAGGGGCTAAAGAACAACGTCTTTAGCATCCGGGTCAAAAGAGGACAAATATGTTGAAGTGGACTACTGATGTTGCCTCCACCGAGATGAAGGATCTTCAGTAGCCTCGAGAACGTCCATGCGACCGCACCAATCACAAACAAACCATACTCAATCCCAAAGTTAAATCTCGAAAATGTACAAACCGTAGTGTAAGGGTCAACCTGCCAAAACAACAAGAACCAAACAAATCCAACCCCAAAAGCCAAAGAAAAGCCTAAGGATCGGATTTAGTTTGGGCGAAAGAAAAGGAGATTGGTCAAAAGAACCAAAGTCTCACAAACCAAACAACGTACCCACACACAAAGCCAAACAAAAAAAGACAAAAGAAAACAAAAAACATAAAGGGGCGGAGAAAGACTGTAGCTATCAACATCCCCAAACATCATTGACCGTTTGGTCGAAAAGAGAGCCGGCGACAATAAACCACAAGCGAACAACTACGGAAATCAGTGCAATAGTCGCGCAAAGAACACGCAGGGATTTTCGAGGGCGTGGGAACACACCAAAAGTAGATCAAAACCAGAAATACAAATCTCAAACGAGATCGTCGTCACTAGTTCGGGGGTCTAATTACAGATGAACGAGATCGAATTAGGCCTTAGCCAAAACCAACACAATCATCCGATAAGGATTAAGGACACACATCCGTATAGATCAACAACTTCCGAAGAAATAAAGCTCTAATTGAATCAAATTTATGATTTGTTAAAATTGATAGAGGGCTTTCAAGCCATTTAAATAGTATGCGAGGCACAAAACTCAACCGAGAAAAACAAATCTAGATGTGAAACAAGAGATGAGACTGAATCTCAAATACAAACTCTTGATTAGGGTTCATACAGTTGGGGATAGCCTTCTCGTCGTATTTCGTTGCTCTCTCGACCGATTTGCCCTTCCTCTCTCTAGAAGAGTAGAGAGCTTTTTATCTAGTTGAATTTTATGATATAGTACTAGCTATTGATTAGGATTAAGTTAATGTTATTTCGAGTTTTCATCCAAAAAAAACCCTGAACACACACCAATTTTAATAGTTTGAAGATGTCAATTGTGTTAAGTGAAAGGTTTTGCTTGTTTAAACTTGTGAGTAGAAAGTAGTTTTTAAATAAAAAATTGTTTTTAGTGTTTTAAAAAATGTAAAAAATATTTAAAAGTAGTGTATTAAAATTAGTTTCGTAGAGAAAGTGAAACAAACACTAAAATAATGGACACGTCAATGTTTGAAAATTAAAAGTAGGACAAGATGATGATTAGATTTGTCATTTTGTAGAAGCCAAACGGTGCATTAGGTATTAAAGGTACACGTGTCGGCTAATGATTGATCAAACGGCGGGCGATGGGCGCTTGTGAGCTGGGCGGCCCTTCTCTCTCCCGTCACTCGTTCCCCACTCTCCTCGGAGAGGCGCTGCGAAAGAGTAGACGACGACGCCGGCCTCGACCAAGACTCTGACGTTTTCCGCAGATCATATCCCTATCTCTCCAATTCTCTCTCATCGATCCATTTCTTAGTTCGATCCTGCAGAATCATATGGATATGACCGTTTCTTAATCTCAGGTGAACCATTTCCTGCCCTAATTCCATTCATTTTTACCGAAATTTCTGTCTTCTACCGGCGTCTACTTTCCGTCGTCGATCTTAGCTGCCTATTTTAATCAATCGGAGAAGTTGGCCTGTTTGTTTCCCGATCTTGAGAATTGGCTTTCTTTTTAAATAAAATTCGGTTCTAGTTGAAAGCGGTCGGTAATTCTTTAATGTATTGATGCCTTTTTTTTCCATTTCATTCCTCAATTTGGTTCTTCTTTTCTCTTTAGGAGTGGGGGTGATTGGTCCATGGCCTATTCGTAGTTTGTTTTGGTAGAAACTTATTTATATTATCGCTTTAGAGCTGTTTAATGCCAGTTTGTGGCTTTCATGGAATGGAGGGGCACTTTTTATTTAGTATTTACTGCTCGTAGATGTAAAATGTACCATTCTCTGTTCTGTGACTATATTAGAAGCAGGATCCACAGTTTAAACCATAATCCAATTTCTAACTTTAAGGAACTTTTCTACGAGTGTTACATGTCTTTACCAGTTGAATGATATGCTATTGGGTAATCTTTGATTTGGCAATTTAGACTTTCTATATAAATGGAGAGGGACTGAGGGAGTGCTTCTTTTCCTACTTTTGGAGTTTATCGGATCAGTTATTTCTATCATTATATATGACGTCAAAGTAGGTGTTATGTAGTGGAATGTTTGTTTGTTTCAAAGCCTGTGAAATGGAGTGTCAACAGTTACGTGGTTCTTCGTGTCAATGAATGGTTCTGCACAGGAAGTCCAAGCTGAGAGTATGTTAGATGTACTGTGAGAACTTTCTTGTTCCTTCGCGTTTTGTACAAAGTTGGTTTCCATGTAATTTCTTTGTCAAACTAAACTTGGCAATTGTCAATCATAGATTAATGTTTGTGTCTCTATGTTTCATAAGTTGGATGATGTTAGTTATTACTTTATTAGAAAGAGAGAGAGATCCCTCTGTCCAAAAAAATAAGAGAGAGAGAGAGAGGTAAGTGGCTAATGATGATTTCATAATCAATTTGCTTTAGATTATGGAAAAGAGATAGGGACTGCACTAGCTTATTTGCTTGTGTTATAACTCTCTAGTTTTGATCAACAACTAATTTTATATCTACATTAAATGAAGCTAGGGCCAGTGTCCTATGTCTATATTCATGCTTGTCATGATAATGGCAGGAGCGACAAAGCTACAACTATTTTTCAAATGGGAAGTCATAGCTGAATTCAGCAGGATACCTTTTCTTTGATGCATATGAGGGCTTATATAGTGCTTGAAGGAAGTTCGTTTCCTTAAAATTGTCAGTGTAGATGTTGTTGTTGTTGTTGTTGTTGTTGTTGTCAGTGTAACTATGGGCATCTTTGATTTTTCAGCACTAGAATGCCAATGCCTCTTAATTACAGTACTATGAAGGAGCTAATTAAAATGTACTAGTGATATGTGTTTTTTACCCCATTTAACACTTTGGCTTGGTTTGTTCCAGAGGTAACTTCTTATATGGATATTGTTATTGTGTGCCACACAGACGATTGATGACTGCTTATGCTGAACCAATGACTTCTACGTTTACATCATCTCCAGAATATACCCCTAACTCAAGTTTTGGAACTTACGAATTTGCAATTTCTGGCACCTCGGCTCGTACTGAGCTTGAGATTAGTAACTCTGATGACACAGAGCTCATAAATGTTTCATGGAATCAGGACTACAGTTGCTTTGCTGCTGGCACGAGCTCTGGTTTTCGCATTTATGGCTGTGACCCTTTTAAGGAAACCTTCAGACGAGATCTAAAAAATGGGGGTTTTGGAATTGTTGAGATGCTCTTTCGTTGCAATATTCTGGCACTGGTTGGTTGTGGTGGTAATTCTCAGTACTCTCCTAACAAAGTTATGATATGGGATGATCATCAGGGTCGATGCATTGGGGAATTTTCATTTCGGTCAGAGGTTCGTGCTGTGAAGTTGAGAAGAGA
This sequence comes from Fallopia convolvulus, assembly GCA_964016875.1. NCBI lineage: Eukaryota > Viridiplantae > Streptophyta > Magnoliopsida > Caryophyllales > Polygonaceae > Fallopia > Fallopia convolvulus. Next base: position 59,044,948 of record OZ024729.1, read on the forward strand.
TCGCATTGTGGTTATTTTAGAGCACAAAATATATATTTACAATTTTCTGGATCTAAAGTTGCTGCATCAAATTGAGACCCTGTCAAACCCTAGAGGACTTTGTTGCCTTTCTCACCATTTAAATACATTTGCCCTGGCTTGCCCGGGTCGTCGGAGAGGACAGGTGCGGGTTGAACATTTTGGACTAAATTTGACGAAATTTATTCAAGCCCATGATTCCCAGATTGCGTGCTTTACCTTAACTATGGATGGGCTGCTTCTTGCAACTGCCAGTGTGAAGGGAACTCTCATAAGAGTGTTCAATACAATGGATGGAACGTGTTTGCAAGAGGTAATCACTTGGTAAAACTTACATGCCTTTTTTCAGAATTACAATGCTGCTGCCACTACTCCTGAACTGAATCTCTAATTGCATCTTTCTTATGAAGAGTTAAAGTAAATTGGGGTATATATATTGGAAAGGAGTTGGAAAGTTTCATTCCTTGTAATAAATATGATAGATGAGACGTGGATAAAAGAATGTCTAATGCGTCGGTAATGAAGAATGGCCAACCAAATTGCTAGTGTCAAGTATATGTAGCTAGTCTTTTCTCCAAAAGTTTAATTTCTTTAGCTTCTTGTCAGTTATGGCTCAAAGGATGAGTCTCTCGTCTGCGAAATCACTTAATCATTGAAAATGAGAGAAGCTATAGCATTCCAAACTTCTTTTGCCTTAAAAATATGTGTACTCATTTACAAGCTCAAACTTCATCTTGAAGTTCATTACTTAAACTACCCACCCTTAAGTCAAATACAATGTTTGCTAATGCTGATTGATGACACTCAATTATCCAAATGGTTATTGTTGCAAATTATTGTAGATTGTTATTATTCTTTGATGAACGGTGGATACAACATCAAACCATGTGCCATTCCTTGTCCTGCTAGTTTTCATTAGGTTAGATCTTTTCAGTGTTTAGCCTCATGAATATGATCTTTTCTTTCTTATTTTCAATATTAAGCTATATTCGTGATCGTAGTTAATACGATGTTGTCCAATAATTTCCACTCGGCATCATTTTCTTTCCTTTATTCATATGGGAAACACGGTTCTTATTGTTTCACCTTCTCCATATCATTGCATATATGAGATCATGGTGTACGTGGATGAACAATATTGTTTGTGTAAATTACACAACCACCCCTAATATATAAATCACTTTGCACAAAACCGTCCTTTGCCTAAATTACCATTGTCTATATCAACAATTTTAACACCCATATTTATTTGAACTTTGTTATTATGAAATAGTAAAATGTAACGGAAAAGCATGTCATGTCCAAAATTCTCCTCAATCATGAAGAAAAAAAAAGCACTAGACGAGTAGTGTATTACTTCATTTAGCACTGCTTGCTTTAAAAAATAAGAAAAAAAATGCACGTGCTTGAATAAGGAGCATTAGAGACTCTTTTCTTGATGTTTTACCAACTGTGAATTGGGTTTGGGTGTTGAATTGTTAATAGAGCATTGGTTATGGGTGGTTAATTGCACTTCTCTAGTATGGGCTGGTTTTGTGCAAAGTTACTTATATAAGGTTAGTTGTGTAACTGACCTAAATCTTTTCGTTTTTGCCATGCATTTATGCTACTCACTCTGTCCCCTGGATGGATTTGATATTTGAGGACTTGGTATTGGTGTAAATTTCTGCTCCTCTGGTCTTTGATGCACCATGTCCAAATGTTTGGACATCTTATATGCAATTAGTGCACTCATGTTAACATCTATACAACATTTCTTGATGATATACAACCCTAAATAAGCAGGACATTGCTGCACTGATCCTCTGTTCAAAGTTTTACATTCTTATTCCTCGGTGACTATCCTGGTTTATTTTATTTGACAAAATGATATTGGCCATTTCCAAATGTACCTGTGCAGATGATTATGGGAACTATTTTGTTCTGACATGATACAGTTGTTTCTTATGTGTTTTGATGGTTCTGTCAGCATATATTCTTTTCTCACCCCTTGTCTTCTACATATTTACCTTAATTGTGTTCATCCTTAAAGTTTATAAAAAGAGGCTTACCTTGTTTAATCCCTGAAGTTCACAATTTTATGATATTCTTGTTGTCATTGTGGTATGTAAATCAAATATGGTCTTGCGATTCTGATGAATTTTGTTGATATTAACTTGACCTGTCGTCTTCCCTGTTTTTTTCAGGTGCGGAGAGGGACAGAGAAAGCAGATATTTATGATATAGCTTTCTCTCCAAATGTTCAATGGTTAGCCGTCTCAAGTGACAAAGGCACTGTTCATATATTCAGTCTGAGAGTCCGAGTTACGGTTGAGGATGCATCAGCTCGCACAAATTTCATACGAACTCCATCTCTTCTTCATCAAAACTCTTCATCTTCTGTAGATCCTCTTATTTCTCCCGATGCTGGTGCTAATCCTAGCTCATCGTTGTCATTTATGAAAGGTTAGAGCATCTACTACTATTTTTAGTGTGGAGACACTTTTAAATTGCTCTGTCTTTCTTCCTACATCTATCTATATTCATAATATTTGACATGGAATTTTTCACATTCTCATGCGGCTTGTTAGAGGTAATGATGGATGAGTGATTTGAACCCAATATAGTTTGTATTCCTAGTAATAGCCACTAGATATGCCAATTTTATCAACTCTATGCTTTGGAGGAGTCATGACTCATGATTAATAAATGCTCAATCTGTATATCTTTACCCTTTTTTTAATTCACACGGAACAATGTGGATGATTACACAAGAGCACCAGGGAAGGAAAACTGAAATAAAAAGCTGGATTTAAAAATGTTTAATGGTAAGGTGGCAGCTTGAAAGACCTTCAAATTGCAGAAGGGGATGTTAGATTTTTTCTCTCTTCATGGCTATCTGAAGGAAATGTTAAAATACCTCTGTAAAGGAACTTATAAAATTTTGACTGTTCTTTATTATTGATATCTCAAGTTTATTTTAGACTTTTAGATAATTTTACTTGAAGATAAATTTGCTCTGATATGATGCTATATTTAGTAGAGAAATATAATTTACTATTTTTTTTTAGAAAAAAATGGGAAAAAGTTAGCATATCTGAGTTACTGACATATTTCATATTCAGATGGTGCAAATGAATCTTATCTTCGCCAGGGATATGAGAGTGAAAAAATAAATAGTTGGTTTGGATCTGTTTCCCTTACACCTTCATTTCTTGCCTGTTTATTATTAGGAGTATTGCCAAAATATTTCAGCTCAGAGTGGTCATTTGCTCGGTTCCATTTATCTGAATGTGCAAGATCTATTGTTGGATTTGGAGCTCACAACACTGTCAATATTGTTACCTTGGATGGAAGGTGTGCTTTTTTTTTTCCCCTTAAATCTTAGTTTCTTAAGTTTTAAAAGAAAACTCTTCTGGTTTCATCAATCATTAGCATGTTGATTAGAGACAGGTTGCTTTGATAAAAAGAAATGTTATAGACATGCTTCATTAGTTTGTGTAAATTGTGGACAAGTAACTCATAATGTTAAAGATAGTTCATTTCTTCATCACACACATTGCTGGTCAGCTTTGATCTAAATGTTAGTGTAGATCTTTAAGCCCTATACTTTACTTGATTGTCGCTCCAAATACACAGTAACTAGGTCCATGTTGTTTGTTTCAAAGGTAATGATATAGCATTTTTAGCAGTTTAGTACTTTTTCTACCTTATATTTCAAAAGAACGTCCTTGAACCTCTTGCTCAGGATACTCGTTTTAGCTTCCTTATGGGTGATAAAGCTACATGTTTCTATGGAATCTTGTTTGACATATGTTTTAAGTTCTTCCTTGCTTCTTCCTGCTTTCGATCATTGAAACTCTACTCATGTTTGAAATGTCTTTCCCAATTGATTAGTTTCTACAAGTGCAAGTTCGATCCTGTGAATGGAGGAGAGATGTCACAAGTGGACGGTATTCAATTTGTCAAGTCTGAGAATTGGCCCAGATAGGCCAAGGAAGCAATGTTGCAATATATCTGGCTAAGCCGAAATAAGCTGCCCATTGAAGCATGCATTCATGTTATCCTCCTTCAAATCAGTGTAAATATCCTCTTAACGATCTTTGAATTCTTGGTTCATACTTCCATGTATAAAAATATCTTGAGCACAGCGCTTGTTCATAATCATAATGTTCCCTCTTTGATGGTAGTTTATTCCATGGTCACACAAATTGATGGATTTCTGCTGTGCTCATTGATTCATGGGTAGCAAGAATCACTTCAGCTGGGACGAGAATCAAATGAATGATCTCTCTTCTTAGTGTATCTGATCATGTGTCTGAACTTACAGCCTGACTCATTTGACATTTCAAGGCCACTTGTCAACGTTGGAACTCTTGTAGCTTTGTAATCATCCGAAATAGTTTCGTGAGAATGGGTAAAAATATCTTTCCTTGGCAATTCGGCAATTCAATATAAATATCAATCATGGGTATAGTTCTGGAGTTTGAAATTTGTTGTGCTGAAAGATACGATTGACTCATCTTTACCAAATGGCGCAGTGTTGAGATTACAAGTAGCCTAGCAAAACAAAAGCCACGAGGTAGTCTTTGCTTTGTGTGTTAGTAATTTGGTCTTTCTTTTTTGGACACTGTTTATATGTAGGGAGACTCGGCTAGAAGCTTGTGGAGTTCAGATTTCGAATCTTGATAACATGATGATGTGAATTTACTACCGTCTAGAGTACACAGATGTTGATGGATTGAAGAGCTAGTACTTACCAATTTGTTTAACATACTCCACTACTAGCTATAATCATTATATTCTGAATCTAAATGCTTGTAGGTGATCTTATCCAATGAATCCAAACAAGAAGAAATCACTAAGGAGTAGATATTCCACCTTTCATACGCAAGCAAGAAACACTGGACGACCATAAATCCTAATCAGCTTTATAGAATTATAGATGCATTATTGAGCATATGAAATCAAGTGTCCTTTGATGTGATGATATTTTCGAACAACCTACAAGGCTACAACATCATCCTACATTTTGCTCCTTGCATGATAACAGATGCCCCCGCCCATCAAGTAGTTCTCCAAGCAGCTCTGCAGCTCACCCAGTTTTCTTGAGGAGGAGATGGACAGCCTGAGCAGGCTCAAGAACCATGGAGAAAGCAGGGGAGTGGCGGTAGTTTGGAGACAGAGAGAAGGTGAAGTTGGAGAGAAGATGGGAAAGGATGAGCTTGAGCTCGAGCATGGCAAAGTTCTTCCCCAAGCAGTTCCTGGGGCCCACCCCGAAGGGGATGAAGGCTTGGGGTACCTTGCAGGCGTTGGCAACCCCGCCAGCGAACCTCTCGGGCTTGAACTCGAGGGCGTCGGGGCCCCACTGGTCGGGGTCACGGTGGAGTGCAGGGATGAGGGTCCAGATGAGGACTCCCTTGGGGACCACCAGCTCTCCCAGCCTCACATCCTCCAGGGCTTCTCGGGTCACAAACGCCCCCGGAGAGTATAGCCTCAACGCTTCTTGGAGGAACATGTTAAGCTGCATAGTGCATCCATGAATGAATGGATTATAACAATAATAATAACTAAGCACTCGTTCGTTCATTCTGTTGAGGGAGGTGAAGACATACCCATTTCATCCTGTTGAGGGCATCAAAGGTAGGGGGTTGGTCAGGCTCCTGGAGGAGCTCTTGGCGGAGGCGGGTCTGCCAATCGGGGTAGGAGGCCAACAACACGAGACACCAGGCGGAGGACACGGCGGTGGTCTCATGCCCCGCAAAGTAAATGTTCTTGCAATTGTCTATTATCATATCCTTCTTCTTCTTATCATCATCATCATCATCCTCGGCATCACCACCACTGTGACGACTGTGGAGGAGGAGTTGCATCAGATCCTTGGTGTTGGCATCGTCTTTGCCTCTTTCTTGAACCGTCTCCCATATTAGGTTGTTCACTTCCTTCTCCAGCCTCTTTATCTCCCTTTCTTTCTCCGATGTTCTCCACCACAGCGGAGTTTGGGAATTCTTGAAGAGGAAGCGGCCATGGGAGGAGAGCATTTGTTGAAGGGTTCTGAGCTTGGAGAAGATATGCCTGCCTTTGGTGTAGGAGCTCCCAAAGCAGGCCCTCGCTATTACATCAGCTGAGAAGCTTCGCAAGTCCTCGTCCACCCTCACCTCCATAGCCTCTCCATCTCCATCCGTCATAATGGCGTCTTCCCATTTCTTCACCAACAACTCGGATGCCTCCCTCATCAACCCCACCATACCCTAGTAGATATAATTATCAAGTATGAATTTAAATGGATGATATATTACGTACGTAGTGATGATGGATGATTACCTTGACCTTGTCCAAGTAGAACTCGGGGGCAATGATCTTCCTCTGTCGGGACCATAGGGCGGAGTTGGCTCTAAGGATTCCATTGCCGAACAGAGGGAAGAGTTGCTTGGTCATGTAGGTGGGTTTCCCCAGATCTGTGGACATGTGTTGATTCATTTCCCTCACCATCTCCGGGCTGTTTACGTACAAGTGTTGCTTCTTTCTGACCGTGTACGTATACACACTCCCTGCAGCCCATATATTCCAATTCCAATTCCAATTCAGTAGGAGTAGTAGTAGTAAATAGTAGTAGGGTTAGGGGATGGGAGAACTACTGACCGTACTCCTTGGCCCAGTGATGAAAATAAGGGAAGACGGTGGGGACGAAGTCGTGGGAGGAGGCGGCGTGGAAGTGGAGGCGCGTGGATTGGGCGGTGATCCTCTGCAGCTCGGCCGCATTGCCGTGTAAAAGGGAAGGTGGAGGGCCGGTGATCCCCTGCCTCCTCAGCCTCCTCCGCTGCCTAATCACGCTCAAGCTCAAGTTCAAATTGTTGAATCCCAATCCCTCCTTGCTGTTGGTGTTGATCATGATGTAGTAGTAGTAGAGGCAGAAGAGGATGATTACCAAACCCATTGACCCTACACCTAACGACCATACTAGTATTCTCAATTCCTCCATATATGATATATTAACTCTCTCTCTCTCTCTCTCTCTCTCTCTCTCTCTCTGTTCAGACTACCTTCCTTCCTTCCTTCCTTCCTTCTTATTCCTTACTCCGGCTCGGGTTCGGATATGGTCTTCCTACATGGACATGGACATGGACAAGAATCAAGATGCTGTTACCAAATGTGGTCTCTTCAATCTTCCTATTTAAGTATAAAGTATTCAATATAATGTGTGTGCAAGAGTGAGTGGTGCTTTCAGATAACGAAATTTATTGTATGGATATCTTCTAAGACAATACTAGCTAGTAAATAAAAAAAGATTTAATAGAGTAAGGATCTGTTAGTAGTAAATAAAAAAGCAAGACAAAATATTGGTTTTCAATGTCAGATTGGGGAGTACACTTGGACCCCCGCATTTATATTTTACATGCATACACCCCCGCATTTACATGCATACCTTAGAAGACCATGTTTATCCGTCTCTAAAATAATGAGATATTTGGATAGTTTAATACTCCTATATTTAAGTATAAAAATAAAAGGGCACTGATGCTCTAAAATAAAATCCAAATATCCATCTTCTTGTGTTTTTCAGAGTTCTCTTTGAAGAAATATCAGCGGGGACGTGTTTTGGATTAAGCGCACACATGCTTAAATGAGCCTAGTACATAATTAAGTTTATAGAGTTTTATTTTACAACCAATTGACAATAGCACGATTAATTTTACTTTAGATTTTAGATGTTGAATATACTTATTCCTCAACAAAAAACAATATTTCTCCTTTTGGTAATTAAACGTGTGTTTTAACAATGCAAACTAAATCACTCCTAATCCTATGCTTTTGAGAGTATCTTGATTTTTCAAAACCGATAATCATATTCTTAATTTCAATATATCATATGTAAAATACTCTTACCTTCTTCTTCTCTTCCTTTTATACGAGTACAATTTGTTTATATGGAATAAATTAAAATGGATGAAATATTTCAAACGAAATCAAACAAGACATACAAGGTTACAGTTTAAAAGCATATTAATTTTATTCTTTTTAAGTACAATATAATAATATCCGATAATATATTATATTATGGACAAAATATAAAGGTGTTCCACTTGAAATTGTGGAGGTAAATTTGGATATTGCTTTAAGGATAACGATAAAAATGAGTAGAATTTGTCTTTTGCTGCTTTTCACGCTACCAGAGGATGTAAGTATGTAACACGGCGGGTCAGGTGTGCGCTGCATACCCTCCATCCCCAGTTTTCAGATATGTTTTGTTATAATTCTTAACTAGTGTAATTCTCGTAGATTTACGGGTAATTTTAAAAATTATGCTATGTAACACATTATAATAAATTAAAGCAAAAAAACAAAGATAATGCATATTATAATAATTATTCTATTATTATAATTATTAATGATATTTATATAAAATTTAACGATTTTTTTTGTTTTCTAATCTTAAAAACAAATAAATATGGAAAATATTTTTCTATATCAAACCTTTTGTATTCACTTTTAAGTATAATAAATAAAAATAAATAAAAAAATTGAAAGAAGTTATTGGTTCTTAAAGTGCCATAGCGCAAATTTTATAGATAATTTATTTTATTTTATAATGTATTAGCGTAAATATAGATAGAAATTTATATCGGTAATTTTTTTCGATAATCCGATAAAAATATTTTAGCATAATTTTAAGATACAATATATAATATTGCTTATCGGTATCAATAAATATATACATTATCTATTTTTATAACATCTAAAATCTTACCCTAAAAAAACTTCAATCCTTATAAATGTATTTTTCAGTAGTGTTTATTGTTTATTTTTTAAAATGTGTGTATATTAAATTTTTTTATTTTTAATGTGATATGTACTATATGAAACAAACTACGCATATAATATGGTATCTATCCATTATCTATTTTATGAAGTGGTTAAGATAAAGATTTCTAGAATTATTATTTAGTTTTTTATGTTGAAAAAAGTTTGTCAATTATTTTATTCAGGTTTTGCCACGTGGCGCAAATTTTTACACAGACTTGGTTTCTGCTTTATAATGTATTAGGGTAGATTTATTGAACTCTATGTTGATAAAGTCCGGTGGAACGATAATATGGGAATTATGCGGTAACGAGTTTAGCATACAAGTCTAATGAGATTTTAACCCGATTAAAACAATACTCCCTCCGTTTCGCAAAACATGTCCTTTTAGCCCATTTTCTATTTTTCATAAAACATGTCCTTTTAATATTTTGCGAAACGGAGGGAGTATTAGATGTGGGATAACTCTCAACACGCCCCTCAAGTGCAACTGTCTTGGCCAGTTGACACTTGAAAAAAATCCCTTAAGGCTCGTCACAATTGGATCGACAACTTCTGTATTGGGCGGACTTCTTAAATATGCTCATAAGGTCGACAAGTCCGAATAAATCCCTCAAGGCTTAGCGAACCGTCACAATTGGATCGACAACTTTTGTATTGCGCGGGCTGCTTGAATATGCTCATAAGGCCGAGAAGTCTGAACAAATCCCTCAAGGCTCGCAAACCGCTACTTTTGGAACTCGGTCTTTCCTTTATTGGGAGGACTGCCTGAACGGACCCTTGAAGCCGGGAACTCGGACTTTCCTTTATTAGGCGGACTGCCTAAACGGACCCTAGCCGGCAAGCCCGAAGAAGGTCCAAGATATAAACCCACACGGAAACCTGCTTTGATATCATGATAAAGACGATAATCTAGGGGTCGTGCGATAACGGGCCTAGCATACAAGTCCAATGAGGTTCCAACCCAAAACCATATGACAATGGGTGGAGTAACTCATAAGCTTATATACTAGGCAATTGTAGTCCCCAATTTTAAATGTGGATAACTCTCAACATATATTTTGTTTTAATTCTTAGTTTATTTCCCATATGTGACTGATATTTAAGGGGTGGTAGCAAATTAGTTCAACTAAGGGATGGCTTGAAAATTCATGAAATTCTCAACAAAGTAGTACAATAATTTTTACGGTCCACTGATGATGATTTAGAATGTTCCTCTTTTGTTTGTAATTAAAGTTTTCTCTTTATTCATAAACTTAGGTCTCTTTGAAAAAAACGAAGAGTGATGAAGGATCTTGTTGTTAATTTCGATGCAAGGTAATCCCGTCGCTTGATCCAAAGGCAAACTTTAAAGGAAGGTGGAACTTAGTGGATAAACTTCTCCTGGGATTACAAGGGCAGATCACCCTCGTCCGAACTCGGAATTGGGTGATTTCAAATCTCAGAGCTAGATATATGAGTCTACTTTAATCCCTCAAAATTTGAGAGTCAGATGATGAGAGGTTCGAAAGTTATGGCTCTTGAACTGAAAGGTCGCAGGAACCATCAAGATGAAAATTTCTTCAAGACAAGGTGGCGGCAAGGGCTTCTTTGGGTGGCGCCAATGGTAGATGATGATGGAAGATTTTCTTTGGTGAAATTGAGGATGGAATTTGATGGTTAGGGATGGATATGAAATGTCCTTCAAAAGGATATGACTCACCTCTCGAAAATACGAACTAGAAGCATCAAACTAGGATATGACTCATCTAGATCAAACCTCCGGTCTTGGATTGAAGTGACTCACAATCCAATGGATCTAAAACTGAAAATTGATGTAAAAACAAAGGGAAAACGTTTGTAATGAAAGGAGACAAGGGTTGGCATGGTTTGGCTTCAATCTTGTCTAACTAGGAAACTAGAGCCCTAGTGACTTATAAAGAAACACCTAAGGGTAAAACTGTCATTTGCCTTAGGAAAATTTTAAATAGACCCCACATTTCCAAATGTCATAAAACACTCTCACAAGCCAAACAATGAACCACACAAGTCGTGGCCTTCTAACAAGACAAGCACGCCTCACTTTCTCACGATGTAATGGCCTTAGTATAGTCACATCAGGTGTCGCACCTCCTTGTTTTTCGTCTGGGTGTTGAATTTCATTGAGATCACCCATAAGAATGCATGGTGAGTTCATAATGAACAGTTGTAGCTTTGACCATAACAATTCTTTATGAGGGTTAATTGATGTTGTGTTTCGAGATTGGAATATCGAAATGCAATAAATCGATCGTCCTTATGGAAGGTTGTAAGTGATTCATTTAAGATTCGGTGTCCTTTCCAAAGGACACAAATATCTCTAGAGAGGCCTATTGTAGGGATGAATTCGATTGAATCGAAATCAGCTTTTTGCCAAAGTTTGTTATCTGGTGGTTTTTGTGCTTCAGTTTCCACGAGAGCCATGATTTGGATTCACTCTATTTTACATAGAGGGTTGATTTTTGTCCATAATAAGAGGCGTTTTAGACCTCTACAATTCTAAAGACTTATTTTCATAAATAAGTATTTTTTGTGTGGTTTTTGGCCATGGATTTGGTTGCATAAACCCACCTTGGTGTGTTATTATTATCATAAGTTTTGTGATTGCTTTTAAGCAAGTTTTTGTATTGTTTGTAGGGATTGCATTTTTTTTGAATAGCTGGAAAGCGGCAACAAGAGACAAAGAACCACAATGAAAACCTCCTCGTCACCAATTTCTTGTTGACTTCCACACATCCAAGTCCTTAATAAAAGTTTTGGGCTTACATTATTGGTGTTACTGGTTCTTTCCTATAGTAACTCAGACAACAGGAAGCCAGTACATAAGTTCAACATTGAAAGAGGACATATGTCAACAGAGTTTAAAGAGACAACATCCCAAGAAAAATGTGAAACAAAGGAGTTAAAGTACATTGGTATGGACACATTGTTATAGTGGCACCCATAAAACGCAAATTTGTTATTCAAGCAACATGTTAGAGCAAGCCCAACAGTTTCTCCATATTTTTCTCCAAAATGGAGAACCAACTGCCATATTCTCCAAAAAAAATTCAGCCCAACTCCAATAGATTCCCTATTTTGGAGAACACTGCATTTAATACTTTCATTTTTTACCATATAAATTACAATAACTAATTATATATTATCTTACATAAGAAAATAAAATATTATAGAATCTTAAACTAATAAATGATAATTATTTGTTATTCGACTTTTAAGGAAATAAAAATATTTTAAAATCTTAATTTAATAAATGATAATTTATTTGTTATATGACTTATAAGGAATAAAAGTATTCTTGAATCTTAACCTTAATAAATAAAAAATTATTTGTTATTTGACTTATAAGGAATAAAAATATTCTAGAATCTAAATTTAATAAATCATAAATTATTTGTTATTTGATTAATAAGGAAATATTCTAGATTCTTAAGGAATAAAAATTATTATTATTTGTTATTTGATTTATAAGGAATAAAAATATTTTAGAATCTTAATTTAATAATCTCACTTTTTGGCTAGATCTTTTTTTATTTTTTATCCATTAAATTAGTAAATAAAAGAAAAAAGAAAAGAAAAATATATTGATTTGGAGATTTGGGAATCACCCCAAATTTAGGAAAACTCACCTCATTTTGGAGAATTACTCCAAAATGGAGAATGGAATAAAGCATGGGACAATTTTTTGGTCCAAAATCCCCCAAAACCCAATTCCCAAGAATTTGGGAAAGCTGTTGGACTTTTACAAGCTTGCTATAAAGCCCAACCAAAGCTAGAAGCCTAGAATCAACAAACACATTTACAAACGGATTAGGAAAACCACAAACACACATTTACTGGTTCTTTCCTACAGTATCATTTCCTCTTCTCTTTTTTTTTTCCTTCTTTTTTGGGTCTAGTGGGCCTTGCTTTAAACAAGAAGGCCCAAGTTCATTCAACTGATAAACAGCCCTAGGAAAGAACCAGAGAGAGAATCATCAGGACGGAACGACGGACTCGGGGAGAAAGAATTCTTCACCGCCGACATATCTTCTCTGCCTCGTCAAATTTGAGCGGTTTGAACTTGGCTATGTCTATTGAATTTTGTTTTCTAATGTCTTTATGCCTTCCGTGGTTCTTATTTCTCATTTGAGAAAGATCCAAAATTTCACTTGTTTTGTGCCGCTGGTGCCTGGCTGAGAACTCCCGCCCGCCGGTGGGGGCGGCCGCCCCCCCGCGCCATCACCTGCCTCCGCCACTGATAAGTTGCTGGTGTTTATCTCGGTAACTAGGTTCAGTATAGTGCCGTAGAGATAGCCAACATTTTCATATGTTATTTTTATTCTTTGTCGTTCTATAGTTATTGTTGGTGCATTTTTTCTTAAAAAAAATCCTTATAAAATCTTTCTAGCTGATATGAGTTTGGACGATGGTGATGAAAAGGAATCTGAACTCTACCACTCTGGGTTGTATAATGAAAGATGAATCCTCGCATTTGCCCCCCTAACAAATAAATTTCACTTTATGCTTATTCTTTATGTGTTTTAGGTGCACTCGGCAGCTAGCTATATTGTTTTGCTTGTTTTGGATATTTTTTTTTGACTTTGATCCACATAGCCATTTGTATGCTAGAAATCCTTTTTGCATTATACGAACTCTGAAACTTCCCATCTGAAATACATCTTCCTCGATGCCTGAAAATTGTAGAGAGCAATTACAATATTATTTTGTTTTCAGTTGTGAATTTAGAAGACTTGTGAAATCGATTAATGATGATTCAATGTTTTAGATGTCAGGATTTGCTATTACCACTACTAGCAAGTGCTGTGCAACTACTTCAACCTCCACTGCTCATCGGTGCAGTGTTCAGCTATTCTCTTCACAGAAAGTTGGCATCTTGAAGGTGTGCTAAAAAAATTCTTTTTCTGTGTCTTTTCTATTACTTGTATTACAACTACAATCTGAGCATTTTATTAGCGCTTTTCTGAGACAATTTTCATGCTTGTTATCTATCTTTGTATAAATCCAGGGTGTGGTTCCACTAGCTGACATTTTATCCTTGTCATTGAGATCAAGCTTTAAGCAAATAAGGGCTATGGCTACATCTGGACCTGCCCCTGTAGTACAAATGGATGCTTCATCCAATACAGCAGGTGTTTTCATCAGTCTCTTTTCTTTATTCACACAAGGTTTCAACTTTTTACTTATAAAGCAACCTTCAGGTTTTATGATTTCTTATGTTTTTATTTTGTAAAACTTTTTCAAATCATTTGTCAGTTGAGGTAAGGGTGAGTAAATTATTTAGTTCTGTGATACAATACCTAAAAGTGGATTAAGTGGATATGCACTGGTGAAGTTTTCTTTTGATGCGCTTGTTGAGTAAATGATACCCAATCCTTAATTCCTTATTAGGTGATCATGATTTGATAATTATTCAGCACATTATTTTGTAATTCTTTTGTTCATTTTGTGACCTTTTCATTCTCAGGAAGCAAGCAAGCGTTAATCTCTTTATCTGATAAAAAAGATCTGGTTGTTTTGGGAAGTGGATTACAAAGTCTGGGGTGAGCATTTTGTGATTATTATCATTCATTGGTTTTATTTTCATAATCAAATTAGGGGCCATTATTTAGTTTTTATGTTTAGTTGTCCAATGGGATTGAATTTACCAACTTCTTAGAGTTGTTTTCTTGTAAAAGATAACAATACGAAGCTGTTGATCCTCCCCAGGGATTTATGCTTATTTCAGCCTGTTCTTTAATTCAAGTTGAATAATCTTGCAAGTTATCTAAGGAAAAAAGTCTTATTTTTCTTTCATTTCAATTCTGATTTTCATGTGTTTTGCACCACAGGTACAAAATTGTATCAACTGGAGGTACTGCTTCTGCTTTGGAAAATGCAGGCATCTCTGTAACTAAAGTAGAAGAAGTTACTCATTTTCCAGAAATGGTGAGAATTAGTATAATACATTTGTTCCTATCTCTTATTTTATTTGTGAATGTTAGTTTTATGAGTTCCATGAACTAAAAAGGGGGCAATTCTGAGCAATAATATAGACCAAAAGTATATTGTAGAAACAGATTAGCAGTAGTGGTGCAATGATATGTGATCTAATCTAGTATAGGAAGCTGCAGGTCATTTTTTCTTGAACCTTGGTTTAGTCCAGTGTTGATTTCCCAATAAATTTGAAGTCAAGTCAACAAACACATGGCACCTTTTGAATATGTCATACATGTGTTATTTATTGGCGGCTTCTCTATTGAAGTTGGCCACGTGCTTTGACAGCTTGATGGTCGTGTAAAGACTCTACATCCTTCTGTACATGGTGGTATTCTTGCTAGAAGAGATTCAAAGCATCATATGGAAGCTCTTAAAGAGCACGGGGTTGGTAAGATCTACTTTTGATTGCTTATGGTTCCTATCCTAAATTTCTATTAAAGTGCTATTTTCTTAACCCTCATTATTTCTTTTAATGACTTTTTGTTGTAGGCACATTCGATGTTGTGGTGGTAAATTTATATCCCTTTTATGATAAAGTCTCTTCATCTGGAGGAGTTGAATTTGAGGAGGGCATTGAGAATATTGACATTGGTGGCCCTACCATGATTAGAGCTGCCGCAAAGGTACTTGTGAAAAATCATCTAATAAAAAAAGTAAAAATTTATAAAAAATCATTATTTACATGTTGATATATTGAGCAGAATCACAAGGATGTCCTGGTGGTAGTGGATCCAGAAGATTACCCTATGCTGCTAGATTTTCTGAAAGGAAATATGGAAGATGAACAATTCCGCAGGAGGCTTGCATGGAAGGCTTTTCAACATGTTGCTGCCTACGATTCAGCAGTGTCAGAGTGGTTATGGAAGCAAACAACACAAGGTTTGTTTTTCTGCTCAATAGACTATTTCTAATTTAATGTTAGCATAGTTGAGACAATTTTGTCTTGATATTATTATAACATTTTGTATGACAAATGAATATATTTGAGTTTCACCAACACTTTGCTCTATATTTGCAAGTTTTATTCTAGTAATTGTGTATTTATGCAATAGAAGACTGACACCAACTTGTCATTTTGGAAGATAAATTCCCTCCAGGCTTCACAGTTTCTGTCTCACTTAAAACCCCACT
Organism: Fallopia convolvulus; assembly: GCA_964016875.1. NCBI lineage: Eukaryota > Viridiplantae > Streptophyta > Magnoliopsida > Caryophyllales > Polygonaceae > Fallopia > Fallopia convolvulus. The sequence goes on from OZ024729.1 coordinate 59,060,875, forward strand.
TCGTTATGGAGAAAATCCACATCAGAAAGCTGCTTTTTATGTTGACAAGAGTCTGGCCGAATTTAATGCTGGTGGTATTGCTACCGCAATCCAACACCATGGAAAGGTGAGAATCTTGATTGTTCAATGTTAATTACAACATTATTAGATGTAGACTGTAGAGTGAATTCTGTAATACTAATCCATTTTCCCCCACTTTCTTATTTTGAGATCTTTCATTGTTCTGACCTTCTAATCATGAACCCATATTGTAATTCTCTAGCATAGAGTGGGCACAAAACTTAAAATAGTAGTTTTTGGCATGGCATTTATGATAGACTTCCTTTAGAGTGCAGTATGTTTCAGTTTTAATTTGGTTTGGTTCTCTGTTGAGTCTGTTCATTGAATTTCACTCTTGTCTATTTTTGTTGTGTAGGAGATGTCATATAACAACTACCTAGATGCTGATGCAGCATGGAATTGTGTCTCAGAATTCGAAGCTCCTACATGTGTTGTTGTGAAACACACAAATCCTTGTGGGGTGGCTTCAAGGAACAATATCCTTGAAGCTTATAAACTTGCCGTGGAAGCTGATCCTGTCAGTGCTTTTGGTGGTATAGTAGCATTCAATGTTGAAGTCAATGAGGTAATCACTCTCCTAATTCTCTTAATCTCTTTCAAGATAATGGTTCTATCCGTTGTGATGATTATGTTACTTTGTCATATAAATCTCTAAAGTTCTCATTTTCAATTTTTTTCCCATGAAATTATTACTTATAGCTTTTATGATTTCAAAATCATCATTCTATCCAACACTCAAACTTGATGATGAGTTCTGAAAAAAGAAAAAAAACATTTCGAATTGGTTCTCTTAAACATTTAGAATCTGTTTTTTCCCATGAAATTAGTACTTGGAGACGTCCTCCATAATTCTGAGAAGTTATTCTTCAGATTCTCTTTTTCCAATGAGTGGTGGAAAAGTCTTTTTGATGTCATAATAAATCTATTGTACTTAATTGTTTCCACACTGTTAAGTGGTTTTTTTACCATGTTTAGGAACTTGCAAGAGAAATCAGGGAATTTAGAAGTCCAACAGATGGCACAAGTCGGATGTTCTATGAAATAGTGGTTGCTCCCAAGTATACAACGAAAGGGCTTGAGGTTCTGCGTGGAAAATCGAAGGATTTAAGAATCCTTGAGGCTCAAAAGAATGATAAGGGAAAGCTGTCTCTCAGACAAGTAGGCGGGGGTTGGCTAGCTCAAGAATCTGATGATTTGACACCGCAGGATATCGAATTCAAATCGGTGTCCGGGAGAAGCCCATCTCAAAGTGAGCTTTCTGATGCACAATTTGCATGGTTGTGTGTCAAGCATGTGAAGAGCAATGCTATTGTCATAGCAAAGGTACGGTGAAGCTAAATTTCTTCGGCTTTTAAAAATTGATCATCTGGTAAATATCAAGAACGATGAATTAAGAATGTATTGCATTTTGGTCCAGGATAATCGGATGCTAGGCATGGGAAGTGGGCAACCAAATCGTCTAGAAAGTCTGAGAATTGCTTTGAAGAAAGCAGGAGAGGAGGTTAAAGGAGCAACATTGGCTAGTGATGCTTTCTTCCCTTTCGGTGTGTGATAATACTATAAATATATTCTAAATTAGTTATTTATCACGGAAATGGAACTATTAAAATTACAAATACTAAAGGGAATCTGAATGTCATGGGTGCTTGATTGACAGCTTGGAGTGACGCCGTGGAAGAGGCTTGTAAAAACGGTGTTAAAGTCATTGCAGAGCCAGGAGGAAGCAGGAGGGATCAGGATGCCATAGACTGCTGCAACCAGTACGATGTCTCTTTGCTTTTCACAAACGTACGACACTTTAGGCATTAATGTCATGGAGTATCTGTCGACTATGATGCTTACTTGAACACAAGAGCAACCCAACCCAATCTCATTCCGGGTGTGAAATTTGTGCTTGTGTTTTCTTTGTAAGAATAAAATGGGACATTTGCTTGCTTGTAACTCACTCTATAAACTAACTGCTGCTTATGTCCTCATGTTTTTGGCAATCCTATTGCTGGCTTTGTGTTATGCATTAACCTTACGGGCTAGTCTGAAAAATCTGTAATGAGTTGCATCCATGTTGGTATTAACAAGTCTTGATAGCTAATCGTTGGAGGCTTCTTCAGATCTGGTAGGATTTGCAAAGTTAGATGCCAACCGGCTGCATTTGATTTCTTTCATGCTTTTGCATCGTCTCACATTTTTAGGGCCTGTTTGGTATTGAGCGTGGAAAGAAAAAGGTTAAGAAAATATATCGATTTTAATTTTAATTAGTGATTCATTGATAACAATGGTAAACATTATCCCTTTCTCTCATTTTTCATGCAAAACTTAGCCAACTCTCATATCATGTCATTCCCTATTTTTTTGAAGGATCTAATTACCTACTTTTAATATAGGGTAAGTATATTTCTCATTTCTATCCAACCAATTGCCTTCTCCCTCTTCTAAACTCAAAAAAAAAAATTCAACACCACTCTTTTATATAAATTTGTTTTCTTTTCCTTTCATTTCCATACTTTTATATGAAACAAGTCCTTAATAGAATTGACAATCTGGTATTCCTCGATCCAAAATTATTGTCTATTATCAACACATACAGCCAAGTTTTAAATGTTTTGATAACCATTTTTAAAATATATTCTAATAGTATTAGCAAGGTTAGATTTTATTTTATATACCGCGCGTCCATCCAGGAATACTTGTATGAAAGATAATGTAGTTTTAAAGAATATCGAAACAAAGAATTCCTTGTGTGCGTCGTCACGAGTAAGGTGGATGCCGTTTCTAAAGGCAACCCCGGCTTGGCGGGGGGGGGGGGGGGGGGGTCTCTTTCGAACATCCGAGGGCGAGTTTATGCAAGCTTTTACTTTTAAATGTAGTGTTTGTGAGGTGTTGAGGGCGGAACTATGGACGATTCTTCATGGGCTCAAAATTGCACAACATATGGGGTTTACCCGACTTCTAATTCCAAATGACTCCTTGCAAGCTGCCACCCTTCTCAATGCTTCATATGATTGCTAATTGTCATTCCTTGATGCGAGGCCCTGGTGCTGAAGTCCAAGTGGTCCGTGTTAAAAGAGCTGCAAATAGGGTTGCTGATTCTTTTGCAAATAAAGCTATTGATTTAGTTTCTGATTTTATTGAGTATTTCTACATTCCTGACTATGTTGTTGAACTTCTCTATTCCGATGTAGTGTCCCTTTAGGGACTACTACTCTTTTTAATATATCTATCCTGCAGGAGCGCTAGCTCTGTTTTATGACAAAAAAAAAAAACGAAGTAGAAACCCTCCGCCAAAAGGCAGTCATTTGAAAAACATAGGCATGATTTTTATTTGGGAAAAAAAAACTGTTTTTTCCATTTGCTGTTGGTAATATAAATAGGAAGAGATTGGACAAGTTGTGAAATATAAAAACATGAGATTATTGATTTCTATGGTTGTTGTTTATGATTATGAAATTGATCAAATTGATGTTAAAACTGTTTTTCTCCATAGTGACTTAGATGAAACAATCTATATGAGACAATCTAAAGATTTTGTAGACAAAAATAAGCCAAGTTATGTATACCTTTTGACTTTCTGCAAGGACCATGAGATTGGATCTAGCCTTAAGAAGAACGATTGGGGGCCCTGCCCAAAAAATTCTTGGCATAAGAATTTTTCGAGACAAATCTAAACATCAATTATATTTGTCCCAAAATGATCGACTATTTGATGAAAGTCCTTAAAAGGTTTAAAGTCTCAAATTGTTTCTTCCATCCCCTTAGGAGGGCATCTTGACTTGACCAAATCCAAGGTGTTTATGTCTAATGAAGAGGAGAAAAAAATGATATCCATACCTTATGATGATGTTGTTGTGGGTTCTATAATATGATTTACATCGGATCTTATCTAGCATTTGTTGTGAACAACTTAGGTATGTGTGTGTGTGTGTCTCCAGGGGTGGAGGAAGGGGTGCGAGTGGGAGCTGCAGCCCCCACTGGCGGTCGGGGAATATGTAGAGAGCCGCTCAGGGTTGGGGGCCTTGGGGCAAGGGCGGGGCGAAGTCGTGGAGAAGAAATAGCATGGAAGCTGGACGTTGGAGCGTGGGAGACTGTGTGTAGTCGGAAGTTCAGTGGAGCAGGTGGTTGCAGGAGATCGATGTCGGGAGTTCGGTCGAATTGTCGACATATGTCAATTTGGCCATTTAGGGAAGGTGTTTTTTTTTAATTTTTAATTGTATTTGGGTAATTGTCAATTGTTCTTGGAATTTGTTTTGGACTTTTTATAATATAATAAATTAAGCTTTTATAATACAATGAGTTGGGCTTTTTAATTTTTCTTAAAACAAACTACTCAAATAGGTCATATACTTGCCTAATGTCTCAAACCTTCAATCGAACTTCTGAGTTCCAATTGGACATTGGCGACTATAGAATGTCGATAAGCGAGTGGTATATATCAATTATTATGGGTAGAAAAGAAACAAATAGCCTTATTTGTATTTATTTATTTTAAACTACCTTAAAATTTATTTATTTTTTGTATTTTATATTTTCGATATCTTAAATACATGTCGATATCTTAAAATAGCCTAATTGTTTAAGGTCAAACCCTACCAAACTTTCCCGGCCGGCTCTAGCACTGTGTGTGTCCGATCCTTGCGAAATACATTGGGACGTTGTTGTTGGTTCTATCATAGTTTAATCCAAAACTTAGGGATTACATAAATTTTATCGTGCGGATATAAATGTTTCTACTTTTCATCCCTTATTTTTGGGTCTTTTTGGACCCTTTTTCACGTTGATCTCCCTCTTTTTGCTCCTTTTCAATCTAAATCTTCAATTAATTCTTGCTTTCTAAAACTGGCTATATGGATTTTTTTTTTTATATATAAGGCTATTTTCTGCCGACGAAGCTCGATCTACAGGAGTGTATTAGTCAGAAGTTTGTGTTCAACTCTCCGAAATTTGAGAATCTAATTTCCTAGTTTTCCTCATAGTTTCGCCCATATAAAGGATAAATATTCATTTGCCACCATCCCTAGCTAACCAACACTATATAAAGCTTAATTCAGTGGATAGATGCTCACTAAAAATAATCATAAATATTTGATAATTGAGACGTAAAATTAAAGATGAATGTTGGTGAGCAAGGCTGGTTGGCGTGGTTGGCGCTGTTGCTTTGCGTGTGTGTCGTCAAGTCGGGTTGGAATGTGGAAGCGGAGGAGGAGGTTGGCTACGGATACAAGGTTCAGAGCGTGAAGGTGAGCTCCGACTCGACTTCTCTGGTTGCAAACTTAGAGCTCATCAAACCTTCGTCTCTCTACGGACCTGATATCCCAACTCTCGCATTTACTGCTAGGTAATTAAATTCCCAATTTTAATTCAGATATATTATCTTATATTTAGAGAGAGGCTAGCTAGCTAGCTAGGTTAACGTACTAACTAACCTAGTTTAATTAAATATAAAAGTTTGGAAAGGGAGGACCGTCTGAGAGTACGGATAACGGACGCCAACTCTCCGCGATGGGAGATCCCCGACAGCGTGGTATTTCGTGGCAAAAGCCCGAACCAACCCGACCCGAACAAACTAAGGGAGGTGAAATCGCAAGGTGGAACAATCGTGGTCCTCTCCCATCCTCAGTCGGATCTTGTGTTCACCCTCCACGCGTACGACGCCCCTTGCATGGGGTTCTCGATCAGGCGCCGCTCCACCAACGACACCCTCTTCGACACCAGGAGGCCCTCGGGCGGGGCCGGGCTGGTGTTCAAGGACCAGTTCCTGCAGCTCTCGTCCTGGCTGCCAGCGGAGCGGGCCAACCTGTACGGGCTGGGAGAGCACACCAAGGCCGAGTTCAGGCTGGCCCACAAGCAGACGCTGACCCTGTGGACAGAGGACATCGGGAGCGACAGGGCGGACGTCAACCTGTACGGGGCCCACCCGTTCTACGTGGACGTGCGGGCCCCCACGGGGGCCACCCACGGGGTCCTGCTTTTCAACAGCAACGGGATGGACGTGGAGTATGGTGGGGACAGCATCACTTACAAGGTGATTGGTGGGATTCTGGATCTCTACGTGTTTGCTGGTCCGGCTCCGGATCAGGTCGTGGATCAGTACACGCAGCTCATTGGGAGGCCTGCTCCTATGCCTTATTGGTCATTTGGCTTCCATCAAAGCCGTTACGGCTACCAGAACGTGTCGGTTATGGAAGACGTTGTGGACAAGTACGCAAAGGCTGGGATTCCGTTGGATGTCATGTGGACGGATATTGATTACATGGATAGATTCAAAGACTTCACATTCGATCCCGTCAATTTCTCTTTGCCATATGTGCAAAGATTTGTCGACAGGCTTCACAAAAACGGTCAGAAGTACGTGCCCATCATTGACCCAGGTAGCTCATAAATGATTATGTATGTTGTATCTTGAAAAAGCTTCTTATTTCTTATAATGAATGCATTAATTAATGACCTAATTAATTAATTACTCGATCACGTTCTATATATACAATATACGTACGTACGTACAGGGATTAGCATAAATACTAGCTACGGAGCCTATAACAGGGGAATGCAAGCAGACATCTTCATCAAGTTCCAGGGCAAGGCGTACCAAGGCGAGGTCTGGCCCGGCCCAGTCCACTTCCCCGACTTCTTCAACCCCAAAACCCTAACCTACTGGACCGACGAGATCCGGAGGTTCCGCGGAATGCTCCCTGTGGATGGCCTGTGGACGGACATGAACGAGTGCTCGGACTTCCTCACCGCCTCGTGGATGCCTCCGAATCCGACCATCCTAGACGACCCGCCTTACAAGATCAACAACACGGGCTTCCACCGCCACATAAACAACAAGGCCATCCCCGCCAGCGCCTACCACCACGGGAACGTGTCGGAGTACGACGTGCACAACCTGTTTGGGTTCATGGAGTCCAAGGCCACCTACATTGCGCTCAGGAGGCTGACTCGGCAGAGGCCCTTTGTGCTGACTAGGTCCACTTTTGTGGGGTCGGGAAAGTACGCCGCACATTGGACGGGTGACAACGGTGCCACGTGGGAGAGCATGCTCGAATCCATCCCCACCGTTCTTAGCTTCGGGTTGTTTGGGATTCCAATGGTCGGAGCCGATATTTGTGGCTTCAACGGTAACACCACCGAAGAGCTTTGTGAGCGGTGGATACAGGTACGTAGCTTATCAATATATATATGCCAAGCTAGCATGCAATACTCTCTACTAGCTAGCGCCTAGCTTGTATAATTAATCAACAAATTGATTAATGTTGTACGTAGCTTGGGGCGTTTTATCCCTTCTCTAGAGACCACTCGGACATGCATTCCAACCCACAGGAGCTCTACTTATGGAGGTCGGTGGCGGAATCGGCGAAGAAGGCTCTTGGACTTCGGTACCGTCTGATTCCCTACTTGTACACCCTCATGTACGAAGCCCACGTGCGAGGAACCCCAATCGCACGCCCTCTCTTCTTCACCTTCCCGGAGGATCCCAACACGTACGACATAAGCTCCCAGTTTCTCATCGGGAGAGGCGTGCTCGTATCTCCGGCTCTCAAGAGAGGAGCAACCTCCGTGGAAGCCTACTTCCCTAGGGGGAACTGGTTTAACCTCTTCGACTACACCAAGTCGGTCTCCTCCTCCTCAGGGAAGGGGAAGCGAGTGGTGCTCGACGCCCCTCGTGACCAAATCAACGTGCACGTCGGGGCAGGCAACATCATAGCCCTCCAAGGCACGGCGCTGACCACCCAACAAGCGAGGAAGACGCCCTTTGAGCTCTTGGTGGTTGTGGCAAGTGGCTGCAAGGCCAACGGGAGCCTTTTCTTGGACAACGGAGTCGACGTTGAGATGGGAGCCGCCAATAATAGGTGGAGCCTTGTTAGCTTCGAGGCAGCTGGGTCCGTGGGCGGGAACAAGATGGTCATCTCGTCCAAGGTTGTGAATCCCAAATACGCTCTTTCGGGAGGCTGGTTGATACACAAGGTGACCATCTTGGGGTTGGACAAGGGCAAGAAAGTGGGGGGCTACACTGTACGAGGCGGAGGTGATGAGGCCGAGGCGGTCACTGGGGCCCACACGGAGGCCGAAGCTGGGGACTTCAGGGTTGTGGAAATACTGCTGCAAAATAAGCTTCTTGTTGGAAAAAACTTCAGGCTAGATGTGCAGCTCAACAACTAGCTATGTCGATCGACAAGCTAGGAGATGTGTATTTGGTTCTTTTTAGAGGATGATGTCACGGAATGGGGATTGACTACTTGTTGATTGTAGGATTTGGCACTAAATTAAACCAATGATGCAACTTGTAAGGGGGAATTGCGAGAGTACGTGGTTTATTTTCTGATATAAAAAGTCAATTGGTTTATTTTCTGTCTGATACTCTGATGTAAGCCGGCCAAATCGTTGCTGATTTTTTTTTTTTAAATTTTGATGACGACTGAAAATGGCGACATAGGATATTAATTAGAGGAAGTTTTAGCATCCGTTTGGATAACACTTAATAATATTGTTGTTGTTTTCGTTGTTGGATAACACCTCATAATAAATTATCGTATCATAATACACATTAACATCAAAGTTTAATAGAAACACGTACGCCCTTTGAATTAACGTTGTGCAATTTTGAACATCCTCGACAAAACCTTGAATCCCCATACGAAGAGACTTTTGTTTCTTGCAATCTTATTTTAATTATTATGATTATTGAAATCATGATCCAACAAACTGCTGTCATTACAGAAACATCCAGGTATAAGGGCAAAAAGAGATCATACTTCAAAGAAATACTAATAAGCAAACAAGCGAGCAGTGTTTATGACAGTACCATACGTACGACGATTGCACCATAGACCATGATCATAAAAATCGAGTCTATTAGGACGAAAATCTGGAAAGCTCAGAGAGCACCATGTTTACAAAGTAAGAGAAGACCTCTACGTTCACATTTTACAACCCAGCATTCACTGGTTAGGAAATTGTATCTTCATGATTTCCGGCCCGCTGCAAACTCAACTTCATAGCTCGTACTTGACCAGGGCCATTCTCTACAGCCTGTTGGATCGGGATTCATAAGTAGGAGTAGACTGAATTGAGTAGGATCAGTTTCGTCAACATGGAGCATAAAGTACTTACGATATGTGGAAGAAGCAAGCAGAGCCTAGTCCTCATTCTTGTCTTCGTTGTTGCTCATTTGTGGAGTGTACTGGCTAGTGGATGAAGGAGAGTACCCTGGGGCACTTGGCGAATACCCCGCACTCGGACTGTGGAAAATGATGGAACAAAAAATTTACAAGTCTCAAATATATATTTTCCCCAGAAATGATTGCTACTTAAGGCGGCTTTACCTGTATTGAGGTGAACTTGGGCTGTAATCCGGGTTTACCCCTGCTGAACTGTATGGGCTGTGGGAAAAAGAGGGCAAATATCAGTGTACACAAATTTTATGCTTGAACATGTTTGGTTGGGTCTTTCAACTAATACAATGAAAAGTTCTGATTTACCTGCTTGGACTGTAACTAGGACTTGAGGGGGAATATGATGGTGAAGTAGGTGAGTAAGACGGCGAAGTTGGGCTGCAACATAAGACATAAACAGAAAAACTTCAGAATCACAAAAATTGGTAACGAAATCCAAACTCATTATAAACAGAACAACTTCAGACATACACGCCTCATCCTACCTGTAGTTTGGAGATGTAGGGCTGTAAGGACTAGCGGGTGAAATCCTTGGACTGCTTGGAGAGTACGCAAGGGACGGGCTGTACTTGGCAGAAGGGTTGTAACTTGGAGAGGTAGGACTGTAGGTGGGAGATGTCGGACTGTAGCTGGGCGAAGTCGGGCTGTAGCCAGGGGAAGTCGGGCTGTAAGCAGGGGAGGTCGGGCTGTAAGAAGGGGAGGTCGGGCTGTACGAGGGAGAGGTCGGGCTGTACGAAGGAGAGGTCGGGCTATAAGACGGGGAGGTTGGGCTATACGAAGGAGATGTCGGACTGTAGCCTGGAGAGGTCGGACTATATGCCGGTGAGGTTGGGCTGTATGCGGGAGACGTAGGACTATAAGTCGGTGAGGTCGGGCTGTAAGTGGGAGAGGTCGGGCTGTAAGAGGGAGAGGTCGGGCTGTAGCTTGGGGATGTTGGGCTGTAGCTTGGAGAGGTTGGGGAGTAAGAAGGACTCGTAGGAGAATAAGCAGGGCTTGTGGGGCTATAGCCAGGAGAACTGGGGCTGTATGTTGGTGAAGTTGGGCTATATCCAGGAGACGCGGGATTATAAACCGGTGAGCTAGGACTATACGCGGGTGAGGACGGGCTATATGAGGACCTCGGAGAAGTATAGCCAGGAGACAGCATCGCTGGAGAAAACGCCATCCCGCCAACATAAGGTGAGAACTGAGCATCTGAGGATGGAGAGAGGCGGTAGTTGGGACTGAGCATGTAACTCGGTGACATCATTCCCTCGTGGTACGGAGTTCCAGAGATAGGAGACCGCCCAGGAGTCGTCCCGAAATCTAGCCCCCCTTCCATGTAACTCGGCAGTTGGAGTTCAATTGCATGCTGAAGCATATTCTCATTGAGGTACAAAGAGCAGCCACCTGTCCCGATCGGTGCAAGTTGCCCTAACATGATATTCTCGGTAACACCCCTCAAGTAGTCCGATTCAGCATACACAGCAGCGTCCAATAGAATGTCAACTGTTTCTTCAAACGAGCATCTCATCAATGGTCCTGTGTCGTTTCTGTTGATACCGTGGCGAGTGATGGCCATCAGATGTCCACGGTAAGTCATGGTATCACACAAAATGGCTAAATGACGGTAGTTGACATACGACCCATCAAAGGATATGACAACTCTTAGCTCATCAAGCAATGCTCTCCGCACAGCCTCAATTCCAAGAACTTCAATAACTTCAATCAAATGATTACTTGTTGTTCTTCTTGCATCTACTTCTTCATGACACATGACAGCTAAAAGATTGACACCTTCAGTATCAAGCATCCATTCCTGTTCAGAGATGAATCCTTCATTGTCGTCAAACTTGTTCAATTTAGCAGACTTGATAAAAACTTTATTGATATCTGGAATGCCTCTAAGGGCCATCTCTGTCAGCATGTTACTCTCTATTCTCTTAAGGAACACGTCATCCTCAGCAGATTCATCTTGTATTTCTCCTTTGGGAGCTTCATCGTTCATGATACGGATACGAAGGATCAACTTTTCAGCATTGTCATCATTAAAGATGCAGGTCAAATCATCGTCAAACTCCAAGTTGATCTTGCCAGCAATATCAGCCATACTCAACTTTTTGTCCACCATCATCTCACGGTTTAGCTCTATACGAAGCAACCATGGAGAGATCTTATCTGGAGAAATCTCTTCATCGGGCATTTCAAAATACGACTTTACAAAGTCAATATCCTCTTCAATGATTGTGCTCATTGGGTCTGGGTCATACCACACTTCTGTGGCATGTGTCACACTACGTAATGTAGTGTACTCCAAGGCACACTGGACGTTTTTAGCTCTCTCCTTTCCCGCATTGTGATCAAGCGGCACTGATAATCTCGTCAAGTAAACAGAGAGAGATGGTGTTTTAATTTTTTTGGCTACGTTGATAATCTCCCTCAACCTGGGAACACCAAGAGTGACATTCTTTGCACTAACACCAGCATAGTGGAAGGTGTTGAGAGTCATCTGAGTAGCAGGTTCACCAATAGATTGAGCAGCAACACAACCAATCATCTCCCCAGGTGCAACAAGAGACTGCAAAAACCGAGATTCAATCTCACCAATCACCCAATCAAAAGCTTCACGTGAAAGCCTGTACTCCTTCAACACTCTCTTACTGGCAAGGGTACTTCGAAGCGAGATATTGAAGAACAATGTAGCATTCTTTTGAGCTTCCATACTAAGAAAATCATCACCAGGAACAACTTTAAGCCTCTCCTGAAGTTTATCAACAGCCTCGACAATCTCCATAGGATGCATATCAGAACGCCTTCGTTTATCAATCTTGAACAGTTTTTGAGTATTTGAGACCAGCCTCATGAGGTTAACAGGCAAAGGCCACAAATCGTCTCCTGTGGTAGCAATTTCAGTTGCTAGCTGGTACCTGTCTGCCTCAAGCTTTTGAACTTCAGCATCAAACACATTACGGAACTCACGGATGGTTCTAAGATCTTCAATATATTCTGGCTGCATATAATCTGGGTTCCAGTGATCATCATCAAACTCGTACCTAAATATCCTGTCAAACTGTGGCTTCGTAACTTTCAGAGATTCTAATTTCTGCGACTCTATCCACACAGCATCCATCCCATCTTCTCCATAGAGAAACTGAATGACATCACCCAGTGAATTTCTCACGGTTCCATCATATTTGACCATGATATCCTCCATAGCCTTAACCAATCGCCTCTGAATATATCCAGTTTCAGAAGTCTTCACAGCAGTATCAATGAGACCTTCTCTACCACCCATGGCATGGAAAAAAAACTCTTGTGGAGTCAAACCTCGTAGATATGAGTTCTCCACAAACCCACGACTTTCTGGTCCATAGTCATCCTTTGTAAAATGAGGCAGAGTACGACCATTAAACCCAAAAGGTATCCGCTTACCCTCAACATTTTGCTGCCCCACACAAGCTGTCATCTGAGAAATATTGATAAAACTCCCCTTAGATCCAGCAGTGACCATAGCTTTCAGATTATTACTCTCTGACAAACTTTTTTGAGCACTACTTCCAGCAACATCACGAGCTTTATTCAAGACCTAAACAAAGGAAATTCACTAGATTAAAAAAGAAAGCTTATAGCTATAATTACAAAAGGGCAAAAATGAAGATGCATTCACCAGACCATACCTGATTCACTCTATTTTCAAACGAGTCCATCATTGTTCGTCCAGGCTCAGGTTCCAACTTCTTATCTTGGACATTCCTAATAAGCTCTTTCACTTCAGCTTTGGCTGTAGATATTGTTTCGTTTATTGTTTCCATGGTGGCTGCATCAGCAATTGTGTCCCCAATACCCATACTAAAAGCGTTCTGTAAAAGCCAATAATTAACAAGCCACTGTGTGTGCCCCAGAAATTTGCGTGCAGCATCTGGGCCAACTTCCTCCCTGCATGGAAAAGCAAAAGTTGTAGAATAAATACCCCAAAACCAGTCCAAGAAAAACATTGCCACATGATACACAAATTACAAAATGAAGGGAAAGACAAGCATTATGCCAAGAGAACCTAATCTTATTACAAGATAAACAATCAAAGGATAAAATATGGATTATAGTGACCTAAATGTGATAGCAAGCATACCATATCACATGTATAAGACTTCCACCAGATGTCCCAAGCGTCTTTTTGCAAAGAGTACCAGACAATAGTTCCCCCTTTTCTACTAGCACTTGTGTGTCTCCAGGAGTAAGAATCCCCTCTTTTTCATCATGCCAAGCTGAATACCTAAGAAGGTTTATCTGTTTGGGTATGATAAGATTAAACACTTGCTTCCCAGTCCAAAGAGGCCTAGGCTTCAGAATTGCCGGCTGAGGCACTTTCCCATCGAAATCCTCCCACCACATCAAGGTATTCATAAACACATCCTGCCAAAACAAAACATAGACACTAAGTAAAATAAAGCCTCGTGGACATTAGTAAAGGAAGTTCTTAGAAAAACATGTTCTAGCAGATAACCTTCTCAATGAATGTATCTCTTTTTGTGATTTTCCGGCACCCAAGAAGAGTGTCCTGCACAATACCCATCACAGGCCTATTGGATTGGGGAGATACGATACATTTTGGCACCATCATCAGCTCAAGAACTTCTGCTCGAGTCTCAAAAGACTGAGGAACATGCATGTTCATTTCATCTCCATCAAAGTCAGCATTATACGGTGAAGTGACAGACAAATTCAATCGGAATGTTGAATAAGGCATAATCTTTATTCTGTGGCCCATGATAGACATCTTATGAAGACTTGGTTGTCGATTGAAAAGAACAAAGTCTCCATCGATCAAATGCCTCTCAACCTGCACAGAACAGCACCAAATTGTCATATTCCTCACAGGAAGAAAGCAGCAGAAGAAAAGGCAAGAAAACCGAAGTATATAAGTAGACTACTTTGTATCCAAGCTCCAAATGATGATCACTACTTTTCTTCAAATAACGAAGATCAAGCCTTTGACCATCATCTCTTATAATATATTTTGCACCAGTTTTACCAGGTGGGGGATGAGGTCCATACTCAACGAGCTCCTTCAATCTACCAGCAACACTTCAGTTAATATCAACACAAGAAAGACATCAACAAAACGGGAATATAGAGGCCGATAGCATACTTTTCAATGTTATATGGTGTCACAGTTTCCGGATAAGTAAGATTTAATGCTATACTCCATGGCACTCCCAGCTGATCAATGTTAATTGTAGGATCAGGTGTGATGACTGTACGAGCAGAAAAGTCCACACGTTTTCCCATTAGATTCCCCCGTATACGACCTTCCTTGGCCTTGAGCCTGCTGCATATTGACTTTATAGGTCTACCAGATCGCTGTGTAGCCTGCAAAGATACAGATATTGATTTCTCTGGAGTTTACCCAATTTAGAATAAAATAAGATGAGCAAAAGGCATAAAATAGATACCCTGGGTTGCCCAGGAAGCTCATTGTCAAAATATGTAGCTATGTGAAACTGCAGTAGTTGAGCGAATTCCGAAATGATGTGTGCAGGGGCTCCATTTCTTTCCTGACGTCTCAAGTTGTCATTATGCCTAATTATCATGGCTAACTGATGAGTCAAGTCATCCTGCAAAAGTACAAGGTAAACTTGTGGATCTGAATAACATATCAAATCTAAAATTTAATCTGGCAATAGCAACTCTAAGCAAAATATGAGACAGGAGGAGTAAATGCTTGCCTCACTCCTTGAGGAAGTGTCCATCATAACAGAAGGCCTCACAGGAGGTGGAGGAATGGGGAGCACTTGAAGTATCATCCAATCAGGACGGGCATATTTTGGGTTCAAGCCAAGCAATTGGCAGTCATCGTCACTTATTCTCTTGAGAACGCTAAGAACCTGTTTCCACGTGCAACAAGCAATTAGAGAGAGAGAGAGAGAGAGAGAGAGAGAGAGAGAGAGAGAGAGAGAGAGAGAGTTCAGAAAATAGCAGATAAAAGGGAATTAATTTTGCCATGAACACTTGCCCTTTCAGCAGAAAGTTGTTGCTTCCTCTCAACAGGTTCCGGGAGCTGCTCCTGATCATCACCCTTCTTCTTTGTCAACTTGTATTCAGCTATCATCTTCATACCTTCAATTGTAAAAGATGGCTGCTGAGCACCACAGCCACCGCGGCTTTTTTTCATGGGCTCCCCTACGTCTTGACTATGGACATCTACTTCGTCACCACCTTCACACTTCTTCTTTCCTTTACAAGCCTCCAAAATTTTCTTTAGCCTATTTTTAGGATTCCTAATCCTCATGGCTTGCTTAAATTTGTGGTCATCCTGCATAATTCAAGAAAATAATATAAATAAGGTAACAAACTAGCTAAAAACACACAAGCCCAGAACATTTAACAAAAATATGTAACTACCATATAACTATGGGTGTAGTTGGAATCCCAAAAAGTATTGTGTTATCTTCCTTTAATTGCATTAAATGTATTAAAATTTAGAATTTAATGCAATAGAATGCAAAATGATGCATTATATATTGGGAATCCAACCACACCTAACTCTTGCAATATGTACTTACTGCTACCTCACATAGTGTACATCGCTATCAGAACAAACTACTAATTCGAAGATGCCTAGCCATCAAATTATATTATCTGCGAATGATAGAGGTGGTATCAACGCCTTGCTTACCAAGGAGAGACTAAACTAAAATGATTTTTCTGAGCTCAGCATGGTAACTTCTAAATGGAGAAAATTAGGATGATTCGCAAATAAAAAATTGACAAAATTTGGCACTGGGAAATGAAAGATGCGTCTTTACTTTTATGTTTCTAAACATAATCCATCATCCCTGCAACTGCAAAGGTGAACTACTGGAGAATCCTTATTTTGAACCTAAACCTACCAATGGGTTCTTTCAATTTACCCGACACAAAAAAAATCACCAAGGGCAGCATAAAATGAGCTTCTCTCAAACAAAACAGAGTTTCCATGGGTGACTTACCTCATCAGCTAGAATCTTGGAGCAATTGAAGCATACACATCGCATAATCGACAACACTGTTTTCAAGAACCCAATATGGTACATTGGTTTAGCTAGCTCAAGGTGCCCAAAGTGACCAGGGCACTCCGCCATGTTAGCAGTACAAGTCTCGCACTTCTGCTTCCTATCTATGGTACCCAGCCGAGGGTCGCTGAGACCACCAGGCTTAGGCTTCCCTCTCTCCGTTGTCTCACTAAATTCAATTTGCACAACAGACATTTGCCTCTGCACAACACAATTCAATCAATCAATCACGTGAACTCAATATAAAGAACCTAGGGTTTGATCGATACAATTGCCACAAAATACTGTTGTTTATGGCGGAAAGAAAATTACAATTTCATCGGCGCTGAGGATGCCAAACTGGACGCACTGGACTTTGGCGACCTCCGCCGGGGAGTAGGGGAAACGGATATCCATAGTAGTCGTTAGGGTTTGTGTTAACGATCGATATTCCTAGATGAGATCAACCGATGATCTGGACCTAGGTTCAACAACACAACAAATAAATTGATTAGAAGACAACAATCAAATTGATTAGAAGAGCTGAAGAGAGGACTAGTGACTACCTCGCTGGAGTGGCAGGAGGCTTTGCCCTTCAACGATTCGAGACTCGAGGAGTCGCGACTATCGACAAAGGGCTGGTCGCCAGTCGCGTGAATCGCCGGTCGCGCGAGTCGCGACTGAAGAGCAGAGGGCTGGTCGCCGACGACCACGATGGTTGCCTGGTGGAGTGGCGAGGAGTTGGATTCGTCAAGAACGGGGTTATGGAGGCGTCGGGCAAGTTTCAGTCGACAGTCGTGCCTCTCTCGTGCGTACTGATGAAGATGGAGGAGTACTAAACCTAAAAAAACGCTTTTTTGGTATATTTAAAAAAAAAAATTAAATCCCATTGGGGGCTACATAGCCCCCCAGGCACCACATAAATTCGGCGCGGGTTCCCACGATCCGAGAGCTAAACCAGCTGGAGTGCTCTTGGGTCAGTTGGGTGGGAGTCGTAAGAATAGCAAAACTGATAGAAAGAAGTTTGGAATTTCCCTCTTTTGATTTTCGATTTGCCTTCGACCAGCCTCCGACCATTGTCTCTCCAATTAAGTCGTCATTGAGTTCCACTATTATTGTGTGTAGAAAGAGTTTTTTGGGTAAAAAGTGATGTTTAATGTCTTGAAAAACGTAAAATGTAGAGAGAGTTGACCTTATTTCAAGAGTACTAAAAGGAGCTTTTGGATAGAAAGGGACTTTGTGGGGAAAGTGAAACAAGGCCTGGTTATGCAGAGGGAAGAGAGATATTGGTTTTCAGTGTAGCGGGTGTCAAACGATTAATGAGTACGGTTTTCTGATTATACGGATTCTTTGATGTAATTAGCTATTGGGCCAATGAGATAATATATGGATTGTATTACTAAAAGTCTCTCTCTAACATATTTCCAAGTTAAATACGGTTCCAACATAAGCCCACTTTAGAAATAATTGATGATTATGTGTTAAACTTGATTTTTTATAAACTAAATTTATTCCAAAGTGACCAGGGGCACTCTGCCATCTTAGTAGTACAAGTCTCACACTTTTGCTTTCGATCTATGGTACACAGTCGAGGGTCGCTAAGACCACCAGGCTTAGACTTCACCCTCTATGTTGTGTCACTAAATTCAATTTGCCATGACCAAGATCGTCCAGCGAATAATTTGGATGTGGGTCATTCCGGAAGTTCTTGACGTCAATGTCTTCGCTGCTCATGAAGATGTCTCTTCACTGCACAGAGCCGAGAAGAGCAACGTCTTTGAGTTTTTCATGAGACTCACTACCATCGTCGATGGATGTTTTTTAATGGCTGGAATCGTTATGTAGACCATTGGAATCAAAGGATACTCATCGGGGTCAATGGCTGAAGCTAAACGCGCAAGCGAATTTGCTTGAGCGTTTTGCTCTTTTGGGATCTGTGTGAAGGATATATTCTCAAACTGAGCCATCAAATCCTTCACCACTCCTAGAGTAACATGCCATTCTTTCATCTCTATCCTTGTATAACCCCAAAATCTGATTGATTATCAACAATGAATCATAATTAACCTCAATTTGTTGTACGGTCAGGTCTTTTGCGAGGGTCAATCCAAAAATCAGAGCCTCATACTCTACTTCATTGTTTGTGGCCTAAAATGTGCATCTTACGAATTGTGCCACCCTATCCCCCTGTGTCGATTTTAGGACTACTCATATCCCCATTCATTCAGCGTTAGATGCGCCGTCTGTGTGAAGCGTCCATTTTACTAGAGACCTTGCTTCTAGCGTCATCAACTCGACCAGTTCTACTCTTTCTTCTGTAGTAGGGCTAAAATCGACTACAAAGTCGGTGAATGCTTGGGAATTTAATGCGGTTTGGGGCTCATATTGGATGTTGAATCCGCTCAGATGTATTGCCCACTTGGCCATTCGCCACATGAATTCGGGTTTGTGCATGACTGTTTTCAAGGGATACGTGGTCCTAACCACGACCGTGTGTGACTCAAAGTAAGGGCGGATCTTATTAGAGCACATGACTAGTGCTAGCACCAATTTCTCCAAAAAAGAATAACGAGTCTAGACTGGTAGGAGAGTCCTACTTATGTAATACACAGGTTGTTGCTAGCCATCCTATTCACGAACAAGCACCCCACTGATGGCTTACTTCATGACTGTCAGGTATAATGGTAGGACCTCTCCATCTTCCGGTTTCACGGGGATCAAGGGATTGGAGAAGTACTTGTTCAGCTCCTGGAAGGCCTCTTCATGCTTCTGAGTCCAGTAGAAGCATTTGTTCTTTCTGAGTACCTTGTAGAATAGACGTCATCGATCAGCAGATTTTGAGATGAATCTGTTTAATGCAGCGATCTTCCTTGTGAGCTTTTGGATGTCTTTCACGCACCTTGGTGACTTCAGTGATACCATTGCTCGAACTTGTTTTGGGCTCGCCTCTATTCCTCTCTAGGTGACTAAATACCCAAGGAATTTTCCCGATTTCACACCAAAGGTACACTTCTAGGGGTTCAATTTCTTGTTATACCATTTCAGGATCCTGAATGCTTCTTCAAGATGACACTTATGGTCTATAGCTTTCTTTGACTTGACTAGCATGTCGTCTATGTACACTTCCATTGTCTCCTTGACCTGGTTTTGGAACATTTTGTTCACCAGTCTTTGGTACGTGGCATCAGCGTTCTGCAATCCAAAAGGCATGACCTTGTAATAGTAGGTTCCTTTGCTAGTTATGAAAGTTGTTTTCTCTTGGTCACTTTCTTCCATCCGAATCTGGTTATACCCACTGAAGGTGTCCATAAATGTCAACAACACATGACCTGCCGTGGCATCTACTAGAGAATCGATGTGAGATAACGGTTTGCGAATCCTTAGGACAAGCCTTATTCAAGTCCATGAAATCCACACACATCCTCCATTTTCCATTTTTCTGGGGCACGACCACGACGTTCGCTAGCCAATCTGGATACTTGACTTCTTTGATCTTGACAGTCTCCATTAGCTTTCCAACCTCCTCGTCTACTATTTTGTTTCTTTTTGCGGTGAACTTTCTTCTTTTCTATTTTACTGGTGGGTGATTTGGATTCACATTCAACTTGTGTGTAATGACCTCCAAATCGATTCCCACCATGTCCTCATGAGACCATGCAAAACATTCCGTATTTTTACTCAAGAAGTCTATCAACTCGCTCCTCATTGACGATGGTGCGCGAAATAACCGCTAAATAATCAAAGGTGAATTAGCGAACATAAGAAAAGAGATAGCACACCGCATTGTATATACGCGTCCAAACGTGATATATGCACAAAATTGGTACATGACTTAAAATGGGTGGCTACGTAGGGTTCCATGCATGATATGTATGCCCATGCCATCACAATTATGTGTGTGTGTGATTTTCCTTAGCCATGCATGATTATTCGTATGTGATCCACACAAGTTAAAATTGAATGGAATGAAATTAATCTTCTGCATGCAAAAGGGGTCATCATCACTCACCACCATGCTTGTCTACGTACGTGTGGAGTGCCACATGAATTCTCCTAGAAATATTTATGAGTAACGTCCCACATCGGGCAAAGCAGTGCAAACAAGCACCTCTCCAAACTATATATAGAGGAGGAGTGAGATTAAATAAAGGATCGAAGAACCTCTTCGGGTTAGGAATCTTTTCCTGTACCTAGATTCGATGTACTTGATCTCCGAGTGAGATCGCACTATTTACGGTATAAAGTCCAAAAGGCTTTATTTGTAATGAGGATTACAAAACAATCAACTGAAGGGCGGGAAGTAGGAATAATCTATGTACGAAAACCGTTTGGTTGTACGAAATCCCGAGAATTAGTATTTAATATAATCCCGTTTATAGCGCGTATTATTTCGGGTTTCATCAATTGACGCTTCCAAATCTACACCAATCTTGACGGACCGATTAAGGTCTGACTGGTCTATGACCACTTCCTCCACCTGCTCGTCATCTTTTTCTTTCTCTTTTGGCACGGTGGAATCCATTGTTTTCGTTAGTTGCTATGCTGACTTTTGACAGACTGTTGGTTTCAAAGCCGACTTGTAACATTCTCTAGACGTTTTCTGATCCCCTCTAATTCTTGAACCTCCCAGAGCATAGGGAATTTCAACATCTGATGGTATGTCGAAGGAACTGCCCTCATATCGTGGAGCCATGGTCTTCCCATTATTACATTATAACATGACGGACAATCCATGACAGAATATCTAACTTGGATGTTTATCCCCTTCGCATACGTGGGAAGGACGATGTCACCTTCGGTGTGCTTCACCTCTCCGTTGAATCCTACCAACGTAGTCGGGATCTTTTCCACGTCGTCCTTGCTTAATCCCATCTCCTTCAATGCCCCCAACATCATGAGATTCGTAGAGCTTTTGGTATTGATGAGGACTCGTTTGACCGGGACGTTCCCTATTGATAGGGAGATTACTAAACCATCATGGTGAGGTCCTTCGAGACCGTCGACGTCATCGTCATCAAAATGTATCGCGAGATTGACGACGACGGAAAGCATTTTCTCGGGCGTTCTTCTTGGTTGCTGAATATGTAAGACCACATACACTCGATCCCCCAGTGATCACGTTCACGACCTTGACGAGTATTGGCGACGCGAATTTGCCCGCACGTGAGGCCTCTACTACATTCGGTGAAACCTGTACATTGGGTGCTACTTCCGTTATCCTTCATCGGGATACGAGATAAGCAATATCTCTCCTTAGCGCTACGCACGCTTTGGTTACATGAACATAATCATCATGAAAGTTGCACCATTTGCTCATATCTTTGTTTGGGTAGGGCTTCTCATTTCTCGTAGGCCATCTTATGCCCCACACCGTCAGAGCTATGTTCTTTATGAGATCTTCGGGGGATAAACCCAGGTTGAACTCGTGATATTTTGGTAGTAACGGCTTCATGGGCTTCGCTTCAACGACGTTTACCTTCACTGCATCGGAATGAGCACGCCAGTATGGTTGGTCACGACGTTCCCGACGGTGATCTGGCGTAGCTTTTTTCTCCACCCTTTCCCAAAAACTCACAGATTTTCTCAACTTCAGATCTTCTTCAAGCCTGATCTAAGCAAATGCTTTAGTATGGACATCATCAAATCTATGGCAAGGATTCTTGGTGAGCTCTTTGTACAGATCTCCATCCTCATTGACTCACTGACAGAAGGCTTTCATGGCGGTTGGCATGTCACAGTGTGGGATAAAGATCTTCTCGCGGTTGAACCTGTCCAAATATTCCCAGGTAGATTCCTTTGGCTTCTGGATTATCCGGTACAGGTCATTGGAATGTTTCTCAAATCTCCGATAGCTAGCGAATTGGACTCTAAATGAATCCATCAACTCAGCGAAAGAGTCGATGCTTCCTCATGGAAGATTTACAAACCATTTCAAAGCCGGCCTCGCGAGAGCCGCACCGAATCCCTTGCACATTAGTTCTTCCTGAGAGTGATACGGGACGACACTAGTCATTATTTTTTGCTTAAATATAGCTACATGCTCATCCAGGTCTCCCGTTCCGTCATAGGGACTCATGCTCGGGACCGAGAACTTCTTGGGTATGTTGACTTGAGCGATGTTCAGAGCAAAGGGTGACTCGTCATAATCGTCAACTGCTTCTTTTTCGATGGGTCGAGGGACCCCAAGGATCTTAGCGAGTTGCTCGATGAACTGGTTTCGGATGATGTCTTCCAGTTTTTGGGGATGACGGCGGTCCCAATCCTCTTCATCATCCATGATCGTCCTCGAAGTAACGGGGACTAACTTCTCATGCAGACATAAGGCGAACGAGTGCTCTAGCACCCTCTCTAGTGTGGCTGTCTTGCGTGGGGGTAATGGATGGGACTCTCGGGACGGTTGTTGGTGGGGTGACGAACTCCGTTCCGGTGGTATTTCGTTCCGACCAATGGGGTTTCTAGAGGAACCTTCTCCCCCATTGGTTCATGCTCGATCCGTCGTTCGAGTGCGTGGGCCGACGGAGGAGATGGATTGCAATTGAGAGCACAACCCTTCATTATCGGTGGCTAGTTGCTCAATGTTGGTTTTGTGCTTTTCGTAGCAAGCACGCTGATTCGTTAACTCCTTCTCGAGAGCTTGAAGTCTTAAGGTGAATTCTGATAACTCGACACGGAGCGCTACTGATGCATCCTAGCATGCGCCACCATCAACTCCAGCGTTCGACTTTTGGCCTATTTCGTCGGAGTTGCTCATGGAAACTATTGGAATCTCTCGAATCTGGTGCAGATGACCCTTTTTATCGTAGGCCTCACGGTGGACGCCAAATTATTTTGGACAAAAAATGTATAAACGATTTTTTGTCTTGAATTAGGATTACAATCGAAAGAATCTAGGGAAAACGAATGAAAAATATCGATGTAACCGATGATCGTAGAAGTACAAGTTTTCTATTGGTTTTTGAGCTCAAGTCTGCTATGCGTACATTGGAATGAATCTCAAAATCCACCTTAGATTGACACCCCTATACCCTATGACGTATACTTTGTAAAACTTATCTCTTATTATCTCTTATATAAACAGATAAGAGACATATACCAATTATTCACGTAAACACATAGCAGACATTAACAACCATAAAAGGTTGCACACACAGTTCTATGTCGTTACTACTCATACTAAAACATCTGTCACTCTTTAACTTATATTACAACTCATATGTCTAAGATGCAAAATGAGGAGGAGAAGGTTACATAGAGCTTCAGCCGACCGACCTGTATGAATGTGCCCTCTAAAAGGACACACGTCAGAAAAATCTAGTTGAACCTGAAAAAATGTTTTGTGATTTACGTGAGTCGCATACTCAGTGAATATAAACCACCATCAATTATTTCACACAGAATCAAGACATTTAGTCCATGTACATATACATACATATTATACATATGTCATATAGAAATTTACCATTGATATGCTGTGTTTTGTACAGCATAACTAGGACTTTTTAGTACATATTTCTGTAGTATTTTAGGCCTATTATGAGCGTTATTGAAGAACAGATTTGAAGGCCGGAAGTTCAGAGTTAGCAAGAAGTTGAAGACTTCGAAGAAGCTGAAGGTCGCGATCGCCGTCACTCTTAGGGGCGATTGCGGTGGACGTCGCTGAAGGACCGCGATGACATGAAGGCCGCGATCGCGGCCATGTTCGGGTGGCGATCGCGGTTGCCAGAGATCGCCGATGGGTCGCGGTTTGAAGTCAGGCAGCGATCGCGGCTAGGTTTGGGCAGCGATCGCGGCCCTGTTGGATCTGACGCGTTGTTGGATTAATCTGCTTAGTTTATTTTTATATTCTTATCTTTTTAATTTCGACTGGTTCGAGACTATATTAGGTTATTTTTCAGACTTTGTTTTGTATTCTCTTAGACCTAATTTTGAGACTTTGTGTTTTTCTCTCTTATGGAGAACTAAACTCTCTAGATTCTATTCGAGTTGAAGCTTTTCAGACTCAAGTTGTTGTGAGATTCGTCTTTTCAGGTTTATTTCTACAGGTTATTTCAATTCTCTTGGGCATAATTTATATTGATTGTATTGATTTCTACTTGATTGATCATCTTGTTGGAATTGATATTATCTATTGCTAGATCTAGGTTTTCTCGTAGAAAAGCCTAATCTTTGTAGCAACTCAATTGGTTTAGGACTCGTTGGACTAAAACAATTGAGAAGAGATTTGAATGCATGTTAATTGTTTGACTCGTTGGAATTCAATTGCATGTATCCTGTTTATCCTTGTTCTTATTGCTAGTATTCATATTATTTATGATCGTTTCATGAGTAATTTGGATATTAAGTTTGCATGTCTCGTTGCCATGTCATAATTCTGATCAGGATAGGAATAACTAAAAGGAATAACTTGTTTGAATCTAGGATCAATAACTTGAGGAAGAAAAGTGGATACTTGAATAGGATTGTTTTTTCCCTAATTGATAAAAATCCAACTTTTGCCCTGTTTGTTTGCTTGTTTTGTTTGTTTCAATCCGTAGTTTTAGTTTTAATTCACAAAATCCCCCCTTTGTTACTTCTTTGAGTTGATAATAATAAAACTTAGGATACAAGTGTCTCTTGGGTTCGACCCCGACTTACCGACTATACTAGTTGAGTAATTAGGGATTTATTTTTGATTTGGCATCAACGATTTTAAGCCAGTCAAATTTTGGCGCCGTTGTCGGGGACACTTTTGTTTAATTCTAAGTTTTTATTGTTACCAACTCTAGTGTGGACCCTAGTTTATGGTCCACACTCGTGCTACTGATTCTTCTATTTTGCCTTTTGATTCAAAGATTGAAAGGACCCTTTCCAGGTTGAGACGTGAAGCTCGGGAACTACTCCGTGAATTACCTTTCGACTTGAATTCTGCTGAAACTGAGACAATGGGAGATCAGACTTTGAAGCAGCTGACTGCTCCAAACTTTCAACAACAGCCCCTGGCTGTTCAGTTCCCTGCGTTGAATGATGGTGTCAAGTTTGAATTGAAATCAAGATTAATCCATCTTTTACCCCAATTCCATGGGCATGGTGGAGAAGATCCAAACAAGCATCTTGCTGAATTTGATCAGGTCTGCTCAAGTATGAAGCCTACTGATGTAACTGAGGACCAGATCAAGCTGAGGGCGTTTCCTTTCTCTCTGAAGGATTCAGCCAATGAGTGGCTCTACTATCTTTCTCTAGGCTCCATAAATACCTGGACTAAGATGAAAGCGGCATTCTTGGAGAAATATTTTCCTGCCACCAAACAGAACAGTCTGAAGAAGAGCCTGAGCAATATTGAGCAACATGTTGGAAAGAGTCTGTATGATTATCATGAGCGATTCAAGAGACTGTGTGCTAGTTGTCCGTATCATGGGTATTCTAATCAAGACCTGGTACTGTATTTCTTTGGTGGATTACTGGATGAAGAGCGCAGAATGGTGAATGCAGCTTGTGGCGGAAGCCTGATGAATAAGACACCAGCAGATGCCCTTGAGCTCTTTTCTGAACTATCTGAGAACTCAAGGCAATTTAACAAAAGAACTGGCGCTAAGGGAGTCAATGCTATGGACTCCTCTTCTGTTATAAAAGCTGAGATGGCGGAGTTGAAAGATATGATGAAGAGGTTCATGCTGCAAGGAACCCCTCAACAACTGAAGGCATGTGAAGTCTATGCTGATACACTTCACCCTACTGATGCTTGTCCACAACTCCAGGAACCTCAGGCTGAGGTTAATGTTGTAGGAGGCTATGGACCTCCTAGACCTCGTTTTGATCCCTATTCTAATACATACAATCCAGGTTGGGCACATCATCCCAATCTGAGATATGGGAATCAGAATCAGCCTCAATATAATCAACAAGGAGGCAATCAGCAACCCCAGCAACCTTATGTCTAGGGCTGGGCAACGGTCCAAGACCGGACCGGACCGGACCGGACCGGACCGGATTTTCTAAAATCCTTGGACCGAGGACCGGACCGAAAAATACCGGTCCGGTCCCGGTCCGGTCCCGGTCTTGGACTGTTTTCACCCACTTTAGTTAATCGCTTGTTTTTTTTCACCGGTCCGAGGTTTTGGACCGGTTAGACCGGTTTCAGACCGGATTTTAATCACTTGTTTTCTACTTTTCTTTGGTTTCTTGTAATAATCGCTCGAGAAGGACTGAAGGAGAATTTACTAGTATGATTTATTTACATTTACTAATTTACAAAATACAAAAAATATATATATATTAAAAATCTGGTCCGGACCTGGACCGTACCTGGACCGGACCTGGACCGGACCGGGACCGGATTTTCCAAAATACTTGGACCGAGGACCGGACCGGATACTCCCCGGTCCGGTCCGGTCCCGGTCCGGTCCCGGTCCGGTCCACCCCGGTCCGGACCGGATTATACCCAGCCCTACTTATGTCCCTAGACCTCCAGCTCAGAGCCAAAATAATTCATCCAACGCGTAAGAGTTGATTGCAAGGCTAGCTATTACAGTGGAACAGATGGGACAGACTACTCAAGCCAGTATCAAGAATATGGAGACTCAGATCAGTCAACTGGCTAATGCAGTGAGTAAATTGGAGGCCAAAGATTCTGGAAAATTGCCAGCACAGCCCATCAATCCTAGGGAGAATGTGAGTGCGATTACTTTACGAAGTGGAAAAGAATTGCCGAAAATTGACGAGAGATCGGAAGAACCGCGATCGCCGCCAAAATCAGAGGCGATCGCGGCTGAAGAGGCCGCGATTGCGGCCCCCACCAACGGCGATCGCGGCCCCTTAACTGAGGCCTCGGGATTTGAGAAAATTGAAGACGCGATCGCGTCCACATCGGGCAGCGATCGCGGTGGCGGTGATTCCCGAAAATCTCAAGAACCGCGATCGCGGCTTTCTGATGGCGATCGCGGCCAGGCTCCAGTTTCCAACGATCAATATGTTCGTCCAGATTCCCTTCCATGGTTTCCCAGAAGCCACCTCCTCCCTTTCCTGAAGCACTGAAAGACACAAGGAAGCCAGAGAACGACAAGGAGATCTTTGAGACGTTTTCCAAGTGTGAGGTAAATATCCCTTTGCTCAATCTGATTAAAAGCGTTCCTAGATTTGCTAAATTTCTGAAAGAGTTGTGCACTATTAAGAGGAACCAAAAATTAAAAGGGAAACAGAAAGTTAAGGTTAGTGAACATGTCTGAGCTGTATTTCAAAGGCGAATGCCTAAGAAGTGCAGTGATCCAGGCATGTTCAGCATTCCCTGCATAATAGGAGACACTAAAATAGATAAAGCCATTCTTGATTTAGGTGCTTCTATCAATGTTATGCCTTATTTTGTTTATACTTCACTAGGCTTGGGACCTTTGCATGAAACTGATGTTATTGTTCAATTAGCTGATAGGTCCACAGTCTACCCGAAAGGGCTTGTTGAAGATGTCCTTGTCATGGTTGATAATTTGATATTCCCTGCTGATTTTTATGTGCTTGATATGGATCATGATGTGCATGTTGCACCCATTCTGTTAGGGCGTCCTTTCATGAAAACTGCTAGAACAAAAATTGATATGTGTAAAGGTGTCCTAACTATGGAGTTTGATGGGGAGAAATTTGAATATAGTATGGATAATGCTATAAAATACCCCCAGGATGACCATTCTCTTTGTTCTATTGATGTAATTGATCCCATTGTGCAAGATGTCTTTGATGCTACTTATGGTGATGAATTACAATATGTGTTAGAGAATGATGTCACAACTTCATGCATGGATTATGATTTGCCTGATAGATATCATGAAATCCTTGCTGATCTAAGTGCTTGTTGTGAATCTCCTGCTGATGCTTTAGCCATTGGGCCCATACCACTAACTCTCCCTAGCAAGAAGTTGCTTCCTTATGTAGTACAGGCACCTGAAGTTGAGCTTAAACAGCTCCCTGAGCATTTAAAATATGCCTTTCTTGGAGATGGTGACACTTTGCCTGTCATTATTTCTAACAAACTTTCCAAGGAGCAAGAAGAAAAATTGGTGCAGGTACTGAAAGAGCAAAAGACAGCTCTAGGTTGGACTATTGCTGACATTAAAGGGATCAGTCCCTCTACATGTATGCATAGGATCCTCCTAGAGGATGGTGCCAAGCCATCCAGACAGCCACAGAGACGACTCAACCCACCTATGATGGAGGTAGTAAAAAAGGAGGTACTGAAGCTCCTACAGGCAGGTATGATCTATCCCATCTCTGATAGTCAGTGGGTTAGTCCGACCCAAGTTATGCCCCAAAAAGGAGGCATTACAGTGGTAGAGAATGTGCATGGGGAACTAGTCCCCACACGAGTTCAGACAGGTTGGAGAGTCTGTATTGATTACCGTAAGTTGAATGCGGTAACCAGAAAAAGATCACTTTCCCTTGCCATTCATTGATCAAATGCTTGAGCGACTTGCCGGTCGTTCCTATTATTGCTTTTTAGATGGCTATTCAGGGTACTTTCAGATTGCTATTGCACCGGAGGACCAGGAGAAAACGACATTTACATGTCCCTTTGGCACTTTTGCATACCGCAGAATGCCATTCGGATTATGTAACGCACCCGGTACGTTCCAACGGTGTATGGTAAACATCTTTTCTGAATACATTGAAAATTTTATAGAGGTTTTTATGGATGACTTTACAGTACATGGAGACGACTTTGATGCCTGCTTAAACCACCTCTCTTTAGTCCTTCAAAGATGTGTAGACACCAATTTGGTTCTAAACTCTGAGAAGTGTCATTTTATGGTTGAGCAAGGCATTGTGTTAGGTCACATAGTGTCATCCAGGGGTATTGAGTTCGATAAGGCAAAGATTGATATCATTCAGTCTTTGCCTTATCCTACTAATGTGCGTGAAGTGCGTTCTTTTCTAGGCCATGCAGGTTTCTATCGCATGTTTATTAAAGATTTTTCCAAGATCTCAGCCCCATTGTGTGATTTGTTGAAGAAGGATGTGCCTTACGAGTTCAATGAAGCATGCAAAAAGGCGTTTGATGAGCTGAAAACACGCCTAATAAGTGCCCCAATTATTCAAGCCCCGGATTGGTCTCAACCTTTTGAGATCATGTGTGATGCAAGTGACTACGTTGTTGGGGCTGTTTTGGGTCAAAAGGAAGCTAGAGCATCCCATATCATACATTATGCTTCCATGACTCTAAACGATGCCCAGAGGAACTACTCCACCACTGAGAAGGAAATGCTTGTTGTAGTGTTCGCCTTGGAGAAGTTCAGACAGTATCTGCTGGGTACAAAGGTGATAGTTTATTCAGACCATGCAGCACTTCGTTATTTAATGACGAAAAAGGAGGCTAAGCCGAGATTGATAAGATGGATCCTCTTGCTGAGTGAGTTTGACATTGAGATACGGGATAAAAAGGGAGCTGAAAACCTTGTAGCTGACCACCTGAGCTAGCTTGTACATGTGGAAGACAAGTCAGAAGGTCAAGAACAAATTCAAGGACGATTCCCCGATGACATGCTTTTCGAAGTCGATACTGGTGCCCAACCGCGATCGCCGCCAGAACAAGGGGCGACCGCGGCTGAGACAACCGCGAACGCGGCCAAAAAGAGGGGCGATCGCGGCGACGAATCGCGACTGGAGGAATTTGCTTGTGGGATCCACTCGTTCAGGCCATGGTACGCAAATCTAGTCAACTACCTCGTCTCAAGGGAGTTTCCACCTAATTTTACCAAGGCTCAGAAGGACAAGGTGCGTCATGAATCCCGATTCTATGTCTGGGATGATCTTTATTTATGGAAGCACTGCACAGATCAGGTAATCCGACGGTGTGTCCCGGATTCTGAGGTACAATCTATCCTGTCTTTTTGTCATTCCTATGAATGTGGGGGTCACTTTGGGACTAATAAAACTGCTAGGAAAGTCTTAGAAGCTGGTTTTTATTGGCCTCATATTTTTAGGGATGCATATGCTTTCTGTAAATCATGTGATCGTTGTCAAAGGGTGGGTAATATTTCTAAGAGACATGAGATGCCTCAATCTCGTATGATATTCTGTGAAGTTTTTGATGTTTGGGGCATTAATTTTATGGGACCCTTCCCCTCTTCTTATGGGAATCTGTATATTTTACTTGCGGTGGACTATGTTTCCAAGTGGGTGGAAGCAAAGGCCACCAGAACTGATGATTCAAAAGAAGTTGCAGGTTTCCTTAAGGACAACATTTTTTCCAGATTTGGGATTCCAAAAGCTCTAATCAGTGACATGGGTACTCATTTTTGCAACAAGACTGTGAGTGCTTTATTGAAGAAGTACCATGTCACTCAAAAGATCTCTACAGCCTATCATCCCCAAACCAATGGACAAGCTGAAGTGTCCAATAGGGAGATAAAATCAATTCTGGAGAAGACGGTGGCGCTTAACAGGAAAGATTGGAGTTTGAGACTCAATGATGCTTTATGGGCCTACCGTACTGCTTATAAGACACCCATCGGGATGTCCCCCTTCAGATTGGTTTATGGCAAAGTTTGTCACTTGCCAGTTGAGCTTGAGCACAAAGCTTATTGGGCGGTCTAAAAGTGCAATTTCAACCTTAAAGAGAATGGAGAGTGCAGAAAATTACAATTGCAAGAGTTGGAGGAGTTGAGATTGGATGCTTATGATAATGCTGTGAACTACAAGAACAAAACCAAAGCTTGGCATGATAAGAACATCCTCAGGAAGGAATTCAAAGTTGGAGACAAAGTCCTTCTGTTTCAGTCTCGTCTCACACTCTTCCCAAGAAAACTCCGTTCTAGATGGGCTGGACCGTATACAATTACTCAAGTTTTTCCACATGGGGCTGTGGAATTATTGGATGGGGACTCCCAAAATATGTTTAAGGTTAATGGTCAGAGATTAAAGAAATACCATGAGGGAGTCAGCCATGAAGTGCTAGAAGAGATGGGTCTTGATGATCCAACCCCAGTTGCCAACTAAAAAGGGCACTAATGTCGAGCCAACGACATTAAACAAAGGCGTTGCTCGGGAGGCAACCCGAGGTAAGTTTTTCTTTTTCTTTTTCTGTTTTTTTTATTTTGTTTAATTTTTATTTTCAAACTCGTGAGGCTAACACGCAGGTACTAGGTTCGAAAGAACATTACTGAGGACAAACCGCGATCGCACCTCGAAAAGGGCGATTGCGGGGCGTTTTTCGAAAAGAAATTGACGGTACCTTGCGAAGGCCGCGATCGCGGCCCCCACAAGGCCGCGATCGCGGCCCCCCAGAGTTATAAAAAAAATATATATATATTACGAGGCAGTGGGGCCACTCCCACCGCCGGCCCCACCCCTCTTCGTCCACCTTCTTCTTTCTCCTTCCTCCTCTATTCTTCACTTCTTCTTCTTCCTCCATTAACCACCATTAAAACTCTCTTCAAGCTCCATTACCCTCCTCAAAAATTTCTTCCAAACTCAATAAAAAACTCGGATCTACAATCCTCACTTCGTTCTCAACCCAAATCCGTTCACAAAATTTCATTGACCTCTCCATTTCTCCCCAAAAATCAAATCTACAAAAATTCCAAAAATTTCCTCCCATAGCTTTCAATCCACCATAACCATCCCTCTTGGTCCGATGATGGTTTGTTGAAGGCAAACCGGAGAGGCGACCGCGGCTCGAAGGAGAACAAAACCGCGGTATCGGAGTTGCGTCGCCGCCTTGGAATCGTCGATCGCCCAGAACCGCGATCGCGGCCCTCTGCATACCGCGATCGCGGCCTCCCACCAGAAGGCGATCGCGCCTCTTTCACGTGGCGACCGCGGCTTCCCAACAATGTCCGAATTTCAGTTTCTGTAAGTTGCTTCTTTGCCTCTACTGTTGATCTGAATAGCTGCATTTAATAGATGGCGTATCCTGTTAAGAAGTTAACTCCTGCACAGAAGAAAAAATGGGATTCTCTGGCTAAGAGGAAATTCACTAGTACTAAATTCTTTGATGTTGAGATGCTTAGGACACTAGGCATGTATGACTGTACTCAGAGATTTCTGATGGCGGGTGGATTGGGGGGCTTTATTGGTTTGAATTCCCCTACATATAGGAACATTTTGCTAGAGTTTCTGTCTACGTTTCAGGATGATGAGGGTTTGCTCAAATTTAATATTTTGGATGAGCCTTATTATATAGACAGAGAGGGGTTGAAAGGAATTTTTGGGATTACTGGTGTGCCTACTGAGAATTGGGAGGTAGTTCATAAAGAGTCAGGCCTTAATGATTTTTGGGAGGCGATTACAAGGGTTGGGTTCTTGCCTAAGAAGGGGGAGTATAACTATTGCATTACCCATCATTGTATTAGATTATGTCATAAGGTACTGTCCATGAGTTTTCTGGGACAAGGGGAGGTAAACAAGGCGTCTCGCTTTGACATGAGCATGATCTGGTGTTTGATGCCTATGAAGGCTGCAATTCCTGATTGGGTTGAGCTGTTTATTGGGAGTATCAAGAAATCCTGAAAAAGGATACTGGCAAGATTGCTATAGGTGGGATGATAACTTTGCTTGCCAAAGAGTTTGTGAGTGAGGAGAGGTTTGGACGGCCTGATAGTGTTGAGTATAAGTTTAATGAGAACCAGCTAAAGAGGGCCCATTGTTTGAAGGGATCAGCTGAGCAGGGTTATATCTGGACTCTAGGTTCTCCAGCTGAGGATTATTTGCGTCTTCCCAAAGCTATGCCCACTGGCCCTGCCTTACCTTATCTGTACATCCCATCTGATTTTGTTGGTGGGGGCGGGGTTCAGTAGGAGGAGCATGCTCCTGATGTAGAGATGGAGGATCAAGAGGCTCATGAGGATCACGATGATCATGATGATGATGATGATGGTGATGATGGAGACGATGGAGGAGATGTCAGAGATGGTGGCCGTGTTCCTGGTTATGGTGGTGCTGGTTTTGTGCCTGGAGGTGGTGTTGGTACGTCATCAGTTGGATGGGGTGCTAGTTCTGGTACAACACCAGCTAGTACATCTAGTTGGCAGACATGAGGATATTCTGGTTATGGTGATGGTGGAGCTGCTGCATATAGAGGTGGATATGGAGGTTTTGGAGATACTTCTGCTTGGGATGCTGCTGCGGGTAGAGTTTGATGGGGTGGACATTCTGATTCCGATTGGCAAAACAGGATGTTCTAGGAGATGGGACGACTTACTGTGTCCCAAAATGAGATAGTGTCCACTTAGAGAGAGATTGTGGCGTAGTAGAGAGAGTTGGTAGCTCAACAGAGTGCTATTGCATCCACCGTTCAAGATATACAGCGAGTGCAGGGGCAACACCATCAGTTTTTCAGCCATATGTGGCCAGGTTTTCCTGACTGGTCACAGTATCATCCACCAGGTCCACCACAGTGAGTCTTTTGTTTCCTTTCCTTTATTTTTATCTGATTTGTCTTTATTTCATTGAGGGCAATGAAAGGTTTAAGTATGGGGGAGGGAGTACTCACTGTTGTATATATGTACAGATGCATTTTAGTTCTGCATTTCAGATTTAAAAAAAATTAAAAATTAAAAAATTAAAATTAAAAAAAGCCATAAAAAAGGCATATAAAATCCTGGGATGAGCTGAAAACCCGAAAGGGCGGTTCAGGTAATAAGCAGGTAACCCGGACCGACATTAGGCTGGGGTAATATGAGGTTTATGAGAGATGTGAGTATTTGTGAGCACACCTAAGAAAAATGAAAAGAGTGATTAGGTGAAAACTCGAAAGGGCGCCTAAGTAGAATGAGTGGAAAAATCAGAGTGTTTAGGATCATATTCTACTTTGGGGTCTCGGGATTACACTTTAGATGTTGGGTAGATCCTAGGTTGCTCTACACTTTTTGGAGCTTGAGCGCTATATCTTGTATCTGTGAGGTGTGTGATTTGAGCATTCATGTTTTTGCTCATTATTTCTCTACATGGGTCCGGGTTGTGAGATTATTTTGAGTGCTTTTTAGTTTTAGGTCATTTTCTCCCATTGTTGTCTGTAGACCTTTGTTGATTTGTCATGCTTGATTTTATTTTGAGCTTATTCGAGGACGAGCAAGGTCTAAGTATGGGGGAATTTGATATGTTGTGTTTTGTACAGCATAACTAGGACTTTTTAGTACATATTTCTGTAGTATTTTAGGCCTATTATGAGCGTTATTGAAGAACAGATTTGAAGGCCGGAAGTTCAGAGTTAGCAAGAAGTTGAAGACTTCGAAGAAGCTGAAGGCCGCGATCGCCGCCACTCTTAGGGGCGATTGCGGTGGACGTCGCCGAAGGACCGCGATGACATGAAGGCCGCGATCGCGGCCATGTTCGGGTGGCGATTGCGGTTGCCAGAGATCGCCGATGGGTCGCGGTTTGAAGTCAGGCAGCGATCGCGGCTAGGTTTGGGCAGCTATCGCGACCCTGTTGGATCTGACGCGTTGTTGGATTTATCTGCTTAGTTTATTTTTATATTTTTATATTTTTAATTTCGACTGGTTCGAGACTATATTAGGTTATTTTTCAGACTTTGTTTTGTATTCTCTTAGACCTAATTTTGAGACTTTGTGTTTTTCTCTCTTATGGAGAACTAAACTCTCTAGATTCTATTCGAGTTGAAGCTTTTCAGACTCAAGTTGTTGTGAGATTCGTCTTTTCAGGTTTATTTCTACAGGTTATTTCAATTCTCTTGGGCATAATTTATATTGATTGTATTGATTTCTACTTGATTGATCATCTTGTTGGAATTGATATTATCTATTGCTAGATCTAGGTTTTCTCGTAGCAAAGCCTAATCTTTGTAGTAACTCAATTGGTTTAGGACTCGTTGGACTAAAACAATTGAGAAGAGATTTGAATGCATGTTAATTGTTTGACTCGTTGGAATTCAATTGCATGTATCTTGTTTATCCTTGTTCTTATTGCTAGTATTCATATTATTTATGATCGTTTCATGAGTAATTTGGATATTAAGTTTGCATGTCTCGTTGTCATGTCATAATTCTGATC
The DNA here is from genome assembly GCA_964016875.1 of Fallopia convolvulus. Lineage (NCBI taxonomy): Eukaryota > Viridiplantae > Streptophyta > Magnoliopsida > Caryophyllales > Polygonaceae > Fallopia > Fallopia convolvulus. The sequence goes on from OZ024729.1 coordinate 59,096,081, forward strand.
AGGATAGGAATAACTAAAAGAAATAACTTGTTTGAATCTAGGATCAATAACTTGAGGAAGAAAAGTGGATACTTGAATAGGATTGTTTTTTCCCTAATTGATAAAAATCCAACTTTTGCCCTGTTTGTTTGCTTGTTTTGTTTGTTTCAATCCGTAGTTTTAGTTTTAATTCACAAAATCCCCCCTTTGTTACTTCTTTGAGTTGATAATAATAAAACTTAGGATACAAGTGTCTCTTGGGTTCGACCCCGACTTACCGACTATACTAGTTGAGTAATTAGGGATTTACTTTTGATTTGGCATCAACGATTTTAAGCCAGTCAACCATGCAAATGCAAATGCCGATGTATCCGATTTATTATTCCGTGAACTGTTCAAGCCTGAATCTGCCCCGGGTTTACTATATATGGACTCTTATGACTCCTTTAGCAAAGAAATCCGAAGATCTCCTGAATATTGACTCTTATGGTCCTGTATGATCCGAAGATCATGTATGATCCGAAGATCCTGTATGACCCGTAGGTCGCTTTAACAAAGAAATCCGAAGATTTCCTAAATTACAGTTCAGGGCAAGACAGTCACAGGTCTTTTTAATCTCATTGCAATATGCTATGCAATCAAGTGCATTATGTAACCATATATTATATGTCATCTATTAACATACTTTCTGTGCAAACAAATCTGGAAATTTCAGAGCTATCATATAAAACACATATATCCATATAATCCATATAGCACACATATCCATATAGTTCATATAGCACATATATCCATATAGTTCATATAGCACATATATCCATATAGCACATAGGGTTGAATCTCCGGTCTATACTCACCTGTTCAAGACAGATACTATTTCTCTTCCCCTTGTCTTTGACCACGATCTATGACTTGTGCTCCTATATGTAACCCAATGCAAATTAGGCTATTTGCTCTTATAAACTCTAACCCCAAATGCAATGATATGCCAGAATGCATTATAACTTCTTGTGCATAATTCCAAATCCTTTAAAACATGACAACAATATACTATATATATATATATAAGAACATTTTTCTAGTTCAAACCTTTTTGTAAAACTTGATCAAAGGGCTCCCTAATATCCTTACAAAACGAAACCCTAAAATTACTCTGAAATCTTTTACCGAATATAAACCCGATATCGAAAACACCCTTTGAGAGCTGTAAATCAACCGATTTTCAAATCAAAAGCAACTGTAGATCTAGATCTGAAAAAATAAATAAAATAAAGATAAACCAATAACTAATTAAAACTTACCAAACCACGCTTGTGTTTTGAGATTAAAACCCGATAGAAGAGATCTTGAACCAGATCCAACAAAAACAACCGAAATTAAACTCTTTTTCTTCCTCTCCTCTCTTTTTCCTCTTATCTATGTACGCTCGTTTTTTTCCATTTGAAAGCTTCATGTTGAAGGACAAAACAAGTTCATTTATGTATCTCTCTGCAAAGTCGGCAAATTTGTTTCGGAAATTACGATTTTTATCCTTAAATCTCCTTTACTACAAACTTTACCCTGAAATTATTAATAATTAACTTTAAGTTAAAAACTTTATAAAATATAATAAATTTAATTAGAAAATAAATATTACTTTTAAAAATTCAATGTATATCATGCCACCATGCTATGCATATGCTTACAATCTTATATAAATGCAAAATGACGTATGCACTTTAGTCGGTGATGTTACATTAGATCTATTAAACTAGTCGTTTCCTCCATTTTGCCCACGATCTCCATGTCGTTATTTCGTATCTCGACTGTTGGCCACCTCCCCACATTTGTCAGAGTAAGTAACCACTGTGTATGATCGATCCTTTGGGCGGAAGACCCCTCTCTGCGACCGCAACCTTCTTTCTTCATTCGAATGATTGCTAACTTCTTTCTGACCTTCGAGAGTCTCATGACTTCTATCTTCGCGCACGTGCATGACATCTCTTCTACCTCTGGGCCGCTTTGCTTTATGGGCTTACTGTTTTTAGGCCCAACACGTGCATGACATCTCTTACTTCCTAAAAATGTACCTGAAATTTTTTGTTGAGGATGAAGCAGCTAGTTCTAGCCAAATACTATGCATAGCTTCATTTGATGACTTTGCCAATGATCACCTTTAATCCTATACAAACATATGGTTTTTACTATCATTGTTGCTTATGCTAGCTTGGGGAGTTGGAGTTATTATGCTACTGTATATTTACTCATTTAAGTTGTATGGCACTCCCACATAAGTTGTGTACAAGTTTAAATATCATTTGGGTGATGTTGAAATTTTGTTCAGTTGGCATTTCTTAGAAGCTAGAACTGATGCATGACTTTGATTTGGCAGGTTTCAAGGCCATCGTTTATACCATTTTGAGGAGAGGCAAAAACTTAAAGATTACGCTAAATGTAATTCCTGAAACTTTCTTGTGATTATAGCATTGCTTGTAATTTCTGTTTGCAATTTTGAAAATATATTCCCCTTCTAGCCTATTTAGCTCAATAGGTAGAGTAATTGTGGTAATGCACAAAAATGTGGGTTCAACTCCCACAAAGAAATAAATCAAGTAGGAGGGGGTATGAGAGAAAGATCAAGCCAATGAAGTTACTTGGTGGTGGCAAAGATAAAGAGTGGCAGGAGATGGGCCGTCGACTTTGCAAGTGGGTGGCTCGGCGTGAAGTGACAAGCGGACAAGCGAGCAAAAGGCGTCGATGACAAGTGGGTAGCGACGAAGTCGGCGTGAATGACAAGCGAACAAACAATGAAGAAGAAAGGTCGATGTCGTAATAAAAAGTATCGATGGTTTTAAACTTTAAAAATAAGGGAAAATTCCTTTTGGTACCTCTGAGTTATTGTCTTTTTCTTTTGGTGTCCAAACACAAAAGTTATATATTTTGGTACCCTTCGGATTTAGAATTAGTTCTTTCCGTAACCTAATTATTAAAAAATAAATTTTTGTTAAGATTTTCGTGCAAATAAATAAAATGGAGATGGAAGAGATCGACTTTCTTGTTAATTTGAACCCATTTATAATCTTTATGGAATCCTTTTTAATTTGAACCCATTTTAGAGCTTCCTTCCTCTCCTCATTCTTCCTTCCTCTCCTCATACATCTAATTGACTTTTCCGACCTCCCCTTCTTCGGCTTCTTCATCACCGCCACTGCATCCATCTGCCCTATCACTATTAGCTCCTACTCCTTCAGATCTGTTGCCATTGAATCCACGCCTTAAATCGGATTTCCATACCAAATTGGACACAGAGAAAGAAAGAAACATCGTCAAAATTTCATATTCTGACGTAAATGGGATAATTAAGGGGTTGGTAATTGGTAATTTACCATAGATATCAGCAACTGCTTCTATGGCTTTCTGTTGGTTTTATCATTTATCATGGTGAGCAATTTGAGCACCACCTTGTGCATAAATTTAGAGCAAATTAGAAAAAAAGAGGAAGAAGGATTAATTTAAGATTTGTGAAGTAGATAGAGGGATTGATTATTACATGTGCCATTGGATTTAATAAAAACTCAAGGATTGATTAAAAAGGATCCCATTTAATTTGCAAACTCACGGATGGTGTATTGGCTCATAAGTGAATCGTTAATCGTGTATCTGGACAACATTCGATTTCTTCCGTGTCTATTTTATTTAAACGAAAAATCTAACGAAAATTTCTTTTTTTTAAATAATTAGGTTACGGAAAGAACTAATTCTAAACTTGAGGAGTACCAAAAAGAATAAGTTTTTTTTTCTAGGACAATAAAAGAAAAAGACAAAAAAATCAGGGGTACCAAGAAGAATTTCTCTAAAAATAAAAAAGAAATGAAATAAAGGGAGTTAAAATGAATTTCCAAAAAAAAAATGGTGATTTGGTAAATGTGGCAACGTGGTCCTATACAAGACGTGGGATAGAGAGAGAATTGGGGCAAAGTTTCGGGACAGAAGATTCGAACCGACCAACCCATACTAATTATTTTCATTCCGAAGACGATCATCAAACAAAACTTACGTCAAAAGTTTGCCTTCGACTTTCTGCACATGTCACCGAATGATCGATGGCAGTGTGATCAACATTTTCCAAACTAGTATAGAACATTCCTATTGAACCTCCAACATTTTTTCTCGTTTTCTGATTGGGACCACTGATAACGCCCACTAAGTTCAAGAAAACATGTTTATCCTAGGCTTGTGCTTCAGTCTTCCAATACATCAAGACCCCGTTTGGTTTGTTGTAACATATGGAAACGGAAACGAAATGAATTTAGACCATTTTTAGTGACATAATACATTTATATAAAAAATCATTCAACAACTTGTCCATTGTAAAAATGGGATAGAAGGGAGTGATTCCACCATTTTGTTACTCACCCCCTTGATGGAGCCCCTTTTTACAAAAGAAGATAAGAGGTTGTGCAAAACAAGTTGTTATTTTTTGCCAATGTATCATGACACTAAAATAGACTACATACATTTCCATTCCGTTTACGTTTCCATAAACTGCAACCAAACGGGGCCAAGTCTCCAACCTCAAAACCCACCACAGATGAACTCATGGGTGAATGAAATTAAGACCTACAAAACCTAAAGACACGTCTAACTAGACCAGGAAATTCAAGGTTACGGTTGACATTTTACAATGTGTAACCCATAATAATAATAATAATAATAATAATAATCAAAACCCCCAGTGGCAAACTTGAGACGGTTAGCAAGACACCGACCCAACTGTATAAAGAGAAGACAGTAGGGTTGCAGAAGGCAGGCAGATACATGATGAAAATTAAGACTACCTACTTATTGATTATGAGTTCTGACCATAAAAAACACATCACAATCGAGTCAGCCTCATTTAATTCTGTTGCCAGAATGCATAGGTAGGTACAAAATCATTGCTCTCTAATTCGATAGAAAAGTGAGTTACAATAGGAAGAGTTGGTCATTCGATCAATTTCATATTACATTACAGTAATCTAACAGGGGACATGCAACTCAAAATACTGTGAACCTTGACTTTAAATCCAATGACCTGCTAAATAATTTTCAGTTACCGAGATTCCCAGTCCTTGAGCTTCTTACTTCCCTTGGGTTTTTCTATTGGTTTATTCATGCCCGCCATTTTTGCATTGTACTTGGCCCGAAGAGGATCATTATAAGTCCACCTGCATTACAGGATTGTGGATATTGTTATCAAACAAAACCAACAAGGGTGAAAAGAATATGCCATTGGATCATCAAAAAGAACTACACACCCTGCATCTCTAAGCATTAAAGCAAGCAATTGATACCCACATCTCACAGGCTAGTGCATATATCAGAAAGATGTGCAAATGAAAAGAAATTCAAGTGCTACCACAGACATCAGATTTAGGTACTTGATGAAAATAGACGCCAGGTTGAGCTTTAAAGGAGAATTTCCAAGCAATTAAGGCACTCCCTAAGTTTTTACTTTTTACATTTCAGCATATACTAATTTTAGTACATCAAGTCTAATGTCTTCGAAAAATCTTTTATCTAAAAGGCTCTCATCAATCATCATGGGAGATTGTATTAACTATTATCTGGCTCTCATCATCAATCATCATGGGAGATTGTATTAACTATTATCTATCCACCATAAAAATACAATGCTCAAAAAGGAAACTGAATCTTCAGCCATATTCTTTGATTGCGGGTGTGTTTCACTTTTAGGTAGAAAGGGTTTTTTTGGTGAAAAGTGATTTTAGTATCTTGAAAAACGTAAAAAGTAGAGAGAGTTGCACGGATTTCAGGAGTATTAAAAGTGGTTTTTTGGTAAAAAGAGCTTTTGTATGTTAAGTGAAACAAGGCCTGCAAAGATTATTCATACCGCTAAAAGTGAATCCAGGTAAGGTCATTCTGCAAAGAACAAGCATGAAATCAATTGAGTTTACATGCATAATTGATGGGGCCAATAGTTTAAGAAGCTAGAGGCTCGCATGCATAGAATTGCTTCAAAAAACCCAGTGGTGTTCGTAAAAGACTAGGAAAACTGATTCCCCAAGGCAGATGATGTCTCCAACACAGTCAAATATTTAGAGAAGGCAGATTGTTTTGGGCTGCAAAAAATCACAGCCGGTGCAAAATATACAATGCCTATGGAGAGAGCAAATGCTAATCATGAAACATATATATCCCTGTAGACATATACATGTACAGAACCAGATCTAATCGAAATCCAACACTACATCAATGATTTTGTCATATCTCAAGCAGTCACATGAGATTCTGATTTCTGAGGGAAATGTTCTAAAACCTAACATACCAGAGGCTATAAGATAAATGCATCAGATTGGTCTAAAGACCGAAGTCGAATTGGTATGCACGGTCAGTCATCCAAAATTATCATCAATCATAAGCTGATCAAAATCCCGAGAGCGATGTTCTAAACCTAACATACCAGAGGCTATAAGATAAATGCATCAAATTGGTCTAAAAAAACAAATCAATCATATCCAAAACACAGAGATAGAGATAGAGAGCATACGGGTTGTTCCAATCCGTAGTATCTTCGTTCACGAGGTGAGTCCACTTGGTCCTGCCACTGCGTCCAAAGTGCTTGACCTGCATAACCTTGGGCAATATGGTCTTGTCCATCTTATCCTCGCCTGTGGGGGCAGAGAAGTCGCGCGTGTAGATGCCGTCGCCCCCAGCAGTCCCTGCTTGATCATCAGCATCTGCCTGAAAGAAGGCACCCTTGTGGTAGTACTTCTGCATAAACCTCCACTTCTGCTTGGGAGCTGCACCTGGTCTAGGGTTCTTCCTCTCCCACTCCCTCCTCTCCTCCTCTGTCATGTTCCTCACCTTCTCGATCTCCTCCTTCTCCTTGAGCATGGCCTCTCTAGCCTCCCTGTCCCTCTTGATCCTCGCAATCTCCCTCGCCTTCCAGCTCTCATACTCCTCAGCCTCGTTCAACTCGTCATCGGTTTCCACGTCCGCAATGTTGGCCTCCTCCGCTTCCATGTTCTTCTGAATCTCCTGCTCCTCTCTGATTTTCTCCACCACTATCTGCTTCGTTTCCACCTTCCGCTCCTCCAGCCGCCGCCTCACCGCCTCCTCCAGTGCCAGCTCCTCCGCCTCCAGCCGCTCCCGTTCGGCTATCGTGTCCCTCTCCGATTTCGGGACAAATACGGGCTTCACCAGCGATATCCCCCCGGCATCCTCCTCATCTGAATCCGTCTCGTACTCGGATTCCGATTCCTCCTCTTCCTGCTCCTCCGCGACTTCCTCCTCCTCCAACGGCGCCGTCTCCTCCTGTTGCCTCTGCAGCAGCTTCTCTCGGATCCTCCTCCTCCTCTCCTCCAACGCATCTTCATCCTCTTCCTCCGCCTCCGCCCTCTCCAGCCCCCGGCTCTCCTCCTCCTCCGTCGATACGATCTCCGCCTGCCGGATACGGCGGTGATCGGCTCGCACCTCCTCGCGATCAACCACCCGGCTCTCCGCCAAACGCCGGAGACGAGGATCATCCTTCTTGGCGATCTGAGGGTCACTTGTCAGCGGGAAAGCCTGATCCAAGGCTTGCCTGGCAGTTCTGATGTCGGCATCCTCCTCCGCTTCGTCCGCCCACTCCGGCGCTTTTCCAGGCCAGTAACGCTTGACTTTCGTCTGCCCGATCTTACCTCTGAGTTTCTCCCGGACAGCGATAACAGCATCGCTCACGCCCGCAGTTACCGACATGGCCTCTACTCTGCTCGGTTTAGGGTTTCCGATTGCCTGCCTTGTTTTTTGTTCCTTTAATGATTTAATCTATGTATATATATAAAACACGCAAGGACACGCAAGGAATAAGGTCATCACGTTGCGCCACCTAAGATTTTTGTATATGTCGTTCCCACGTTAAGCCACCTAGGATGTCGCCACATAGCATTTTTTATTTTGGGAATTTATATATGTTGAAATTATTTTAGGATAATATAGAAACAAGATAAATTAATGTAGGAAAGATTTTATCTAAAATAAAAACATTATCTATTATACATTAGGAATCACGATAGATCTAAAATATTTTATCTAAAATTAAAATAAATTATAGAATATTAGATATTATATATTAAGATGGATATATTAATTTAGTTTTTCCAATTAAATTTCTATCTATTATATGAAAAAAAAATTAAATTCGAATTTTATTTCAAATTAAAGAAAATTATTTTATCTTTATTTTTTTTATCTATTTATGTAAATTTTTTATCTTAAATAAAATTTTGATAAAAAAGTTGAATTTTCAAACTAGATAATTACATGCCTAAATTGACTTTTGATAATAAAAAAATACGTTATCTTTTCCTTAATTTTCTTTTTGAATTATTTATGTAAATATAAATGATTTTCTTATTATTAAAAAATTCATTCTTTATTTATATTTTTTCATCGTTTCTCATTAAGTATATTTTTAATTTTTATTCAAATTTTTTTAAAGAATTGAAATTGATAAAGTTTTTTTACAAGAATTTAGGTTATTTATACCTTTTTATATTTTTTGTAAGAGATTTTTAAAATTAAATGATTATAATTCAAATAATTTTTATTTATATTTTTGCATAAATAAATTATCATTAAACCATCAAAATTATAATGTGTTCACCTTAATAATTTTGGCCTCATTTCACATGACATCAATTGTAAATTTTTTTTTAATTTTGTTTTCTAATATATAAGTTTTTTTTATATTAGATTAAAATCATATTCTTTAAATAAATCAAGTATCTATGTATCTATTACTAATAACTAAAGCCGAAGCAATTTCCGTCACCACATTGCTCCACATCACCCCTTTATTAAATTAATAGTTTTTTATAGTTAATTATCCAAAAAAGTTATCTTCAAGTAAACATAATGATTAAATAATATTTGAAAAAATTAAATCCATATATGATAATATCTTTGAATTAAAAATAACCATATATGATAATATCTTTGAAATATCGATCTATCTATAATTTATTTATTAAAGCCGAACCATTTCGAGCCATTAGAACAATTCTAGCCCCACCTTATATTTAAAAAGTAATTTTGTATTTTTATTATTTATATTTTTTTATAAATACTATTCATTAAATAAATTAAGTATTAAATCCATGTAGTCGTGTACGACACAATGGGTATAACGAGTTAAACCTATTTATGAAATATTGTCAAGGAAAAAGAGCAATGTAGATTATTTTATCTTAATAATCTATGTTTATCTTCAATTTAAAACTTAATAATCTAAATTTATTTTGTTTTATTTGATTTCAAAAACGAAATAATTTTATATATATTATAGGCAATAAATTACTTACATTAAATTTTATATTAAATTTTTCTTTATTAATATCTTTTATATAATATATCTAAAAAAATACGAAGTCATAGTCGTGCAGGGCACGACGGGTACAACTAGTCTCTATACTACATTACTTTATTAAAAAAAATTAGGCAAAATTATCCATATGTCCTTCAAAATTTTCAAAATTAGGTATATCCTTTAAAACTTTAAAACTAGCTATTTATCTATCAAATCTATAACTATATATTAAAGTTGTCCCTTTTCGAGCCACCAGAACCATTCTGGCTCCACCTTATAAAACAAAATTGATTTTTATTTCTAATATTTTAACTTTTTCTATTAAATTCTTCTTTAACTATTTAAATCTATCTTTAACATCAAACAAATATCTATTTTAGTATAATGATATCTTTTGAAAACTTCCTTATACAAGTATTTAAGATTAAAGATAAAATATTTTAGAATAAATATAAATCTTTTAGCATATATCTTTTGACGAATTTATTTATAGATATATATAGTGATTTTCTTTTATATAAAATTAATGATAAATATTTATAATTTTAAAATTTATAAAAATAGATAATAAAATATTTAATAGATGTATTAAAATATTTGATAAGCCCTAAATTTACGTAAATAAAAAGTAATAAAATGTGAAGAACATAATATTTGATAAAAAAATTATAGATTCTGTAAGAAAAAAAATTATTTATATTAAAATTTATATTATATTTTATTTATTAATATCCTATTTATAATGTCTATAAAATATCGAATCGTAGTCGTACATGGTACGACGGGTAAAACTAGTTATAATATTATTTGTTTGTTATCCATTTGCTTTAAAAAAAAGCTTTAAAGGTACTAAAGGTAATTTGTCTATTTAATTGATTGCAATCGTTACGTACCTCCACCCCCAGACCATATTTTCCATCATATTTTTGTATACAATTAAATTGATTTATCAATTAAAATGTAATCTACCTAATACATTATAAAACAGAAATCATGTCGATTGAAAAAATTACGTCACGTGACATTCCGTTAATAAAATAATGATACATTTTATAATAATAAAATATGATTACCTGTATCATTCTTTTTATATCCAATTTTTTTATAAATTAATAACTTGATCTATATGATGATATTTTTATGCATATTTTTTTTATATCATAGTAAAATTTGGAATCCAATATATGTTGATAATAACTTGATCTAATATTTTTTATTGTATTTTTATTCATAATAATTTTTTTATCTTTTAACAAGACTCGAGTTTCAAGTATATAATTTTTTTATCTATATGTTAATAAAATATGGTGCACAATCTTAAAGATTTTTTTATAAATTATATAATTTTTTTATGGTATTATATACAAGTATTTTAAATTTTACATTAATGTCATAATATTGTATAATCATTAATAAAATTATCTCATGAATATCACGGGAATTCAACCAGTTTAATAAAGAAAGTATATAAAACGAAATTGTAGAATTTGAGAAGAAAAGTAAATTCATAGGATTAACTTACAAACAATCGTCAGAGGTCTTTACAAAAAGGGAAGAATCAATGAAGAAATGGGAAAAGAAAACACTCAATCACTATAACAAGATAAGAGGAAAATATTATTTTTAATCAAAATTTATTAAATAAGGTAAGAGTATCTTGGGTAGTATAGATTTAGTGAGATTTTACAATTATGTTTAATGGGAAGAAAAAAGATTTTACCTAAAAAAGAAAATATTATAATTTAGTGGATAAATAACTAGTTTTACAGTTTTGAAGGATATATAACTGATTTTGAAAGATTTGAAGGATATATGAATAATTTTTCCAAAAAAATAAACATTATATATTTATCTTTATTTTTGATATAGATAAGAACTAGTATGTATTCCCGTACCTTGTAGGGTTTTTATTAAATAAAATATTAATAATAAAATATTTTCAAATATATTTATTATTCGAGAAAAATAATCATGTAAATGCTTAAATATAAATTTTTGTTATGATCTGCGTAAAAAGATAAATCTTTTCATATAAGGTAACAAATGATTGGATTATAATAATAACCAAATTTGGCAAGGAGATTGCTAGTAATATACGGTTACAAAGATAACTATTCAATTAAAATATTTTAGTTAAAAAACGATTCTATCTAAAAATAAAATTAATATTTTAGAATTTGTATGATAGCATAAAAAAATATGCTAATGATCTTCCTAACTATCATATCCAAAAATAAAAGATTGTTTAATAATGGGATTTTCTATCCTATATTGTAAAAACATGATAAGAATTTATCATATCCAAAAATAAAGATTATTTTTTTTAAAAAAGGTGGTGTGGTCCATTCTAAAAGTGACATGTGTCGTTTAATAATTTTTTTAACCTCCGCTTTAGGTTATAGATATGATTAGGAAGCCCTTAAGTAGGTTTTCTGAGAGCATCTTACGGATGAGAACGCGAAGTTCTGCATTATTCATCAAGAGGTTGTTATAAATGTTGTGGCCCAGTTTAGCGATTTTATCGGTCACAGCGTTGCAATCCCTAACAACATGATGCATTGAAATATTGTTAAATTGTTTGAGTGATACCATGATATCGAGATCAGCATCTCAATTTCCTAAGGACGTTTATTTGTTCCTTTAATTGCATTGATTACGGTTAAGTTGGCCCCTTCAATTTCAAGATTGGTTATTCCTCTTCCTCTTGCTTTTTTAATGCCATCCCAAAGTGCTAATGTTTCTACTTGTAAGACTGAAACGGGTCCATATTTCTTTGTTCCTATACTAATAGTTTGTGCATTATGATCCCTAATTTGTGTTACAACGGAGGTTGGATTATATTTTGATCCATCAAAGTTAAGTTTATGGTAGTTTACGATCGTTTTTTTGTTTCTTTTCATCTTTCTATGGGAAGTTCTTTTTGTTGGTACAAGTGTATCTTCCTCCTCATTCCAAGATTTGGTTCGTTCCCATTGGTTTATTTGATTTTTAGTGTATTGCTCTAGATTTTGAATGAAATCATTAGGTGTTTACTGAAATACCAATCTGTTTCACTGATGCCAAATACACCACCAAATAGTTGCTAATTCTATAATGTCCGTTTTGCCTATGGTTTGGTAAATTTCGTTAAACATTGTAATTATACTTTTACCTGATGTATCATAGTTGTATAGTGTTGCCCCAATTTTGTCACTTATTTTTTGTATTAAATTTTGGGTGTGTGGTGTGGGCATTCAACTAGAAGATGTTTGCTCGTGTTGTTCAGCAGAAGTGTTGTTCAGCAGAAATTATCTCTTTTTAGTTCTTGTAATTTGCTTTTCCTTCCTAGACACTCTAATTTTCTTGCTCACTCTATTGCCCATTATGGGTTGTCCTTGCCTCCTATGGCAATGGTTTATTTCAATCATGTATCGCAATTGCCATGTGTGTTGGCAACCAAGTTGAACTCTCTGTTCTCTTAATATATATATATATATATATATATATATATGGATCTTTTTCATCAAAAAAAAGAAGATGTTTGGTGTTATCATTTGTACAATGGCACATTACACACCCTCGGGGGTGGCAATTCGCTTTATAATAATCTTTCCTTTGTGGGGAGTCCATTTTGGACAATCTTCCATAGAAATTTTTTAACCTTGAGATATGTACCTAATTTCCAAATCTAATCGTTAGGAAACTGGTTTTGTCACTGAATTCCAGTAATTACTTCAATCGCTGATTCCGTTGAAAACCATTCATTTTTACTTGGCGCCTAGTAAGGTCGATCTCTTATGTGATTTCCGAGATTGGGGTTGCCATGATCTTGGTAACTATTTCAGGTGGAAGTATAGTGCTCAATTTTTCATGGAACCATTCTTTGTTATCATTAAAAAATTCTGCTACCAAAGTAGTTTCATTAACATCCTCCGGTTTTAGTGCAAATCCTATCAATGGTTCTTTAAATAGCCATCTGTCTGTCCAAAACTTAATTGTTGTCCCGTCACCAACCTGCCAGACAAGGCCTAGCATGAACTCTTCTCTCATACTCATCAATTTTGTCCATTGTCATGAGGTATTCGTCTGCTTTTTATATGACAGAATGGATGCATTTTTTAAGTATTTTTCATTCATAAGTTTGACCCATATGTTGTCCGATTCTGCCAAGAGTTTCCATAGTAATTTCATCTGCATTGCCTTGTTTACATGTTCAGCTTTCCCAATCCGCCATATAATTTTGGTTCACATAACTTATCCCATCCTATAAGAGGTTTATGGTGGATATTCTTATGATAGGCCAAATCCTACCCCGCAAGTGTATGAGATCGGTTGTAATACCAAGGTGTCGAACTCTGGGACTAAGTAGTATTATTCAAATCAGTAGACTAAGTCGTAAAAATAAGAAAAGATTGTTTTGTGATTTTAGCTTATGAAACGAACTTATGACAAATAAACAAGTAAATATGAGAGAAATCAATGGGAGAAAAGCTTCTAAGATCAAGGATCCCCACAAGAATGCTTCGGTAGACTATAAAGGATGATTGTACAATCTTAATTATGACTTTATTTGAAGACAATTGTCTAATGTATCCACTAAATTCTTTCGAATGTTAATAGACGTATCTAGACTCAATTAAACATCCACTTTCGTGACTTGCAAATTAAAATCTAGACCTTTAAGCACTTAGAATTTAAGATTAAATTGAATCAACATCCGCTTTTGCGACTTGCTAACTGAACCCAACCTTAAGGTTTCTATCACAATTGTTATTCCACAAAAGAATTCAAAATATTTCATAATAGAGAAAACTCAGGTTCGGATCCTACGGATCGTGCGCCCTAGGCGCACGATCCGAATATTTGCAACACCGTCTGCACGACCGTGCTCCTTGGTGCACGACCTTGGCCTTGATCGTGTGGTTCCTTCTTTTTGGCTCTTCAGTTGATCTTTTCCGGTCCCGATGCCTCCTAGACTGAAGTCTTGATTCCGCTATGTCTCCAAACACATTCCAATGAAGCTCGAATTTCTCCAAATTTCCTGAAAAGCATAAAGATACGCGTGTAGACATCTATAACGGAAACTAAACTAAAAGTACTAGAAAACATGACACTAATGCATGAAAACATACTAAACTAAGGTCCTAAATGCATGTCCTAAGATGCTCTAAAATGGAAGTTATCACCTTATTCCATAGAAAAGTCATGTTAATTCGTCTGCTTTTTATATGATAGAATGGGTGCATTTTTTAAGTATTTTTCATTCATAAGTTTGACCCATATGTTGTCCGATTCTGCCAAGAGTTTCCATAGTAATTTCATCTGCATTGCCTTGTTTACATGTTCAACTTTCCTTATTCCCAGTCCGTCATATAATTTTGGTTTACATATCTTATCCCATCCTATAAGGGGTTTATGGTGGATATCCTTATTCCATAGAAAAGTCCTGTTAATTTCGTCTAGTTATGTGTGTACCTGGTTCGGTAGTTAGGTTTCATAGTTAGATTTGATCGGATTAGTACTACTCTTCCTTCCATGGATAAAGCATTGGCCTTCCACTTGGTTAATTGAGTTTTAGTTTTTCCAACAATTTCTTTAAAAGTATCTTTGTTACTCTACCATTGATGATAGGAAATCCTAGATATTTATCGAGGTTTGTCATAGTTGTGATTCCAAGGATTTACTGAGCTCTATCTTTTTGTTGATTATCAACATGCTTCGATGTTTGAAAGGCTAATTTATGATAGTTAACTTGTTGTCTTGATATGGCACAATATTCTTCTATTATTCTTTTTGTCAATTCACACGATTTTTTGTTTGCTTTTGTAATGATTATAGTGTCATTAGCAAATGCTAAGAATGGTACTTTAGTGCCAGAACGGGTTAGTGAGAATCCTATAGTGTTTTTGTTTTCGTTACTTATCGCTTGCAACTTTCTTGCCAATACCTCATCACCCAAAATAAATAGGAATGGTGATAAAGGGTCGCCTTGGCGAAGGCCCCTTTCGGGCATAAATGGTTATGCTGGGTTGTTGTTGACTAGCACAAAGAATGAAACTGTTTGAACACATTCTTTGAACCAATCAACATTTTTTTTTATGAAACCCAAAATTTTCTAATACTGCAAAGAGGAAATTTCTATCTAGTCTATAGTATGCCTGTTCCATATCTAATTTGAGTGCTATCCATCCTTCTTTCCCTTTTTTCCCTTTGAAAGAATGAAATATCTCGTGTGCATTAAGGACATTATCTTGTATGATCGTTTAGCTACAAAAGCTCCTTGGAGTGGATGGATCAGTTTTTTGCATCACTTTTGTAAGTCTTTCGGTAATAATTTTTGCTATGAGTTTGTAGATTGTAGAGCATAAGTTTATTGGGCGATAGTGATTAGTTGTGGTAGGATTGTCTTTTTTTGGGATCAATGTGTAATATCCGCTAAATTCTAAATAAAATAAAAATGGGTATTTATTCCAATAAATTTTTTTCTCTAAAATAGAGAATTTAACAAACTTTATAATTTCATATTATGTTATGAGAGGTTACAAAAGTTTACTACAATGATAATTAAGAATTTAATTTAAAAACATTAAGCAAGTCGGGTATTCTTGTAAGTAATCCTCCTCCTCATTAAAAAGAGAGCTTAAATATTTTATTTAAATAAAATTAAGAACATATTATGGAGGACCATTAAAGTGGTAAAAATCTTAAATAAAAAAATAATGCTTGTTAATTTTCGGATTTTATTAAATATAAAGGAGTACAACAAGTCATTAAAAATACAATGAAAATTTAGTGAAGAGGATGCAAGAGCCGGGACTTGAACCCGAGACCTCTTGCAATCCATCCCGTCTCACACGCCCTCCCTCAAATCCGCTAGACCAATGTGACTTTCTACTCATCTATGCCACCCTTTTAATTTTATATCAATTTTTGAGTCTTCTTCTCTAAACAAGTCAAATTGATTTGACATGGGAGAAATGCATGTCCACCACCTTCTCCCTTTGCTTGCAAGACCAAGTTCCCTACATCATCTTTCATCACCATCAACAAACACAACTTTGACCAATTGATGATCATCTCCTTCTTCTCCATTGGTGCACTTCCATTGCCATGGATCACCAAGTTGCATCCCTTTGCCTATATAAAGAAGCTCAAACTCTCTTTCAAACTCACATTCATCAATCCTCCTCTCTTCTAAGCAATTTCTCTCATTCAAGTTCATAAAAATCAGCTCCTTCCAAGCTTCAATTCTCCATCCAAAGCACCACCAAAAAGCCTTCTCTTTTGCCCTTGGGGACCGCCGGCGACGCCTCTGCCTCCGCCTGCCACCGCGCGCCGCCCAACGCCCTCACCGGAGCCCCTGCCTCGCCCGACGTCCCTAGTGTTGCCGCCCCATCACCGCCGGCCCCTCCCTTGCTCTCCTTCCTCTGTATTCTGTAATACAGGAAGCCAAAAATAAGTATAATACTAAATCTTTTAATCTATGTTATTTTATTAAATAAGTTAATATAAGTAGTAAAAATATGTTAGTAAAAATAAGAAAGTCAAATAAGATTAATTGCAAGTTTTAAATTTAGTAAAAGATATTATTTGAAGATCTTGTTAGTTGAAAAGTAGATTAAATAAAGTATTGAGGAATTTATCATATAATATTGTGCAAGACATGTTATATTCATAATACTAAAGGATTCTTATAAAAAGTATTTTATAAAATTACTAGCATAAGAGATGTAGTTTTAATATTAAAAAATATCACCTTTATAAGGGAATAGATTTATATAAGATAATGATATTGCATATCTCTAATTATAGAGAAGTTAAAGATATATAAAATTATTTATAATAATAACAATAATAATAATAAAATTATTATTTGAGTTGTCATGTCTCTAGGTGTAGAGATTTTCATAGATATAGCTTTTAAATAATAAAAATATGGTAGTAGTGAGAAATTCTTACATCATATTGTACTAATCGCAAGACATAATTATTTTTAATAACTTTTAAGAAGCTCTTATAAAAGTAGTGTTATAAAATTTGTAGCACATGGACTATAGTTTTTTAGTAAATATTGCCTTTATAAAGAAATAATATTAATTAGATAAAACATTAAAGTACCTATTTCTAAATGTAGAGAATAACAAAGCTATATGAATATAATTATATTAATGATAGTTATATTACTAAAGTTATCATTTAAAGAAAATATTAGTTTAATCTATCTCTAGGTGTAGAGATTTTCCTACAAGACATAAGTATTATTATAAACATAATAAATGTGACTTTAAATGGATATATAATATATTATTATATTGTTTAGTTATGAAGATGGCTTGCATGAAAATATATTATATGATATAGAAAAGATATTATTTCGTGATCTAAGATATCATAATAGCACACTATAATTATAAAGTAAGATATTTGTAAGTCATGATCATGTATTTTATAAACTATAAGATATGGAAGGAAATATGAAAATAAAATAGGAAAGAATTTGCCAAAAGGGCAAATTCTATCACCCTAATTAGCGACTTATATGTGAATGGTATAATTTTTGGTTTTTGTCAAGTATAAAAACCTTATTTTTTTTTCTTTCTCTCTCCCCTTTTATCTCTTTGCCCCACCTTCCTCCCTCCTCCGAGTTTTCTCTGTCGCGTGACAAAGACGATGGCGAAGCCTCCGACTTTCTCTCGCCGCCATTGTTGTAGAATTAGGGCTAGAAGGAGGATCTCGGAGGTCGAGATCTCCACATCTGGTTGCAGATAGGAAGGCAATTTCCTTTGCGACGGCGAGGAGGTGGAAGCACCGCAAAGGCGACGATAGATGACCAATGATCTCATTGATCTCATTGATTTCTCTGAGTCGGAGAATGATTAACCACAACGACGAGTGTTTTCTGATTAGGGCTAGCTGATCTCGGGCGGCGTTTATGTCCATTAGCGAAACCGATTCCGCGCAATTGAGTAAGAGGCTCATCAAATCGACAATCTGTGATTTAGGTTTTCTCACTCCCCCTCCTTGATTCTTCTTCTTGTTCTTCCTTTTGTTCTTGGCCCCATTCACTTCTGATTAGCATCATTGAAAGTTCAAATAATTAATCCTGCATTTTGAGGGTATTAGTATTGCTATCTTACTTTCTATAGTGTTTTGATTTGCGTTTTTGGTGGCTGCTGCATTTTGAGATCAACGTTTTTGATGAGCATTTTTTAGATGCAATTTAACCTTTTTGATGACAGTTGCGGCTTAAGCAACAACTAGAGTATTGATTCAGGAATTTGATAATGCGCAGGACAAGCTCAAAACTGTAATTTTGATGACAGCTTCATGTACCAATTGCTTCGACGACTTGTGAGCGAATCACCATACCTTTGAGTAATGTGGAAAGGTTTCTGGAAGCAATCATGGCCTTCTGTTCCTACTCAATATCTTTCTAAGGTCAATATCATCCACCTCCATCAAATTTCAATTTGAATGAGTTTTACTGTTAATGAGTCAATTCAAGTGTAAGGGACTACTATAAATTCCAAGGGAAGAAGATTCACATTTACAACTGAACATGAATATTCAAGGTATATAAACTACTGGTGTGCCTTGTTTCCATTCAAGCAACTCATGATAGATTTGTTCTTATGGTTTTTTGGTGTTTACAAGCTGATGGGTAACTTATTTTGGTGTTTCAAGGCAGTGTTTTTGTTGGTTTTGGTTTTCTCCGGCAGCACAATCGATCAGAGAGAAAAGGAGACACCGATTTTGTTGTGATTCGAAGGATTTCATGGCGACAAATCTCGAGAAAATGGCGTCCATTGACGGCCAATTGAGGCTGCTGGTTCCCGGGGAAGTGTTTGAGGATGATAAGCTAGTAGAGTATGATGGCTTACCTAGCATGGCGCAGAGATCTCCAGGTAGCCATTATGACTTTCACTTGAATGAAATTGACATATTGGTTTTGGATTACTGTTTGACTTGATTCTGTTTTGATGTTGCTTATGGATTCATGGTAAATGGATTTTGTTGTGTAGAACGGGCCTCCCCAATACCGCAGTCAAACCGTATTGGAGGATGCAACACCTGAATGGTGAGGGACTTCTTCTGGGACGACGAGTTTCGGTTTAAGTGGGATGACATGTTGTTACAACATAAGGCATTAGAAGAGTGCTCCTCGACTGGAACCATGATTGTTCACTCGGTTCGTAAGGTAAGCAAGCGCCTTTGATTCCGCGATTGCATGTATCTCTGGTGCATTCATAGTTTCAATTTGCTGATCTTGTGCTGATTTTTTTTCGTGTGCTTGAGTTTCCATTCTTCTGCAACAACAAGGATTATGTAATTGGAAAGCGAATTCGGGAATCAAATCAGTCCTATACTCCTATTATTGTGCTTAACTTGGCGAACTTGGCCGAGGAAGCACTGAAAGTTGTTGGAGTTACGGAAGTAGTATTGGCTATTAATTACCAGCCAGAGGTTTGATTAATTTTCAGTTTACTGTGGTGTATGATGCTGTTAAATTTAAACCTTGAAAGAATTTATTTTAATACTATAAAATCTATGTTTTTGGTGTGTAGATGATGATGAACTTCTTGAAGGAGTTTGAGGCCAAACTCGGATAAAGATCACATGTTCCCAAGAGATTGAACTTCTAGGCACTGCTGGTCCTCTTGCCTTAGCAAGGGACAAACTGATTGCATTCCACAAAGCTCATGGTGGAAAGGCATCCATTATGGTAACTAAGGCATGAAGACAAGTGTAACTTATTTGTTGTTTTTGGAGGAAATTTATTATCGGTGCTATTCATTCAGTTCATAATCTGTCGGAGCTTCTGGTGCACTTTTTGGCTAATTAGGAGCCATGTTTTCTGAACTCGTTACAGATTGGACGATATATGAAAACAAGGCAGCATAAGAAACCTTAAATATAGCTTTCTTTAGTACTATGGTTTTCTGATGAAATATAGCTCAGACCTAGAAACCCATTTAAAGTAGAGCACATTCAAGTCTTTAAGCAAGAGTGATCAATAGCTGGCTAGCATTATTAGTATCAAACTGGTTCCCAACTTGAATTGCATAAGAATTTGAAAGTTAAGTATTGTGTATGGTTTATGCTTTTGGACATATATAAATATTATTTGTTGATAAAGAATGAATTTGCACAAATTTCATGTATCTGGATGAAGATGGTCGGAATTTGGTGAAAAAAGACGTGCAATTGAATCCAAACACCGTATACTTATGAATCCGAATTCATAGAATCCAACCATCTTATAATAGAGTAGTCGTTATTTAATCACAATCGAACTAGCATCAAGTAGCGATGATAATTGATGACAATGGAACCGTCATCAAATAACGATGAAATTTGTGATGATAGTAATTGATGACAATGGAATCGTCATCAAATAACGATGAAATTTGTGATGATAGTTGATGACAATCAAACCGTCATCAAGTAGTGGTGACAATTGATGACAGTTTATGAAAAAATCGTACGTGATGACACATATTTGATGACACTTTGAATAATGATACTAAAAATTATATGTGATGACACTAAAAAAATTAAACGTGATGATATTTGATGACACTACGTGATGATAAATATTTGATGACAACTTTGTTTTTTTATTTGTGATGATAATTGTTTTTTATGCGGTGATGACAACTATTTTTATGGGTTGATGAGATTTGATGGCAACTATTTTTTGTAATGATGATAAAAATGAACAAACTTTGAGTGATGATTCTTGATGACGATTGTTTGTCTTCAAGACCATTGTCGTCAAGGCCCTTTTGATGACAAATTAATCTAACCGTCATCAAGTAGTGATGATAATTGATGACAATCGAACCGTCATCAAGTAGTGATGACAGTGATGACACATATTTGATGACGCTTAAGTGATGACAGTTTGATGACACTTGTTTGTCATCAAGGCCCTTTTGATGACAAATTAATCGAACCGTCATCAAGTAGAGATGATAGTTGATGACAATCAAACCATCATCAAGTAACGATGATAAGTGATGGTAGTTGAAGACGGTTCGAACCCTGTGATGACGGTAGTTTTTATATGGGTGAATGCCTTTGATGATACTTTTTGTTATCAAAAAGCTGTCATCAAGACATTTTGATGACACTTTCTACCTTTTATTACACTTTTTGTCATCAAAAAATTGTGATGACGGTGAAAAAGATTGTGATGACGGGGAAATAAATTGTGATGACAGTGATGACAATTGTTTTTATGTGGTTGAATGCTTTGATGATACTTTTTGTCATCAAAAAGTGTCATTAAGACATTTTGATGACACTTTTTACCTTTTATTACACTTTTTGTCATCAAAAAATTGTGATGACGGTGAAAAAAATTATGATGACGGTGAAAAAATTGTGATGACAATGATGATGGTTTGTTTTTATGTGGTTGAATGCCTTTGATGATACTTTTTATCATCAAAAAGTCTCATCAAGACATTTTGATGACACTTTTCACCTTTTATTACACTCTTTGTCATCAAAAAATTGTGATGATGGTGAAAAAAGTTGTGATGACGGTTATTAAAGTGATGATAGTGATGATTGTGATGATGGTCAACGTCGGTCAACACCGGTCAACGGTCGGTCAACTCCGATCAACGGTCAACGACCGAGTCAACTCAGTCAACGGGTGAGTCAACCCGGTCAACGACCGAGTCAACTCGGTGGGAGTGGGGTGGGGGGTGGGTGATGGGGGTTTTGCTATTTACCTAATTTTCACACCCTCCTTAATATCCACCTAATTAGCCTCTTTTTTTTTGCTATTTATTTAAATCATCCATAAAATAAATAAGATTAATTTAATATTATGTTAGTTTTGGAAAGTTTACTTTATAAAGTAAGTAGAAAGTCTATTTATAGAAATGACCAAGAAAGTGGTTTATTATTATTCTACCTTTATTTAACATGGACTATATGGTTAAATAAGTTGTATTAGGATAATATTAATAAAAATGTGCACTAGTGAGAAAATAATATTAGATTGGACATATTTCTTCTATTATAAAAGAAATAGTCTAAAATAAGGGAGATTTAATAAAACAAGACTTTAGTAAAATAAAAATAGTCTGCATGCCTTTTGAACTTATTATAAACTTGAAAATAGTATAGATAAGATATTCTTATCATAAGATAATTTTACATGATTAAGTTGAAGGTTAAAAAGTTATATTAAATAATTGGCATATATTTTTATTGGAAAATAAGATGATATTACCAAAACCTTATAATTGAATATTACAACAATAGGTGTGTAGAGATTTTTAAAGACATAAGATTTATTTAAATAACCATGGTAGAGAGGATAATAATTTTGTTATATAATAAGATATTATTATGCTAAGTTGTTAAAGGTTGTCTTGCATAAAAAGAATATTTAAATTAGAAAAGATAATATGTCTTGATCTAAGTTATCATAATTATATGATTTTGATTATAAAATAATGCTTTAAGACATGATTATTATTTTTTATATAAACTAAAGATATGGGAGAATTTATGCAAATAGGATAATAAGATTATGTTATTATCATACTATATTTATAGAAAGCTTACTATACAAATCATCTAGAAATTCCTAAATATGGGAAATACTAAAAAGATGCCTAGTAATGTTATGGATATTATTGATAAAAGGGTAACAGTATAATAACACGAAGTGGAGACATTTTCATAAGGGCAAAATAGACTTTTACCACCCTAATAAGATTATAAATAAAATATATCTTTTAAAAATTAGAAAACTATATCTTAGAATCTCATAAAGATTTCCTTGCCTATTTATTTTAAAGAAAATAGCAAGTTAAGTTATAAAAGAATATTCTATTAAACTAATTAAAGATATTAGTTGGTTTCCAAGAATGAGAATGTTTAAATATTAAGAATAAGAATTTATAAGAAATACAAGGACATTACCATTATAAAATAATAATAAGGAATATTATTATTTTATTCATCTCCACCTAAATTATTATTATAATAATTTAGTAATTAATTCTCTTATAAAAAGAATATAAGAGATACTTAAAACTTTAGAAGAATTAAAGAAATTCTTATTAAAGTTCATTCGTACTTCTCGTGTCGATAGGTCGAGTATCCGTTCCGAGTAAAGTCAACGATTTCCGTTCGTTCGTTCGTACACAATCGTAAAAGCTAAGGCAAGTGGAAATTCCCCTTGTGACCTTCTATATTCATCTCCGTGAAATTCTCGATGTTGGGAACAACTTGTGTGCCAAGTAATAAATGAACCTAGGAAATATCGATTGTTAGATATAACGACCCCATTGTTAGTATAGTTCGCTCTTTATTATTGATAGGATTATTTATGCTAGTTTGGTCGTGGCCTTGATTGTTTACGGCCTCGTTAAGAGGTCAATGTTACAACAAACTAGTGAGGGGCGTGGGAGTAGCCGACGCCTCTATACAACCTTCTTAAATCGTAATGCCTACGTGTTTGAAGTACGACTTTCAGGATCTTGATCCAGTCCGCTCCGATTGCAAGGAGGGACGTGCGCACTCTAGCTAAGTGCCGGGAAACTGGGTTTCCTTTGGTGGATTGGGCCAATCGAACCCCCACCCCCTTTCTAAAAAAATCATTAAAGATAGCGAATGACTTTTCATCACTATACAAGATAAGTGCCCAATGCACATTTAAAAGACATCAAAACCAGACCGATCTCAAACGATTAATCCGGCTCTCGGTTCGCTCAGGACGCGAGAGGTTTTTAACTTGTTTGAATTAATAACGTTCCCAACATACCTTCAATTCCAAAAGAAGTCTACAATCTAGTAGCACTTCTCTCGATTATCGAGCTATCTCCGCTTGAGATACGCTTTCCCCCTTCGTATCGTTAAACCTCACATAAACAAGCCGTATCTTAAACACAACCCGAATACCTCATTCGATATGATTTGAATTACCCAAAATACCTTCGGGAAGTTCCATTCCCGCTTGCTTAGTCTCTTAGACTAATTCTTCTTTTCCGCATGTTTGCCTGGCATTCTCTCGCCCCTCGCGAATTATGTCAGAATCTAGGAATCCCAACAAGGCGTGAAGTGAAGACAAAGGAAGGACGAGGATTTTCAAGATGTACTTCGCATATCATTTTGCTTTAGTTTCGTTATGTTTCAAGGACAAGCTGGGTTTTGCGTCTCAATTCCGAACAACTTTATGTTTAAAAGCACTGTAAGATGTTTTGTACAAACAAAGTCTCCTTCGAGAACATTTTTTATTTTTTTTATTTTATGAATTAAGTTTATTTCCGCACTATTATTGTTCTATATCATTCTAAAAGCCTTGAGTGACTTTGGACGGTAAAGTCCGTGGTCACTGGTAGTAATACCCAATGTTGTAAAATAGGGGTGTTACACAATGTGATGAAAGTATGGTTAATTTGCTTTAGGATTTTTCCTGAGTGAAAAAAACTTTTAACTGACTTAGCTATAATTGTTCTTACAATATCCCAATATTTTGTGTAAAAGCCAACAGACATCCCATCAGGACCTGAGGATTTGTCAGAGTTAATTTGCATTATCGCATTTTTTATTTCTTCATTTGTTACGGGTCTGATTAATTCTCTATTTTCCTCATCTATGACTTCATTAGTTATTAGTCTAAGGTATTCGTAGAGCATTAGTCTGTTTGTTTGTTCCTTTTTATATCTAGTTTTAAATTCTTTCCTTATTTCTTCTCTAATATTATCCTCTCCTATGATTTGGGTTCCTTCTGCCGAAGTGAATTCTTTGATTATTTTCCTATTTCTTCCCCCACTTGCAACTTTATGGAAGTAACCTGCATTTGTGTCTGTTAATTTAATATGCTTAGTTTTTGCTCGTTGTTTTCAATATGTCTTATGGAAGTTTAGGATGCTTTCCTTTTTATTTAATAGTCGAATTTATTTTTTTAATTATTTTATCTTCTGGGCTTAGTAGAATCGTTTGTTGTATTTTTTTATAGTTCTTTCTCAATTTTATGTAGTTGTTCAAAAGTATTTCCAAAAGTTAGCTTATTCCAGTTTTTTGCGTGGGCTTTGAATAGTTGCGTTTTCTTAACTAATTGAAACATATTTGATCCTTCAAATGACACTCTCTATGCTTGTTTAACCACGTTTCTAAAGTCCTTCCTATGCATCCACATTTTTTCAAATTTCAATGGTTGTGCTTAGTTATTATTCCATTGTTTAGTGTTATTGCAATTTTGTTGTGATCTGATGATGAGAATGCATAGTTTTTGTTGCAATGTATGGAAACCATTGTAGAATTTAGTCACATACCAATACTCTGTCTAGTTTTTCATATATATTGTCAATCTCCGTTTTATTTTTACACTGTTTAAACCCGATATAATATGCGCTATAAACGGGATTTTAATAAATACTAACTCTCGGGAATTTCGTACAACCGAACGATTTTCGTACGTGGATTATTCCTCCTCTCCGCCCTTCAGCTGATTGTTTTTGTACTCTTTACAAATAAAGCTTTTTGGACTTTATACCGTAAATAGCGCGATCTCACTCGGAAATCAAACACATCGAACTTCGACAAGCGAGATAGTTCTCGAGCTAGAGGAGTTTTTCGATCCTTATAAATCTCATAGCCTTGCTATTTATAGTAAATGATTGTTCGGCGTGCTTGGCTTTTACCGATGTGGGAAACAATGTGAATTAGAGGATGCATTCATTTCCACGCCGATCACACACATACATCTTTTTTGGAGGCTTTTTGTTTGGTTTTACTCATTTGGGCCGAGCCCATTTATTTAGTTGGGTCAAGCCACCATGGCCAAGCCCACTTACATATACTAATTTCATGCTTTTTATTCTTTTCGTACATGATGCACTTGTATTTATATATTACTCCATGCACACGTTTGAAAATCAACTAAGTCATGCATCATGCATGCGTTAGTTTATGCTAAACTCTAGTGTCGATCAAATGTGGTAAGTACGATTTTGTAGCCTTTTATTATTTAGCGTTATTTCGCGCACCATATCACAACCTCTTGGCTCGGAGTTCTCTTTCTACGAGGACAACGAGACAATAAATAGGTGCGCGCGCTTGCATAAAATTGCTTGCACTTTATCGGTTATAGCCATGCAACGCGATCCAAACTTGAGATTAGGTGGAGTTCGCACACTTTTTCGAGAGTTGGGACCTCTTCCCTTTAGAGAGTTAGCAGACGTCGTCCTTTTGAGAGTTAGGACCTCGCCCTGTTAGAGAGTTAGCGAACCTCGTTCGCTTAGAGAGTTAGGACCTCATCCTTTGAGAGTTAGCAAACCCCATTCGCT
This sequence comes from Fallopia convolvulus, assembly GCA_964016875.1. Taxonomy (NCBI): domain Eukaryota; kingdom Viridiplantae; phylum Streptophyta; class Magnoliopsida; order Caryophyllales; family Polygonaceae; genus Fallopia; species Fallopia convolvulus. Next base: position 59,122,685 of record OZ024729.1, read on the forward strand.
TAGAGAGTTAGGACCTCGTCCTTTTGAGATTTTAGCGAACCCCGTTCGCTTAGAGAGTTAGGACATCGTCCTTTTGAGAGTTAGCGAACCTCGTTCGCTTAGAGGGTTAGGACCTCGTCCTTTGAGAGTTAGCGAACTTTGTTCGCTTAGAGAGTTAGGAACTCGTCCTTTGAGAGTTAGCAAACCCCATTCCCTTAGAGAGTTAGGACCTCGTCCTTTTGAGAGTTAACCTTGTTCGCTTAGAGAGTTAGGACCTCGTCCTTTGAGAGTTAGCGAACCTCGTTCGCTAGGACCTCGTCCTTTGAGAGTTAGTGAACCTCGTTCGCTTAGAGAGTTAGGACCTCGTCCTTTGAGAGTTAGCGAACCCCGTTTGCTTAGAGAGTTAGGACCTCGTCCTTTTGAGAGTTAGTAAACCTCGTTCGCTTAGAGAGTTAGGACCTCGTCCTTTGAGAGTTAGCGAACCTCGTTCGCTTAGAGAGTTAGGACCTCGTCTCTTTAGAGAGTTAGCGAACCTCGTTCGCTTAGAGAGTTGGGACCTCGTCCCCACGAGAGTTGTCGCCAACCCCGAGCCTCGCTCGGGTTGCGCACGCTTTTTGAGATTTGGGACCTCGTCCCCAAAAGAGTTAGGACCTCGTCCTTTGAGAGTTTCCAACCCCAAGCGGGAAGCGAGGGGTGGATTAGCGCACTTAGAACCGAGAGTTTCCAACCCCAAGCGGGAAGCGAGGGGTGGATTAGCACACTTAGAACCGAGAGTTTCCAACCCCAAGCGGGAAGCGAGGGGTGGATTAGCGCAGTTAGAACCGAGAGTTTCCAAGCCCAAGCGGGAAGCGAGGGGTGAATTAGTGCACTTAGAACCGAGAATTTCCAACCCCAAGCGGGAAGCGAGGGGTGGATTAGCGCACTACGAGGTTCGATGGCAACCCCGAGCGGGAAGCTCGGTGGTTCCGCGCGTAATGAGGTTCAACTGCAACCCCGAGCGGGAAGCCCGACGGTTCCATGCATAACGAGGTTCAACGGCAACCCCGACCGGGACGCTCGGCGGTTCCGTGCACGCTAGGAGCGAACCCCGTGGCACCGCACCGAGACTAGGGCTAAGCCCGCGCACGCCAGGGGCGGACCCCGTGGCGCCGCACCGAGACTAGGGCTAAGCCCGCGCACGCTAGGGGCGGACCCCTTGGCGCCACACCGAGACTAGGGCTATGTAACATCCCCGACCAAAATGCATACGTCATTCTGCATTCATATAAGATTAAGAGCATATGCATAGAATATTGGCATGATAGATAGTGAGTTTTTAAAAGAAATATTTATTTTCTAATTAAGTTTATTATATTTTATAAAGTTTTTAAATAAAAGTTAATTAATAATTATTTCAGGGTAAAGTTTGTAGTAAAGGAAATTTCAGAATAAAAATTGCAATTTTGGACAAATTTTGTCGACTTGCTCGTTGGATATATATGTGCCTTCTCTTGTTTAATCACCAAAGCTACGTAAACAAAAAAAAAATGAGAGGGGGAGAAGATCAAAAGAAAGAGAGGCAGAGAAAATTCGAGAGAGGAGATAAAAAAAAAGATGTTTTTGTTGGTTTTAATTTTTATTGTTAGATCTAGTCCAAGATCTCTTTTATCGGGTTTTAATCCTGAAGTACAAGCGTGATTTGGTAAGTTTTTAATTAGTAAATGGTTTATCTGGATTTTCCTAATTTTTCCAGATCTAGATCTAGAATTGATTTTGATTTGAAAATCGATTGATCTATAGTTTTCAGAGGGTGTTTTCGATATCGGATTTATATTCGGTAAAAGATTTCAGAGTAATTTTAAGGTTTTCCTTGTAATGATATTAGGGAGCCCTTTGATCAAGTTTTTCATAAAGGTTTGAACTAGAAAAATGTTCCTTTATATATATAGTTTATTGTTGTCAAGTTTTAAAGGATTTGAATATATTTGCAAGAAGTTATTATGCATTTTGGCATTTCATTGCATTTGGGGTTAGAGTTTATAAGAGTAAATAGCCTAATTTGCATTGGGTTACATATAGGAGCCCAAGTAATAGACCGTGGTCAGAGTCAAGGGGGAGAGATATAGTAATCGTCTTGAACAGGTGAGTATAAACCGGAGATTCAACCCTATGTGCTATAAGTGCAATATGGGTATATGTTCTATATGAGCTATATGGATATATATGTACTTTATGGATATGTGTGTTATATGGATTATATGGATATATGTGTTTTATATGATAGCTTTGAAATTTCCAGAGTTGTTTGCACAGAAAGTATGTTAACAGATGGCATATGATATATGGTTACATGATGCACTTGATTGCATAGCATATTGCAATGAGATTAAAAGGACTTGTGACTGTCTTGCCCTGAATTTGTATCACAGGACCTACGGGTCATACAGGATCTTCGGATCATACAGGATCTTCGGATCAATACAGGATCTACGGATCATACAGGACCTACAGGCCATAATTCTTACAGGGACCATAAGAGTCCATATACAGTAAACCCGGGGCAGATTCAGGCTTGAACAGTTCACATAATAATAAATCGGATACATCTGCATTTGCATAGTAAATTCATATGACATATGTATAATATGTATGTATATGTACATGGACTAAATGTTTGACCTTGAGTGAAATAATTGATGATGGTTTATATTCACTGAGTATGCGACTCACATAAATCGCAAACCAATTTTTCAGGTTCAGCTAGTTTTTTCTGAAGTGTGTCTCTTTTAGAGGTCACATTCATATAGGTCGGCCGGCTGAAGCTCTAAGCAACCTTCTCCTCCTCATTTTGCATCATAGACATATGAGTTGTAATATAAGTTAGAGTGACAGATGTTTTAATACGAGAAGTAACGACATAGATGTTTGTGTGTGTAACCTTTTATGGTTGTTAATTTCCGCTATGTGCTTACGTGGATAGTTGATATATGTGAGCTATATGTTTATATAAGAAATAAGTTTTTACAAAGTATACGTCATAGGGTATAGGGGTGTCACAGGCTAAGCCCGCGCACGCTAGGGGCGGACCTTGTGGCGCTGCACCGAGACTAGGGCTAAGCTCGCGCACGCCAGGGGCGGACCCCGTGGCGCCGCACCAGAGACTAGGGCTAAGCCCGCGCACGCCAGGGGCAGACCCCGTGGCGTCGCACCGAGACTAGGACTAAGCCCGCGCACGCCAGGGGCGGACCCCATGGCGCCGCACCAGGGACTAGGGCTAAGCCCGCGCACGCCAGGGGCGGACCCCAAGGCACCGCACCAGGGACTAGGGCTAAGCCCGCGCACGCCAGGGGCGGACCCCGTGGCGCCGCACCAGGGACTAGGGCTATGCCCGCGCACGCCAGGGGCGGACCCCGTGGCGCCGCACCAGGGACTAGGGCTAAGCCCGCGCACGCCAGGGGCGGACCCCGTGGTGCCGCACCTGAGACTACGTCTAACTTAAGAGGGAAGAGGACGCACTTACTTGATTTATCCGAGAGTTAGGTCGGATAGGGAGAGCAGGTTCCCACAGACGGCGCCATTGTTGAAACCCGATATAATACGTGCTATAAACGGGATTTAATAAATACTAACTATCGGGAATTTCGTACAACCGAACGGTTTTCGTACGTGGATTATTCCTCCTCTCCACCCTTCAGCTGATTGTTTTTGTACTCTTTACAAATAAAGCTTTTTGGACTTTATACCGTAAATAGCGCGATCTCACTCAGAGATCAAACACATCGAACTTCGGCAAGCGAGATAGTTCTCGAGCCAGAGGGGTTTTTCGATCCTTATAAATTTCTCATAGCCTTGCTATTTATAGTAAATGATTGTTCGACGTGCTTGGCTTTTACCGATGTGGGAAACAATGTGAATTAGAGGATGCATTCATTTCCACCCCGATCACACACATACATCTTTGTTGGAGGCTTTTTGTTTGGTTTTACTCATTTGGGCCGAGCCCATTTATTTAGTTGGGTCAAGCCACCATGGCTAAGCCCACTTACATATACTACTTTCATGCTTTTTATTCTTTTCGTACATGATGCACTTGTGTTTATATATTACTCCATGCACACGTTTGAAAATCAACTAAGTCATGCATCATGCATGCGTTTATTAGTTTATACTAAACTCTAGTGTCGATCAAATGTGGCAAGTACGATTTTGTAGCCTTTTATTATTTAGCGATTATTTCGCGCACCATCATACGCCACGTGAATTTACTGCCTATGACTCGAATGTCTACAAGATCACATTACACTATTTAATTTCAGATCCAATTTGATAATATGACATAATATTAAAGATAAATATTTAATTATATTAATTTGACTAATTTGTATCAATTAAAGTGTGAATTTTATAATTAATATAAATGACAAACAACACATTTTATTTCACTTAAAACTGAAAACATGTGATAAAACTAATAAAATACCTTAAAATATATTTATATAACTTCTAAAATGTATAAAAATAATATCTTGTGTTATCAACTATAACAATTGTATTATTTTGTATAATACATAAATTTAATTATGTAAAAAATACAAATAATAGTTTTTAATGATTTTTAACTTCTATTTCTCATATATATATATATATCAATTTTTAATCAAAACATACACAAAATGGGTGTCTATGGGTAGATAAAAAAATAAAAATAATATTTTGAAAAGATAATATCATTTAATTGTCGAAATAAGCCTTAAAATTTTAATGTATATGGAAAATAGAAAAACTGTCTATCCTCGGATAAGATCCAATGATTTGCTATGAACCACACAACTTCATGTATTCGTTAGGCATTTTTTTTGAAAAGATAAGAATTTGGAATACCAAACATGCTTGGTGGTCCGAGAGACCGTTAAAACGGCAGCCGTGAACGGCTAAAATGTCAAAAAGAAGCCACACATGTCTAGTAGGATCGCTAAAGCGTAGCACAAATCTTTGAAAAAGAAAGAGCAAAACGTGATCGAAATCGGGGTGAGTAAAGCACTAAAGGAATTAGCGCCACTGGCAACGGGTCAACCCATCCTAGGGTGTACGAATTGGGCAGCTGACATTCTCTCCACCGAAATAAAGGATCTTCAGAAGCCACATAAGATAAGGACTATAAAAGTATAGTTTTTACTCATAATTATTTCACCCGATTCACTCCAAAACCATGGAATGACAATTAAATTAGATGCATAAGATATATATAAGTTTTGCAAATGACATACGAGTAGGATGAAGTTATTGCCATTATAGATCGGGTGATTGAAGCACACATTATCCTGCCCTTTTTGAAGAAAGTTCGTGGGTACGATAGGTAGATAAATTGGAGACGTGTCAGTACATGCGCACATACGTATTATGGGTTTAGCACATAAGCCCATAAAGTTTAATCCTAAAATCATTGTCAATAAGAAAAATAACCCAAATATATATAAATATATTAGACTTAATCTTTTTGGATTTGAGATGTGAAATAGGTTATTTTTTTTTGATAGAAGGATGTGAAAAAGGTTATTATTCTCAACTCTTTTCCATCTCCACACCCTCAAACCAATAAAAATAAAAATGATCAATCCTCATTAAAAATAATTAACGGAGCTATAAAATATTGTTAAAACTAATTAACATATGTAATTAATTTGGGCACGGGACCTAGTGTCAATTTCCCCCACCAATTCATGCTTCCTTAATTACATGCATCGAGCCATGTTACTTTGTCAATTTTAAAAACAATAAATATAACTTCTGTAGATATAAATATTGTTTTCATATCATAAGTATATGTCTAGATATTAATGTCACCTACATTGTTTTCATCTCATAAATAAATTCGATATAAATTTAAATATATATGTTATTTTCATATTATAAATACGTTGCATACATCTACACTTCATCAATTACAAAACAAAGTCTGATTTCATTTTTTTCTTAGTAATTTTTCTTACTCCTATCCTTCTTAGTTTGAATCCACATATATTTTCCATTGTGTTCTTGAAGTTTGATCATGTATATGAACAAATTGAAGGATAAATTACCCTTCTCCTCCATAGTCTCAGTGAGGCTTCTTGCCATGTTCATAACTTTAGCTCCATTCATCCTTTTATCTTACCCAATTAGTATATCAATTAGAAACTATCTTCATGGTTTCAAAGGCATAGTAGAACTAAGTTCTTCATCTAATTGGCAAAACATAACACCAATTGAAGTTAAAATCACTGATGTGTCAAATGCATTTCCGGAGGGCGAATATAACAAAAGTGTTGAGCAAAGGCCAAGTGAAGTTAGCAATAGTGAGAATGCAACTCAAGAGGCCAAAATTGGTGAGGAGTTGCAACAAGCGATAGAGGTTGAAGCTCTTGATGTGAACCAAGAGAAGAAAGATGAACAAAGGGTTTATGATGGGGCAATTGATCAACCATTCACATACAATACACTCAATTCTTCGCGTGAAGGAGGTAAGTTCTTTCTTTCTAGTTTGCTTTTTTTTTGGATTTTCGATGACACTGTCCATGTGGAAACGAAGATCTTATGGTACAATCTTAAGATTCTAACCGCTTGATCAGATGCCTAAAAGCTTTCTTAGTTTACTTATCATACACCATGCATGTCGTTTTATCTTTCTACCCTTAACTATATACTATCATGATTATAGACCTGATCAAATACGGGTTTGAGTCAGATATGGGCCGAATCCAACCCCATTTTATGCCCACGTCTTAGGTTCTGGCCTAGCCTAGGTCCGCTATTCGGGCCTAATGTCATGTTATACTCGCCTAAAGTGTTGCTTGTTTATTATCCCTTTTCTAAAAAACTTATTAAACACTATTGGAAAAACACACTAGATAATCAAAAGGTTATAATACATGAAAACAAAACAAAAATTATGATACAAAGTATTGGCAATGCTTCTCAATTCTGGTTGTACACATGCACTAAAGGCATTTCTATATTTCATGTTCTCAAATCTTTGTTCTAGATCTCATCTATGGAAAATTGGAATTCTCTCCTATTATGATACAAAGTGGAAATGGAAGTTTCATAAACTATTTGGTGGATCAGTTTTTTGTTAGGCTTATCAATAATATGCATCTTGACCGATTTAAAAAGTTGTTCAAGTAATATAATGTAGTTTCACATGTAATATAATACAATAACTGCTTTAAAAATCCCCACCTAGCTCTGTCTAGGCCCCGTCAGGCGCTGGAAGATGTTAATCCGCCTAGCCTTTCAGACCGTCTAAACCGTCTAGACACCCGTTTAGGCCGCCTAGGTGCTAGACAATCCCTCTTTACCTAGGGTCTGCCTAGTGTTTTTTAGAACACTGAATATAATGTAGTTTCACTAACATTACTTTTGTATTCTTATTTGTTTGACTATAATCTAGAGTGTGATCTATTCCATGGAGAATAGTTTTATGATGAATTCGGACCTCTATACACAAACAACTCATGCCCAATCATTACCAAAACACAAAATTGCCAAGGAAATGGGAGGCCTGACAATGGTTATGAGAGTTGGCGATGGAGGCCATATCAATGTGAACTCCCAAGATTTGATCCACACAAATTCTTGGAATTGATGAGTGGAAAGACTATTGCTTTTGTTGGTGACTCTATTGCTAGAAACCAAATGGAGTCACTTCATTGCATTCTTTGGCAGGTAAATAAAGCATTATTGCAACATTATACAACCCTTATTATTATGGTGTGTTTGGATTACATGGGAACATGCATTATCTCGTATAATAATGATATATTGTATTGTAATGCAATATGATATATTGTAAGATAATGTATTATCCATGCAGTCCAAACACACCCTTATTCTCTCTGTTTCTTATGGGTTTGATTTTCGTTTCATCATCATAAGGTGGAGGTTCTAAAAAGTTATGGAAGTGACCTATAATCAGTGCAATAATACACAATCCTTAATTGTAGATTTAGGGATGTAATCGAACCGAACCGAGCCGAGTTTTGAAATGCTTAGGCTCGGCTCGGTCGTTCAAAGCCCTTTTCGGGCTCGAGCTCGAGCTCGGTTTGAGCCCAAATTTTCGTTCGAGCTCGGTTCGTTTAAGGCTCGTCGAGCTCGAGCTCGGCTCGCGAGCCCGCTCGATTCGTTCGATCGGGCTAGCAGAAATCGGACCTCCTTGGCTCTCCTCTGGAGGCCAAACCAACACCATGCCAGCACAATCAGATCTGAGAACGAAGGAGAGCCGGAGAGAGCTGCGGGGACTGGGCGCGTCTGCCGAGAGAAGGGAGTCGGAGAGCACGTCTGCCGACGGGAGTCCGAGGGAGTCTCTTACAGATCTGAGAGGGACGGCCGAAATCGAACGCCTGAGTGCCTGACGTTCTCCTCTTGCCACAACTGCACTACAAGCAGATCCGAGAGGGGAGAGAGTCGAAGACGGCAAAGAGAGAGGCGACAGGCGGGGTTCTTGAGTGGAGAGTGGCGGACGGAGAGAGCTGCGGTGTCTCAAGGGACTCAAGAGATGAGGGACTCAAGAGGTGCGGCGTCTCAGGAGAATTTTAGGTTTGAAAGGACGAGGACTCGAGGAGGACTGGAGGAGGCGGAAGTACTAATCAATGTAATCCACTTTTCAACATTTTAGGGTTTCTTAAAAGTTAGAATAGGATATTGGGCTACTTTAAATTGGGCCATCTAATGGGCTATATTTTTTGTTATTGACTTTGTATTTTATACATATAATCGAATATGTTCATGAACATAAAATCGAACGTGTTCACGAATATATAATCGAGCTTGTTCATGAACATATAATCGAGCTTGTTCACGAACAAACGAATCGAACTCTCTTGTGTTCAAGTTCGGTTCATTTATTTTTCGAGCTTGCTCGTGTTCGGTTCGTTATAAATCGAATCGAACACGAACGGTCTTTAGCCGAGCCGAACACCGAATTTCTCGTGAACGGCTCGGTTCGCTTACAACCCTATGTAGATTGTGTTTGGATTGGATTTGAATATGCATTATCTTGTATAATAATGTTGATATACCATTGTAATGCAATGCAAGATTTAGTACATATAACACATTTTCCCATGCAATTCAAGCAAACACTTTATATTTCTCAAATTCTTACTGGTTTGATTCTTGTTTCATTGTCATAAGGTTAAGGTTCCAAAAAACCAAGGAAGTCACTTTATGCAACGTTGGTTATTTAGATCAAAAGGAGTGATGATTGTTCGAATTTGGTCATCTTGGCTCGTCCACGTAACAGGGGATGCATTTAAAGATGCCCCAAGTGACGTAGCCAAAGTCTTCCTCGACGTCCCAGATGAGAAATTCATGGCACACGCCCCGGAATTCGACGTGATCGTCCTCTCCTTAGGTCACTGGTTCGTAAAACAATATATCTACATAGAGAACAACGAGATTATTGGGACCCGACTACGGAGCCCACCAAATGGACAACAGTTTCCGATGACTAATGTGGAAGCATATGGAATTTCAGTTGAGACGGTGATAACTGCGTTGGCTACACACCCGAACTACACGGGTATCACCATTTTGAGGTCGTACTCACCCGACCACTACGAGGGTGGAGCTTGGAATACGGGTGGGTCGTGTACAAGTAAAGCAGAGCCCCTTAGGCCCGAGAAGTTGGTTGAGAATGAGTTTACAAACACAATGCATGAGAAGCGGATGACAAACTTCAACCGAGGTAAGAAGAAGCAAACAAACAGTTCAAAGTTGAAGTTGATGGATATTACCGAGGTGTTTTCTTATCGACACGATGGGCACCCGGGCCCGTTTCGGAGTAACGACCCGAATAAGATTACAAAGCGGGGCCCGCATGGGAGGCCACCTCCTCAAGACTGTTTGCATTGGTGTATGCCCGGTCCGGTTGACACTTGGAACGAGATTATGCTCGAGATCATTAGAAGAGAGTATGAAAAGTGATAGTGAATAGCGAAATCCTAAAATTTTGAGGTCACATGTACCATCAAGTGAGAATTTTTTACCACAAATTGTGACACCCTTATACCCTATGACGTTTGCTTAGTAAAACTTATGTCTTATATAAACAGATAATTCACATATACCAACTATTCACGTAAGCACAAAGCTAACATTAACAACCATAAAAGGTTGCACACATTCACTTATATGTAGTTACTTCTTATACTAATACATCTATTACTATAACTTTATTACAACTCATATGTCTAAGATGCAAAATGAGGAGGAGAAGGTTGCTTAGAGCTTCAGCCGGCCGACCTGTATGAATGTGACCTCTAAACGGACACACATCAGTAAGAACTAGCTGAACCTGAAAAATTATTTTGCGATTTACGTGAGTCGCATACTCAGTGAATATAAACCATCATCAATTATTTCACACAAAACCAAACATTTAGTTCAGGTACATATACATACATATTATATATATATATATCATATATAAGAATTTACTATGCATATGCAAATGCGAATGTATCCGATTTATTATTCTGTGAACTGTTCAAGCCTGAATCTGCCCCGGGTTTACTGTATATGGACTCTTATGGTCCCCTTTAAGAAAGAAATCCGAAGATCTCCTCATTATGACTCTTATGGTCGCTTTAAGAAAGAAATCCGAAGATCTCCTCATTGACCCGTAGGTCCTGTATAATCCGAAAATCATGTATGCTTTAAGAAAGAAATCCGAAGATTTCCTCATTACAGTTCAGGGCAAGACAGTCACAGGTCCTTTTAATCTCATTGCAATATGCTATGCAATCAAGTGCATTTTGTAACCATATATCATATGCCATCTGTTAACATACTTTTTGTGCAATCAACTCTGGAAATTACAGAGCTACCACATATATCCATGTAACTCATATAACACATATATCCATATAGCTCATATAGCACATATATCCATATAGCGCATATATCCGTATGGCACATATATCACATAGGGTTGAATCTCCGGTCTATACTCACCTGTTCAAGACAAATACTATGTCTCCTCCCTTTCTCTTTGACCACGATCTATGACTTGTGCTCCTATATATATCCCAATGCAAATTAGGCTATTTACTCTTATAAACTCTAACCCCAAATGCAATGAAATGCCAATATGCATTATAACTTCTTGTGCATAATTCCAAATTCTTTAAAACTTGACATCGATAAACTATATATATATATATATATAGAAGAACATTTTTATAGTTCAAACCTTTCTGAAAAACTTGATCAAGGGTCTCCAAAAATCATTACAAAGAGAAACCCTAAAAATACTCTGAAATATTTTACCGAATATAAATTCAATATCGAAAACACCCTTTGAAAACTATAGATAAACTGATTTCTCAATCAAAAGCAATTGTAGATCTAGATCTGGAAAAATTAGGAAAATCTAGATAAACCATTAACTAATTAAAACTTAACAAATCAAGCTTGTACTTCGAGATTAAAACCCGATAGAAGAGATCTCGTACCAGATCCAATAAAAACAACCGAATTCAAAATTACCAAGAACAACTTCTTTTTCCTTTTCTCTTTTTTTTTTTCTTCTCTCCTCTCTTTCTTTTCTTTCTCTGGACTCTCGTTTGTTTTTTGTTTGAAAGCTTCATATTGAAAGACAAAAGCAAGCTCATTTGTATATATCTCTCGTAAAGTCGGCAAAGCTTTTCATAAAACTACGTTTTTCACCCTCAAATTCTCTTTACTACAAACTTTACCCTAAAATAATTATTAATTAACTTTAAGTTAAGAACTTTATAAAATATAATAAACTTAATTAGAAAATAAATATTACTTTTAAAAACTCACTATATATCATGCCAATGCTATGCATATGCTATTACTCTTATATAAATGCAAAATGACGTGTGCATTTTGGTCGGGAATGTTACACAAATAGTTATTTACATTATTTATTTGCAATTGTCTCTTTCTAAGCAAATTTTCAACGTAAGTATAATTGTGATACAGATAAATTTATGTATCTAATTTTCTACAACTTTCCCTTACCCTAAAATTTTTGGGAATGTTTTGCTAGCTAAAAAATTACTCCAAAAATTGGTGAATTTTTTGGTGAATTTGGATACTAGAGCATTACACATGAAGTAAAATTGTTAATGCAATTAGAATGTACTTGTTGGAATTCTAAAATCTTGGATTATAAGTTTATAACTAACATAGCTTTGTTAAGGTTAAGGAGTTTATCAATAAAGTTACATGACTTGATATCTAACATGATACTACACCAATACACTAAGTTGGTCCGGGATCGGACAAGCCAAAGGCAAAAAAAAAAACTTTCTGTATTTTTTTAGATCTCTCATCCGGTTCGATTAGTTAGGGCCAATCTGCATTTAAATCGGGTGCTGCAGAGGCCTCCAAATAAAAGATTAACGGAATAATATAATTAATATTTTGGTTGCTCCAAATGGATTTTCTTATTATTAAAAACCCTTGAAAAATCTACATGAAAAAGTTATCTAATTGGGATTATAATTATCAAACTAAATGTGAAAATTATATCCATAGTTGTTAATCATCAATATATATTATAAAAGCTAACCGTTTTCGAGCCACCATGTTGATTCTGGCCCCACCTCATATTTACAAAAACATAATCTTTATTTCTATTATTATAACTTCTTTCTATTAAATTCTTTTTTAACTATTTAAATTTATCTCTAACATCAAACAAATATCTATTTAGTATAACAATATCTTTTGAAAGTTTCCTTATACAAGTATTTGAAATTAAAGATAAAATATTTTAAAATAAATATAAATCTTTTAGCATATACCTTTTGACGAATTTTATTTATAGATATATAATGATTTTCATTTATAAAAAATATAATGATAAATATTTATAACATTTAAAATTAATAAAAATAGATAATAAAATATTTAATAGATATATTGAAATATTCGATAACCTCTAAATTTACGTACATGAAAAGTAATAAAATATAAAAAATATAATATTGATTAAAAAGTTATACATTCTACGAGCAATAAATTACTTATATTAAAATTTATATTATATTTTTATTTATTAATATCCTATTTATAATGTCTATAAAATACCGAATCGTAGTCGTGTACATGGTACGACGGGTAAAACTAGTCTAAAAATAAATATGGCTTTAATATTGTTCTCAAATCTCAATGCTAATTTCAAATTCTCCCCCAAAATAAATGATAATTGTTTAAAAATTAAATTAAATTTAATTAAATGTACTTAGAATCTCACATCAGAATCAACAAATCCCGTCGGTGGTCTTTCCCTCTCTAGTCACTGGGATTTCACACTTTTCCATTGCTGATCTTCCCAGTGTCGCCCCAAATCCTTCCAAGTTTACTCTTTTCTTCTTCGTTTCCACTAAATCGGCAACAAAATTCAGTAAGAACTCAACTTTGATTCGGTTACCTCTGGCTATTAATCATGCCATTCATTATCTCCACTCGTTTCCACATCTAACTTGCACCTCTACGGAACGACGGACTCGGGTGAAAGAATCCTTCACCGCCGGCCTATCTTCTTCGCCTCATCCAATTCGTCGTGAAAAATTGATAGGTTTGAACTCGTCCTTCTCAATTTAATTCTGTTTTTGTTTTTATTGTCTTTATATCAACTGTTGTTCTTATTTCTCAATTGCGATAAACAGCCCTAGGAAGGAACATCGAGAATCAGGGCGGAACGACGGATTCGGGTGAATGAATCCTTCATCGCCGGCATATCTTATCTGCCTCGCCAAATTCGTCTCCAAAAATTGATTGGTTTGAACTTCTCCTTCTCAATTTTCTGATAAACAGCCCTAAGAAAGAACAGCGAGAATCAGGACGGAACGGCGGACTCGGGTGAAAGAATCCTTCACCGCCGACATATTTCTGCCTAGCCAATTCGTCTCCAAAAATTGATCGGTTTGAACTTGTCCTTCTCATTTCAATTTACTTACATTAATCAATAATTTGAGTTGTGACTATTGAAAATCTGAATATATAAGTGGGTGAATGGCCCTCAAATCCTATGGTAAATAGTACGTGTACATTATCTTTGTTGTTGGTGTTTTGGAGGATGTTATATATGCAGTTGATTTCCTGTGTGGCTTTGGATGTGTTCTTGTTGCTGCTTTTTTTTTTTCCCCGATCCAAAATAGCTTGAAATCTCATATGAAACATGTTTTCTGTTGCTTTTGAGCTACTGGTTGCCTATTGCAGCTTGTTTTTTTGTTGATTTTAGGTTGGTTTTAGAAGTTAGTGTGTTTGGAACTGCTGAGTAGGGATCTTAGTTGTTGACCCTATTGTCCATGGGTTGTGAATTAGCCTTAAGTGGGGTGGAATCTTAGCTTAAGTGTGTTCCTGCTGGCTGGTTGTTGCAAGTTGGTTTTCGATCGAAATTAGGAAGTATTTACACAGCTAAAGTGGTCCTTGCTGGTTTTATGCTCACTATCTCCTTTCTATCCATCTTTGTGGAAGCTTGAGTTGGGTGTTGCTTTTTGGATTGTCGTTGTTTTTGGAGCTTCCACCATGCTGGCTGATTGTTCCAAGCTCAGTTAAAGGGAAGAATATACTGGTGTTTTCCAAGGTCACTGATGAGTGGAGGAATATGATAGAAAAATAAAAGAATCTGATATTGACAACAAAAAGGAAGTATATTTGGGGCCTTTGAGAACTACTACTTCTACCCCTGCACCAATTGTGTCAATGATCCCATTTGCCCTTTTTTATCATTATTTAATATTACATTCATATTGCACTGGAGGTGTTTGCTGAAATGCCCAGAATAGATTTAGGTGAAACCAGTGTGATAGAGTGTTTAATCAATGTTATTGATTGTCGGTCAAAGAGTCCCGACTGTGTTCTTCTTGAGTGATTTCACCATTCAGGGAAGAAAGTGGAGATGAATAGCTTCTACTGCTCCCCTGGTATACCAAGGTGATAGTGAATTATGAGGACAAATTATGTATTGGTTGCCTTACAAGGTGTAGTGAAGAAGGCAATTGGCCTTTTACTGTTTTACTTTGTAGGGAACTGGTCACTTTAAGAATTAAATAAAGATTAGCTTTGTACAAGTGCAACTGCTGCTATAACAAGACAAAGCTTTCATTGCATGAATATTATGTTCTAATTTGGTTTCTTTGAAGTAGATAGTCAAGGCAGAAAGAGTTGTATACAACAAGGAGGCGATTAAGCTTATTCATTTACCAGTATCAACGAGTATAAAAGCATGCTTTTCATTCCTGTCTTTGAGACTTTTGAGAACATAAACACACAGTGCGTTGATATGCCCTACGTAATAGAGGTGTCATACTTGTTCCCGTTGTATTTCGGTTCTACGATCAATGTATTATTTAACTAGGGAAGCCAGTATTGTTGAGGCAGTATATATTATTATGTGTTCAGGGCAAGCATGTAAAAGGTGGGGGCTATACCATGCAGAGTTGGAAAGTTTGACTTATTACCCTTTCTCATTAAGAACTTTTTCAGATTCGAAATATCAGGTGTCAAAGAATGAGATTACCATCTTGATATCATGTTATATTTAAGAAATGATTATCATTATGCTTCCTCAAATTTCATTGTTTATATCCTTTCCCTTTTTTCCCAATAGCTTATGTTTAGAGAATGATTTGAATTCTGATTCATAGAAAGGTCATGTTCCTTTATGATTGATTCCTTTTTCAGTCCCTTGATCAAGTTGATTACTTTACAATTATGTTCTAGGTTCTAGGCTTTGGTTTCTAATTTTTTTTGCTTTCTTGAGCTCTCAAATTTGTTCCTTGTCTACAAATGTTCTTTTACCAAGTATATGCCTTGAATTGAATCACCTCTCTCGAGTGCTGATGGTAATACATGATTTTTACTCAAAGAAAAAATCTACTACATGTATTTTGCATGAGGTAATTCTTTAAACACTAGCTTCATATTAATAGAATCGGGCAGATGGGGATTGGGTTAGGATTCAGTCTGTTAAGGTTTATGATTTGTTTCTCCTGTTGCATAGGGCATGATACACAATCCAATGTGTACTCATATATAGGCTTACCTTAAAGATGGATATAAAAATGGTTGGGATGAGATCTGCATGTTATATAATTCTTGCTAATATTTGTATTTTTGGTAATCACGTGAACACAAGCATTAGGGTAACATGAACAAATCTACAGTTATATAGGGAATTGGATGCTATGATTGGCTTGATGAGAAAAACACCATTTTTTTTGCTGATGATTCAAGGAGGCCACTGTCTTTTTCTCAATCCTTTTCCTTTTTATCAAAATAAATGTGTAGAGATACTTATATCCTTTCATCTCTAATGACTTACTTTAGGGTATGTAGTGGTATGAATGTGCAATTGAAGTCATGTAGTGGTATGAATGTGCAATTGAAGTCTTTGGTGATAGATATACATTGTACAAGACTACGTGCTAATTTCAAACCATGATCCCATCTACTAACACGGAATTTATATTTTTTCCAACAATGTTTATATACTCAATGGCCAGTACAAAATATAACCTTAAACCAATCCCGTGCAACGCATGGGACCCTTTGCTAGTATAGCAAGAATACTATAAGTTGTTACAAAATTTATTAAAACATAAGTTCACATTAATTTATTCAAAAATGCCACGTGGTGCAAATTTTACAACAGACTTGGGTTCTGCTTTATAATGTATTAGGGTAGATGAGATCCAAGTTCATTCAACTGTATTTTTTTTTATGTAGCGGGCCGGTTACAAGCTTGTCCTTTTTTTTATTTGTTCAGGGGCCTGTCTGTAAACAGGCCCAAGTTCATTCAACTGATCTTTTTATTTGGTTTAGGAAATTCATTCACATTCATCTGAGGATTCATCAAGACGACGGACTCGGGAGAAAGAATCCGATTCCGAAGTCCTCACTGCCGGCATATCTTCTCTGCCTCGTCAAAGTCTGCAAATTCGTCTCCAAAATTGATCGGTTTGAACATGTCTTTCTCAGTTGAATTTTGTTTTTAATGTTTTTAGTTCAACTGTGGCTCAATTGAGAAATAAGATCCAAATTTTCATTGTTTCTGTGACGCTGGCTGAGAACTCCCGGCCACTGGTGGTTTAATACCTGATTCTGTTGATCTGAGTGGCTGTAGATTTGGGGATTTCAGGTTTTCTTAGTTATACTGTCATTATTGGGCTGTTTCCAGATCCCCCTTGTTTCAGCTATCTAATTCGTCTGTGACATTTGCTAAAGAACTCTTTTCTTGGAGGATTTGATTCTAGTTTCTGTGTTCTTGATGTGTTTGTACAATTTTCCAATTAATTTGCAGGATTTGGTGTCAAAAGAGGGAACAAGGTCATTCTGAAGCTGATTTGGGATATACTTGCTTCTTGTTCTGCTTGTTTTTGATGAAGTTGTGCTCCCTTAGAGTGTGGGTGAAGTGTTATACATCTATATAGTCTACCGTTGTTGGAGTCGGGACGGCTTGCTTTGCTGAATCTAGTCCTGAAGGCAGTGGAACTTAGCACATGTTAGATCATCATTATGAATAAATGGAAAGAGAACTCAAGTGCATCTAACTACCCGAGGTCACTCTCTTCCATCATTGTCTCGGTGGGGCTTCTTGCGGTGTTCATAACTTTTGCTTCATGGGTCTTATTATCTTACCCAATTGGTACAGTAGTTAGGAACTATTTCTACGGTGTCAATGGTATAGGAGATCTAAGTTCTTCAGATTCTTGGCAAAGTATAACACCAAGTGAAGTTAACATCACTGATAAGTCAAAGGATATCCTAGATTTACCACAGTTGAAAGACAGAGATGGTGTGGATGCAAACGTGGGTGCAAACCGGGAGGACGGAAATAAGACAAGTGCCGAGGAAAAACCAAGTGAAGTTAGGAACGACGAGAAAACAACAACTCCAGGGATTCAGTGGCAAAATGCAACTTCAAGTGAAGCTAATAATAGAGAGAACGCAGCTGAACTGATTAATGTTAACATGGATGCAAACCAGGAGGACAGAGATAATGAAAAGGTCAAGGAAAAACCAAGTGAAGTTAGCAACAATGGGAACACGACTCAAGGAAAAACACAACTTAAAGATGCTGGATCTGTGGATGTGAACCAAGAGAACAAAGACAAACAAAGTGCTGATGATGGCAAAATTGATGTGGATGCAAACCAAGAGAACAAAGATAAACAAAGTGCTGATGATGGCAAAATTAATCAACCATCAACAGACAATAACCCAAATCCTTCACGTCAAGGAGGTCAGCTCTCTCTCTTTCTGAGTTTACTTTTCATGCGTCATGCGTGCTGTTTTTTTTTTATTTACCCTTATCTGCATCAAATCATGAACTTATCTTACAACCAGGCATTCTTTTTATTATACAATGCTTCTCAGTTCTTGTTCTACAGACTATAGGCATTTTCCAGTTTGTTTATTCTTGATAGTTCGTTTAGTTTGTCACGATTTGGCCACAAGCTCAAATATTTCATGTTTGTAAATCTTTGTTCTGGATCTCATCTATGGAATTCTCTTTAGTTAGGACTTAGGATACAAAAGGAAACGGAAGATAGTGTGTAATACACCTTATTTCCCTATTTATTTTCATTGAAGCTGGCTTATGCAAAGTTCATGTCACAGCCATTTGCTTTGGTCTATTAATTTGGCAAAAAATCAAGTGATAATCCATTTCTTATCTGCTCTTGAAGCTATGTATCTTCATCATAATTGGAAGTGGCTCGAGTATTTCATGGTTGCATTAGTTTGCAAGTGATTGAGCCCTTCAAAATGATTTTTGGTTCTCTAAATTTGCAATGTATACGGGTCATGACTGAATCTTTGATCTTTGTGGCACTCACTCAGTATCCCTTCTCAAGTATGTGCTTATATTATATATGCTCTGGTTTCATGAATTAATAAGTATCTTACATATTGCCACATTTTAGGTCTATTACTCTGCCTTCTCTATATATGTGTAGCATTTGTCATACAGGATATAATGAATCATCAACACTGTGTCAGTTGAGATTATAAAATTATATGGGCCAAAATGCAATTATGATAATTTTTACAGTTTAAACATTAACCTCAAAAATGTCTATTGCTTTGCAAGAACCCTTACAGCTCATATTATTGATGTGGTGGATCATTTTTAGTTCATCTCATTGGAGTTTTTCACTAACATTAACTTTTTTATTCTCGTCTGTTGACAATAATCTAGAGTGTGATCTATTCCATGGAGAATGGTATTATGATGAATCTGGACCTCTATACACAAACAACTCATGCCCAATCATCACTCAAATGCAAAACTGTCAGGGAAATGGGAGGCCTGACAAGGGCTATGAAAGCTGGCGATGGAAGCCATCCCAGTGTGTACTCCCAAGGTTTGATCCCCATAAATTCTTGGAATTGATGAGTGGAAAAACACTGGCTTTTGTTGGCGACTCTGTTGCTCGGAACCAGATGGAGTCCCTTCTTTGCATTCTTTGGCAGGTAAATAAATCATCTTCCTCCTTTAATACATCCATGGTATCAATATCACAACCTCTATCTGCCAGTTTTCAACCAAAAAAAAGAAAAAAGAAGAAAAAACTTATCTTGCAGTTTCAACAATGTTCATGTGTTTTATCACAAAATAAACAATGTTCATGCGAGTGACTTCCTCTTGTGTGGGACTACAGGTCTACAATCTTAGTATGAATTATCTTGGGTAATCCAAATGCACCACTAATTAGCCTATAATCAGTCTTTCTTGAAAATTTGCTATCTGGCATTGCAAAATTACACAGCCCTTAAATCAATTATTTTCTCAAATGTTTCTGGGTTTAATTCCTATTTCATCTTCTGAAGGTTGAGGCTCCAAAAAACCGAGGAAACCGCCATATGCAGCGCTGGTTCTTCAGATCGAAACAAGTGATGATCGTTCGGATTTGGTCATCTTGGCTCGTCCACCAAACCGGGAACGCCTTCAAAGACGTTCCCGAGGGCGTAGCCAAGGTCTTCCTCGACGTCCCAGACGAGACATTCATGGAACACGCCCCGGAATTCGACGTGGTCGTCCTCTCCTCGGGCCACTGGTTTGCCAAACAGTCTATCTACATACAGAACAACGAGATCGTCGGGACCCAGCTGTGGGCCCCACCAAACGGCCAGCAATATCCGGTCAACAACGTGGAGGCGTTTGGAATCTCTGTCGAGACAGCCATGGCGGCGTTGGCTACGCACCCGAACTACACGGGTATTACCATTTTGAGGTCGTACTCTCCCGACCACTACGAGGGCGGGGCTTGGAACACGGGCGGGTCATGTACGGGAAAGGTGGAGCCCGCTCGGCCCGGGAATTTGGTTGAGAATGGGTTTACAAACATAATGCATGAGAAGCAGGTGACGGGGTTCGAACGGGGTAGGAAGAAGCGGACGAACGGGTCGAAGCTGAAGCTAATGGATATTACCGAGGTGTTTTCATATCGGCATGACGGCCACCCGGGCCCATACCGGAGTCCTGACCCGAATAAGATCACGAAACGGGGCCCGGATGGGAGGCCGCCGCCTCAGGATTGTTTGCATTGGTGTATGCCTGGCCCAGTTGACACTTGGAACGAGTTCGTGCTTGAGATCATTAGGAGAGAGTATGAAAAGTGATTGTGATTAGAAGCCTAGCAAAGTGAGTTCCTCACTTCCTTCTAAGATGGTCACATATATGATTGTAGACAAAGCAATTGAGAGCCATAGAGAGCCTGTTATAGTATTTGTGCTTTTTTTTTCTGTGTATTCATTTTTAACAAGTGGATTGTGTTTAGATAATTTTCTTCCAATGTTAGAAGGATCTAATAACTATAGTTTTAATGCAAGGTACCCAAGATATATGGGCTGGCCCTGTTCACCTTTGAATGGATTTGTTGGCTTATACATATGTTTGTTCTTTCCAGTCAACATTTTTTTTTTGAAACAAGTAAGAATTCGGAGTACCAAACAAGAATGGTAATTCGAGAGACCG
Organism: Fallopia convolvulus; assembly: GCA_964016875.1. Lineage (NCBI taxonomy): Eukaryota > Viridiplantae > Streptophyta > Magnoliopsida > Caryophyllales > Polygonaceae > Fallopia > Fallopia convolvulus. The sequence goes on from OZ024729.1 coordinate 59,143,641, forward strand.
TTTGAAAAAAGGCAGCCGTGAATGGCTAAGAGGGTCAACAAAAAGACACCAAAGGCAAGCAGAAACGACTATATATAGTACAAAATCTCGAAAAGAAGAGCAAAGGAGATCGAAATCGGGGTGAGTAAAGCACTAAAAAAAGCGCCGCAGGCAACAGGTCAACCCATCCTGGGGTGTGCGAAATGGACAGCTGACGTTCCTTCCACCGAAATGAAAGATCTTCAGAAATCTCAAAGCACCAAGTGACCTGGCCTAGTACAACTCGATCCGATACAAGCCGACCATCGCTCCAGCTCTTCGAAAAATAGTACCTATAATAAGAACGAGTCATTCTGCAAAAGAAGTTTCAATCTTGCACCGCAAGTAAAAATACTTGTCGCACAAGCAAGTCACACTTGCAAGGCAAATAAGCCATACTTGCAAAGCAAGTAAAGCTAACTTGTCGCACAAGTAAAATCAAATCTTGCCCCGCAAGAGAATTCGGTCTTGCGGTGCAAGTAAGTAAAATGATTTTTAATGAAAAAAAAATTCTTTTTTTTTGGTCGAAATAAAAATTTCTTTAAATTTGTTACATTGATTTTTAATTAAAGAATTGTAAACTTGGGCTTCACGGATGTACACCATCCCAGCCAATTAATTTTTTTTCTTTATTATTTTTCCCCAGATTTTGGTGATGTTGGTACAGTACAACAAAAGGAACGGGGATTCATCAGCGGTGTTCCTCCTGTTCACAATTGGAGCAGCGGTCTTTGATCTAAGTGTTGGAGATGAGTCGATGGTATTGGATGGGAGGCAATCCCAACGGGGGTTCAAGAGTGTTGGAGATTAATTCGATTTTTCATGGCTTCAAAGTACAAATTCATAGTTAAATCCCTTGTTTCAGGAGAAAACGGGATCTATTACAATGAACATCAGGCTTCCTCAGCCATAAATTGTTAAACACCATAGCTTTCACAGCCATATGTTAGTAAAAATCAATGGCTTTCTCAGCCTCAAGATGGAAAAAGATGACTTCTCAGCCTTGAGTTAAATCTTCATTCTCGAAATACAAACCAATCGAAATCGAGTTTCGAAATTGGTGAAGGATTGAGGTGATTAAGAGGGAAATTTGTTCTAGATTTAGGGTTCTAGGGTTTTTTGGTCGATGTTGCAGTTGGGGGAAGGGGGTAGAAGACTCTTTCCCGTCAACATTATTTAGTAACTTCTGATTGCTTGTCAATAAATTAGGTAAATACATAAAACAAAAAGTATTAAAAAGAGTTTTTTTTTTTTTGCAATTTTACCACATTCGATTTCAACTATAGTTTTTTGCAATTTTTTCAGTTCCTAATAACCTATTTTAACTTTCTACCAAAAAAAAAAACCTATTTTAACTAGTTTGCTTTAAAAGTTAACTGATAAATCGATTCCATTTTAGATTTACTTTAGCTACTCAATTAGTTTTAGCTCCTGCTCCAGCTCGATATATAAAGAGAGCCTCCACCAATTAAAATGGAAAAGAAATTATGAAAAACCAATATGTATAAAAGAAATTAAAAGATCGAACAATTAAGAGCAACTAAGCAACCACTAATTCCACATTAATCAAGCTTTGCTTGAACGTGTGATGAGGTGTCACCAGATCTGATCATTTCCCAACAATGACTGATTGGAACTAAGTGATGTTGAAGAGAAACAAAAGAACAAGATTTAACTCTTTTTACCCATATAATAAGTAAAAACATTACCTTTTTCTACCATGGTAAGTATGTGTTTGGCATGTTAGGGGACAAAAAAAAAACAGAAAAATCATGTTGACTTTGGAAGAAGAAGCACCCCACCATGTGACTGTGAAGCCACATTCCAACTTAAATCATGACAATTAAGAACCATGTAAAAAAGTTCTTACATTGATTGCAATTCTCTATTGGCCTCTTATGCCTTTCAAATTGGTTACAAAAACAAAGGATGAATGCTCATTATATATATAGTGATTATGTATATAAGTTGAGGTGAGAAAATGATATATTCGATTCGATATGCTGAATATATGTTTATTATTTTCACAAAACTTTGATTTATATCTGATCCGAATTCAACCGGATATAAGAAAATGATGGAATTATTATCTAATGCAGATATTTGGATTATCCGACTAAAAAACTTGTTCTAGTTTGTCAAAGTATCTTGAATATATATTCCATAGATAAAAACCCTCATTCTGTATAGAGTATGTGGGAAAATTAGAGTGTGAATCGTGTGCGACATAAAAATTATGCGCAATATGAGATTTATTATTGGTCGTTGGACGCACTCTATCTACGGAATATATTTTTGATACTTTACAATGCACCGTAATAGTGTCGTTTAGAAATGCACTTTTGAGATTTTATGATGCACTTTTTCTCACCGCATATTCGTACAAAACATTCATTCTGCACAAGATTCAAACTCGAAAAAATCAACTAATTGAATACGGAGAAATGCTAAAAGGATATATTCAGTTCGATTTGATGGATGGGGTAAGTTTGCTCAACCCTAGTAATAAGATACTTGGTCTAAACTAAGATACGGATTTTTTTTTGGTAGAGTGCATTTAGGTCATTACTAGTTGATGACCCGCGCCTTGCCCGGGACTTTTTTAAATAAAAATTATAATATATTATTTAAATATGATATACGTATTATAATTTACATAATAAAATAATATTATAAATATTTAAGTTAACTATAATAATATCTTTTATTATTAAAATAAATACAAATATTATCTTATTTTTAAAAATGTTATTTATAATATTTATGTAATAATCCTACAAAAGTTGACGTTCTTAACTCATTGGGTTGACGCGAATCCGAACAACCCATAAATTTTAATGACATGAACTTGTACTCAACCGAATCAGAACTGACCCGATTACCTGTTTTAACATTAAGGGATCAATAATTTTTTATTTATTTATTAAAGGATCCGTAATATAAAAAATCAACATACTTATGAATAGAAAATTAATATAGTGTAAAACATAACATATCTATACCGATATCACTTAAAAAATTGTCATGCCTATTAATACAAAAATGGTATAAAAATTATCATACTTATGGATAGAAAATTTAAAAGTTGTCATATTTGCGAATGAAAAATTAATCTACGAAAATCTAAAAGTTAATATAAATTCTAGAATTCAAAACATGGTCCATATTAATTAAAAAAGTGTGGGCATAGTTATGGATGCAATATTAATATAAATAATTTCGTAACTAAAACTATGGTACTTGAAATTAAAGTTTAATGACAATATTGTGTTTAACTATCATATTTATAGATAGAACATTAATATATAAAACCCGAGATATTTATGCATGAAAAATTAAAAAGTTATCATTCTTAAGCATAGAAAATTAATATTGAAAAATTCGAAATTAATATGAAAAATATGGTCAATATTCATTAAAAACATTGGCATACTTATAGACAAAAAATTAATACAAAAATTCGAAATTAATATCAATATACATGATTAAAAACATGGTTCATATTAATTAAAAACGTTAGTATAATTTTAAATAAAAATTTAATCTAAAAGAATCTGAAAATTTAATATTGAAAACCCGTAAATTAGAATATGGTCCATATTTTATACTTATAGATATAAAAGTTATCTATTTCATGTAGAGATATTAAATTAATTTATTATGGGATTTTGAAGTAAAAAAGGATAGTTGGGATATGATATTACTATTTTATATTTATCATGTTTATGAATAGAAACTTAATATTAAAAATATACTTATAGATAGAAAAGCTATAAAAAATGATTTTATATTTATCATATTTATGATCATAATCGTTAAAATTGATCAATTTCAACTATACTTTTTGCAAATTTCGTTATCCATATAGTATAATTTCTATAAATATTGTACGTACAAACCGTAATCGTGAAAAAAATAATCACACGATCAATTGTGTAGTATATTTTATCTATATTATATGGACATAAGATAATTAAATATTACAATATAATGAACATGAACAAAGATAAAAAAAATGGTAGAGATAAAAAGTTATCCAATCTCATAGTAAATTGAAAAAGTATATAAATTCTTATATGGTATATTTTATTTATACTATATGGATATAAGATAATTATATATTATAATATAATGAACATGAACAAAGATAAAAATCATGGATTGAGTTAAAAATTTATCCAATCTCATATAAAATTGATGAAAAAGTTATTAAGTAAGGTGAGTGGATAAAATTGAAAATTTTATAAGGTAATAGAATACAAAATATATAATTTATTAAAAAATCATTATTATAAATAGGTTGGTTGGGCTATAAATTCATAATGACGAATCTGCCCAAAAGTGCTTCAGGTTTAGAAGATATACTAGTTGTACCCGTCGTGCCATGCACGACTACTACTTAACAATTTTTAGATATATTATAAATATGATATTAATAAAATAAATATACAAAAATAAATAAAAAGCCAAAAATAATGTAAATTCTTAGAAAAATTTAATCAAATTCAATTCTTTAAAAAAAAATTTAATAAAAAGTTAAAAAGATAATTAATAAGAAAAGATAAAAAAATATAACATTTTTTAAAGATAAAAAATCTTCAATATTTACATAAAGAATCCAAAAAAGAAATTAAGGAAAAGATAATATAATTTTTTATAAAAATTTAATTTAGGCAAGTAATGATATAGATATTTAAATTTTTTACTTTTTTTTATCTAAATTTTATTTTAGATAAATATCTTTTTATAAATATATAAAAAGATAATGATAAAATAATTTTTCTTATTTTTAATTAAAATTCGAATTATTTTTTCCAAATAAATAAATAGAAAGAAATTTAATTGAAAAAAATAATAAAAATAATTTTTTAAATATAAATTGGGGCCAAAATTAATGTGGTGGCTTGGAAAAGTTACAACTTTAACATATAGTTATAGATAGATATGGATATTTTTACAAATATAATAAATATAATGTTCTTTTTTATTTATATTGGTCAAATCTACTAATATTATTTTATCTTTATGTTTATTTGGGGATAAGTTTATAAAATTATTATTTTATTTTTATGTTTACTTGAAGATAACTTTTTTTGAATAATTAACTATTTAAAATTACTATTTTAATAAAGGAGTGATGTGGCGCAATATGGTGGTAGAAATTGCTTCGGCTTTAGTTATTAGTAATAGATAAATAAATATAAAGGAATTTATTTAAAATTTTTAATTAAAATTTGAATCAATTTTTTCCACATAAATAAATATAAAGGAATTTAATTGGAAAAAAAATATATAAATAATTTGTTTAATATAAGGTGGGGCCAAAATTAATGTGATGGCTAGAAAAGTTACAACTTTAATATATAGTTAATTAGTTATAGATAGATATGACTATTTTTATTTCTAAGATATATATGTGATCACGTGTACATACGTTTTCTTATCTTTTACAAATATAATAATTATAATGTCCTTTTTTATCTATATTGCTCAAATCTACTAATATTATTTTATTTTTATGTCTATTTGGGGATAAATTTTTATAAATATTATTTTATCTTTATGTTTACTTGGAGATAACTTTTTTTTGCATAATTAACTATTTAAAATTATTATTTTAATAAAGGGGGGATGTGGCGCAATGTGGTGGTAGGAATTGCTCCGGCTTTAGTTATTAGTAATAGATAATAGTAGACAAAAGATTTAAATTTATGAATATTATTACCTATTAGTTAGATCGGCGATGTTTATAAAATTGATTTTTTTTAATTATGCTTGTATGAGTTGGTTCAAATTAAATAAACTCTTATCTTGAAATATAAAACAAATGTATTTTTTCTCGTTCGTAGTGCACTTTTCATAGGATGCTTTGCAAAATACAAAAGCACAATCTGAAAAAGTGTACTACAAAAATTACGAAAAGTGCACTACAAGGTAAGTAAAGTGCAAAACCGAAAAAAGTGCACTACTAACTAGGAAAAGTGCATTCGTTTCGGGATAAAAAAAATTTTCATTTGAACCAAACTCATGCGTGTATTGCGTGAAGAAGATATTACAATTATAATTTATGTCCAGGGTCTTTATATTTATTTATTTTATTTTTTAATTGTTAATATGTTTTGAATATGTTAATGACAAATACTCGCTAAGGGTTTGGGGGCGGAGCCCCCGACAACACCAGGGGTCACAGGAACAACGCCCCACGACGGCAGCGAGTTGGCCTATTAATGGGCTTATTATGATCTATTTTGGACTTACGGTCCATAATTCGATTAAGGTTTCATGAGTCAATATATATTACTCATGAAATGTCTTAATATTGTAATTTGTTCTGCTTAACCTCCCTAATAAGAATTCAATTTCTCTATCCATAGATGTATCCAACACATTATTAATAAACTATGTAAATCATTGTGTCTTTTTTTTTACAATATCAAGAATACATTGAATTTTGCATGGTGGAACTGTGGAACAAGATCCAATTTTCCTTATGGATCCAAACAGTCAGGCCCAAAACAATTACATCATATTTTGGGTGTACTTTATATCACAAGCCTATATATATGGTTTAGGATTTCATTTGGATGAGTAAGATCTAATCAAGAAGAAATATGTTCAGTCAATTTACAAGTCACATTATATCACCTCCGTACAAATTTTAGTGTCATAATTAATGTCATTAAGCCTTGATTAACACTTTGTTAGCATCATAATTAAAGTTGGACTTGATGATCAATAAACAGATTTAAAATTTCATTTGACCCATGTCCTTAATCATTATAAAAAGCGCCAAACGAAGGCTGTATTTAGTTCAAAATTGTATGATTTTGACGACTAATTACCATCTATAATAAATTAATGTTGCATGGGTCATGGTCACCTCATCTACTTGATTACTCATAGTCATTACTCATACGACCTACACATCTTGTTTTGGCATTTTTTGAATCGAAATCTCTAATTAATATTTTTAGGTTGTTGTTTGGAGATTAGTAGGGAAAAACGGAAAATAATTAAAGAATTGATTAGTGATTAGTGATGAGTGATATGTTTAAAAAAGGGAAAAAATTTGCGCACTCTAAAATTTATGTTGCGCAGGTAAATATGTGCGGATTATAAACCCGCACACGTTTTTTTTAAAAAAAACCGGGTTTCTTTTGGGCGGATCCGAAACGCGCACATAAAAATAAAAAAGACCCGGTTCAATCTGAGAACCGAAAGATTTTGACTGAAACGCGCACATAAAACCCTAGTTGTGCGGGTTTGAAACCCGCACAACTTCCTTATAAACTCGCTCCGCGCCGCACCTCGTCTTCTACCTTTCGCCATTTCCAATTCGAGAACTCAGAGATTCCGAGCAATTGAGGGCGATAAATTGGTCAAATACATATGGAATCCCGAGCTGAGAAGAATTCGACGATGGGGACCCAAATGGCTAGCGAATCCGGCGTGGTGGTGGTGGGTTCTTCGACGGATTTGTCCTCCGCCCATGCACCGCCTTCTTCGGCGGGTTCTGGTTCCGCAAACCAGTCAACAGCGGTGGGGAGCGGAGGTGGAGAAACGGTGGCGGCGGGGAGCAGGGAGGGAGAAGCTTCGACGCCGGCAGTGGTGGGGGTGGTGGCGCCGCCAGTGGTGGGGGAGATGGCGCCGACTGTGGTGGGGGAGGTGGCACCGGAGTTGGTGGTACAAATGGCGCCAGCGGTAGAGATGGAGGTGGGAGTGGGCCCGAGCGGATTGACAGAGACGGAGGGTGCGGATCCGGGTCGTCGAGTGCGTCAGAGAAGACCGACCGATGAGGTATTTTTTAATATCAAAATAAAATTAAATAAATTTTATTTAGCGTAATTTATATTAAATACATATTAGATTAGAAATTATAGTATATGAAATGCATATAATTGATTTAGCGAAATATATATGAAATGCATGTTAGATTAGAAATTATATTATATAAAATGCATATACTTTATTTAGCGAAATATATATGAAATGCATATTAGATTAGAATTTATATTATATGAAAGGCATATAATTGATTTAGTGAAATATATATGAAATGCATATTAGATTAGAATTTATATTATATGAAAGGCATATAATTGATTTAGTGAAATATATATGAAATGCATATTAGATTAGAAATTATATTATATAAAATACATATACTTTATTTAGCGAAATATATATGAAATGCATATTAGATTAGAATTTATATTATATGAAAGGCATATAATTGATTTAGCGAAATATATATGAAATGCATATTAGATTAGAAATTATATTATATGAAATGGATATAATTGATTTAGCGAAATTGTATGATACTAATTAGAAATCGTAACGTAAAAATTAGAAATCGTACCTTGTAGAAATAATATATTTATTTGATTATAAATTATATTATTTTGAAAAATTGTACGACAAAAATAAAAAATTAGAAATTGTAACGTAAAAATAATGTATTTATTACATTAAAATTTTTATTTTTATGTGGTAACAATCGTAAATAGAAATAATAAAAATTATGATTAGTTTGAGTGAAATAAAATAAATGAGGCAAAATTATTAAATAACTAATAATATATTAAATAACAAGAGGTAGTAGAACACTTACGACAGTCTGTAGCTGATGGTAGAGTTACTGAGATTCGTTTTTGTCACGGCTTCGGGTCGCAAGAGACGTCACGAAGAGTCGACCTCCGAGCCGGATGCTCGTCCCGATCCTGAGTCTGCTGCGACAGGAGAGGATCAACCTCTCCATGATGAGGTCCCACCGACTCAGTTAGAGGATATGCTGGTTGATTCTGTTGGAACGACAGAGGCTTACCGGGATTCTGTTGGGACGGGAGAGGCTCCGAACGAGCCGTCGTCGTCATTATCGCATCGGCCCCAGTCCGACCCTCCTCAGTCTGATACTTTGCCCTCCGACCCGACTCAGATTCATTTGGATGAGGTGGTTGTAGATTCTGTTGGGGGGACAGAGGCACAGCCTCCACAGGCCCAGCCTCCACAGGCCGACTTGCTCGAGCAGACACCGTATGGGATCGACGATCCATCTGTATTACGGGATTTCCATACACACATCGCCGACTTGATTTGGAAGTCACTTGGCCCGTTTAGGAACGACATGGACGGACTGATAGCTTACATATAGGAGTAGTTTAGATGCATGTTTTATATATGTTTTAGTTAGTTTTAGGTTAGTTTTTATGTAGTTTTTAGGTTTTTGTGTTATCGGGTATTATGCGCTGGTGTGCTCGGTTTTACAAGTTTTTAGGTTAAGGAGCAACAGCGGGGCGAGTACAGATGGATCATGGTGGTGATGGACGAGGCAAAGGAGCCAAGAGAGTTAGGACATGCTAGGAGAAGAGCAAAGTAAGGAAGAAGACAAGCCAAAGACAAGCCAAGTGCTCGGGATGAAACCGAGCAACGAAGCCGCGCAATCCCAACTGAATGGGGAAAGCGCGGGATTGCAAGAGAAAGCGCGGCCGCGCTTTCTGGTGTCGAAGCCGCGCATTCGGAAGTTTTCAGCGAGCAAGTGTTTTGGGCCGAGTTTTGTTTTGGGCTTTGGTTTTGATTTGTGGGCTTGTATGTCATCCGAGTATGTGTGTTTAATATATCTTTTGAGGATATTTTTAGGAGCATATAAATACTTTATGTTAGTTTTATTTTTCATAACTTTGATCATACTTTTGGAGACTAGGGTTTTTCTCTCAAGGAAGACTTTGAAACCTTTGTAAGTTTGATTTTAATTTCATTATGCATTGCTAATTTCTTTAGTGTTTGGCTAGTTATTGAAGTCATGATTTGTATGTAGTTGTGAGGTTTGATTGATTCTCAACAAATTTGAATAGAAATTATTCCCTGTGCTTAATTGAATCAGAATTATTCTAGGGTTTTGTTAGATTGATCACCTAATTGAATTCCTAGGTTAATTTACAACTGAATCTGATTAATTACCGGTCGGAGTTAATTTGATCAAGAGTAGACTTTAATTAATTTAGTACCGGTTGGACAAGTTGATTAAAGAAGGGAATAAATTCACAAGTCACTTAGATGTCTGGTTGCTCTAAGTTGTTTGTTTCTATTGATAACTTGGATCGTCATGCTGTTATTTAATTGAATCTAGAAGGTCTTCTAGGTTATTATTTAATTTAGGGTTGTTAGACTGGTTGTTCTATCAACTATATATGAAGTTTGGGTTTTAATCCTTAGTAGGATCACTATCCACAATAGATTATTCAAGTGAGAAGAGAATCAAGAGAATCGATGATCAACGAATCAATATCATGATGGATCTAACTAGTTGAACACGTTTGTTTCTCATATATTCAAATCAACTTATGCATTCATAGTTAGTTTTATTTCTGCATATTAGTTTAGATAATCATTCTGAAAACCCCCCTTTAGTTACTTGGCACATAAGTAATAACATTAATACACGAGTCTCTGTGGGTTCGACCCTTGCTTACCATTCTACTCAGATTGGTTAAGTTAGGATTCTTTGATAGGTAAACGACTGAAAAATACCTCATCACGAACGTGTTCGACGTATTACGTGTCACAGCAGACCGAGGGAGTTTACCCAATGGAGGGCTCACATTCCGTCCGCCCGACGTTGATGTTGCACATGGTTCGTGGTTATGGATGATTCGACAAACCGGCCTGACACAGCTATTGTACTTCGATTTCGGCAAAGTCGACCATAGCCTCATTTCTGCTTTTGTAGAGCGTTGGCATCCAGAGACCAACAACTTTCATTTTCCGTGGGGCGAGATGACGATTACGCTCCACGACGTTGCCATCATCCTCGGTTTGCCGATTGAGGGGCACGAGGTAGCTCACACTTTCTCCTCTGCTGAGTGTGTTGATATGGTTGAGTATATGTTTGGCACGACGGACGACTATGTGTTCCCCGGCCAGCGTGACTTCCTGAAGGACCTTAGGGATGGTCATCTACACAACCGAGATTTCTTCGATCAGTTACTTGTGATGATGGCTTCCGACTACCCGCCAGAGTGCATAGCTGCCGGTTTTCTGTGGCATTACTTGTCCACCAGCTTGTTCGTGGACAAATCCACGAATAGTGTAGATGTTGATATGTTGGCGTTGTTTGAGGATTGGGGTCGGGTTGTCGAGACTGCATGGGGCGTCGACACGTTGGCATTTCTCTACCGCAATCTCGGGGAGGCTTCACGGGCCGGGGTGGCTCAGATGGCGGGTTGCTCATATCTTCTTCAGGTATTTGGTAGTTTTGATTGAAAATGTCTTTTCAAAATCTTCGTAAAGTGAACTGATTTTATTTTTTTCGGGGTGCCATAGATGTGGATATGGATGTATTTCATCTATTTCCCTGGCAACCAGAACCCGTTGCCTGGAGCAGAGGACGATGAGAGGAGAGCATGTCGCTATCGGGTCGATCGCACAAAGTTACAGACGTACGATACGTCGATCTACTATCGGCGCATCTGATAGCTTACATATAGGAGTAGCTTAGTTGCATGTTTTATATATGTTTTAGTTAGTTTTAGGATAGTTTTTATGTAGTTTTTAGGTTTTTGTGTTATCGGGTATTATGCGCTGGTTTGCTCGGTTTTACAGGTTTTTAGGTTCAGAGCAACAGCGGGGCGAGTACAGATTGACTATGGCGGTGGTAGACGAGCCAAGAGAGCTAAGGAATGACTAGGATGTGCTAGGACCATGGATGGAGAAGAGCCAAGCCAAGAATCAAAAGCTCGGGGTGTGATCCCGCGTAGTGAAGCCGCGCATTCTCGACTGGTGGCCAAGTGCGCGGGGAGGCAAAAGCGCGGTCGCGCTTTTGGGGGCCGATGCCGCGCATTCAGGAATTTCAGCGGACAAGTGTTTTGGGCCAAGCTTTGGTTTTGGGCTTTGATATTTTGACTTATGGGCTTGTATTTTGGCCGAGATGTGTGTTTAATATATCTTTTGAGGGATATTTTTAGAAGACATATAAATACTTTATGTTAGATCATTGTCATAACTTTTGGATCATACTTTTGGAGGCTAGGGTTTTCTCTCAAGGAAGAACCTTTGAACCTTTGAAAGTTTGATTTTAATTCAATTATGCATTGCTAATTTCTCTAGTGTTTGGCTAGTTATTGAAATCATGATTTGTATGTAGTTGTGAGGTTTGATTGATTCTCAACAAACTTGAATAGAGTTTATTCCCTGTGCTTAATTGAATCAAAATTATTCCAGGGTTTTGTTAGATTAGCTACCTAATAGAATTTCTAGGTTAATTTACAACTGAATCTGATTAATTACCGGTTGGAGTTAATTAGATCAAGAGTATACTTTAATCAATTAGTACCGGTTGGAGTTGTTGGTTGAAGAAGGGAATAAATTCACAAGTCACTTAGATGTCTGGTTACTCTAAGTGTTTGTTTCTATTGATAACTTGAATCGTCATGCTGTTATTTAATTGAATCTAGAAGGTCTTCTAGGTTATTATTTAATTAGGGTTGTTAGACTGGTTGTTCTATCAACTAAATCTGAAGTTCGGGTTTTAATCCTTAGTAGGATCACTATCCACAATAGATTATTCAAGTGAGAAGAGAATCAAGAGAATCGATGATCAACGAATCAATATCATGATGGATTTAACTAGTTGAACACGTTTGTTTCTCATATATTCAAATCATCTTTTGCATTCATAGTTAGTTTTATTCTTGCATATTAGTTTAGATTAAACTTTCCAAAACCCCCCTTTTTAGTTACTTGGCACTTAAGCAATAACACATTTACACGAGTCTCTGTGGGTTCGACCCTTGCTTCCACTTTACTCAAGTTAGGAAGTTAGGTATTTCTTTGATAGTGCTTTTATAGCGACGTAAAAGTGCTCATCAAATTTGGCGCCGTTGCCGGGGACTCGTCGCTATTTGTGTTTATTACTTTCGTGCTGTTTTGGGTGTGAACCTGTTATATGGTTCATACCCGTGCTACTAACTCATCTCCCCTGTTGTTTGATCCAGATATTGACAGGACACTCTTCAAGCTAAGGAAGGAAATCCGGAATCACTTTCAGGCCTTACCGTTCTTTCTTGAAGAATCTGACTCGGAAACTGAATCTGCTGAATCCGCCGAGATGGGTGACCGAACATTAAGAGAGTTGACTGCACCGAATCTGGCACAACAACCGTTGGCGGTGCAATTCCCTGCTCTTGTTGAGGGAGTCAAGTTTGAGCTGAAATCCGGGTTGATCCACCTTTTGCCTTCATTTCATGGGCATAGTGGTGAAGACCCCAACAAGCATCTTTCTGAATTTCATGCTGTGTGCTCAAGCATGAAGCCTGCTGATGTGACTCATGACCAGATCGCGCTGAGAGCCTTTCCTTTTTCTCTCAAGGATCAGGCTAAAGACTGGTTTTACTACTTGGTTCCGGGAAGTATTAATACATGGGCTAAGATGAAGGAAGCTTTTCTGGAGAAGTACTTCCCTGCTACAAGGCTCAATGATCTGAAAAAGCGAATCAGTAATATTGAACAAGAAGCTAATGAGTCCTTGTACGAATACTATGAGAGCTTCAAGAGGTTGATAGCCAGCTGTCCCTTCCATGGCTACACTAATCAAGACCTGATTCTATGGACCACCTAGACCGAGGTATGACCCCTTCTCCAACACCTACAATCCAGGTTGGAGGGATCATCCTAATCTGAGGTATGGTAATTCTAGCAATCAGCAGTTTAACCATCAAGGTGGCCAAGCTCAGGACAGACCGCCTTTCCAACCTCAGGCTTAAGGAGTGAATCAGAATGCTATATCCACAGAGGAGATGGTCCGACAGTTGACCCAGTCAGTTTCTACAATGCATGGTTCTCTAACTCAGCTTCAACAGGAAACCAAGTCTAGTATAAAGAATTTGGAGAACCAAGTTAGTCAGATTGCTGAGGCAGTAAGCAAACTGGAAGCTAGAGATTCAAGTAAGCTACCGTCTCAGACAAAGCTCAACCCGAGGGCTAATGTCAGTTTTATCTCCATTTATAATGGTTCTGAGGCGGGACAAGTATACCAGCTGAGCAAGGTTACAGAAACAGAGGAACAGAACGAAGGCCAATTGCTCGGCTTGGCTGCTAAAAGTGCGGCCGAGCAATGTGCACCCCGCGCAATACAGTCCCAGTTGGGATTGCGCGGGATCGAGGAGGATAGCGCGGCCGCGCAATTGGATGCGAAGCCGCGCATTCTGGGCGAACTGGAAGATATGTCTGCACCTCTTCTGAAAGCCTATGTACCTGTCCCACCCTTTCCTGAAGCATTGAAAGAAACCCGGAAATTGAAGAATGATAAAGAGCTGTTCGAGGTCTTCAGTACATGCAAAGTTAATGTCCTGTTACTGAATCTGATCAAGAGTGTACCTCGGTATGCTAAGTTTTTGAAAGAGTTGTGCACTCTGAAAAGGGACAGAAGGAGAAAAGTCAGAAGCAAGTTAAAGAAAAAGAACATGAATCTGCTGTGCTTCAAAAGCGTTTGCCTGAGAAGTGCAGTGACCCTGGCATGTTCACCAGTCCTTGCATGATTGGAAGCACCAAGGTGAATGAGGCTTTGATTGATTTAGGTGCATCTATCAATGTGATTTCTTCATCCTTATATGAGAAACTCGGTATGGGACCATTGAAAGAGACCCGAACCATAGTGGAGTTGGCTGATCATTCCACTGTGAGGCCCAAAGGAAAAATTGAAGATGTATGGGTTACAGTGGTTTCCTTGCAATTTCCGGCTGATTTTCTAGTGATGGACATGGGATCGGGAGTTGGAAAGATGTCTATGTTGCTAGGACGACCATTCTTGAAGACTGCAAATACAAGAATTGACATACCGATAGGCACGCTGAAGATGGGATTCGATGGGAAGGAGATTGAATTCCATAGCTCGTATCCTTCTTAATATCCTTTTTACGTCAAGCTAAAGACGTTAAACAAGCGCTTTTTGGGAGGCAACCCATGTTTTAGGATAGATTTGCTTTGATTTTTACTTTCTGTTTTACAATTTTTTTTATTAGTTTGTTTAGGTAGAAATAATCTTCAAAATTTCAGATAACTCGGGCAAGCCTTGAAGTACAGAAAAACTCGGAAGGAGGACAAAAAAAAAATTGCGTGGCCAAGAGATCTGTATCAAAGTCGAGCAATGCAAGCTCAGAGAAGATTGCGCGGCTTGGGCTGCTAAATGCGCGGCCGCGCAATCCCACCCCCAAAGCCGCGCAATCTCAACTGGGAGCACATTGCGCGGCTTCGCAATTGCGCGGCCGCGCAATTATGTGCTATCCGGCGCTTTCGACAATTTTTCAGGGACCACTTTCTAATTAAACCCGAGCTTCCCTTTCTTTCACCCCTCCCATTCGTACAGCCTCCTTCCCCATTCTTTCTAAACCTCCATTGAAGGCAAGCTCTCAAGCTCCATTCAAGCTTTTCAAGTCGGATTTTCAACCCCAATCAAGCAAACAACTCCAAATCAAGCGGGATTCAAGTAAGTTTTCTCAAATTTCTCTAAAAATTTCGGTTTTAGTGGATTGAATCTAGATCTAGGTTTGGTTCTAAAAGCTCGGAATTTGCCCCTTTAGGCTCGGATTTAGGCTTAAGTTCTTGACAAAAGTTCGTTTATTGCATGATTCTAGCTTAGATTCGTGTTTTATTTGAGCTTTACATGCAAATCCGAAAATCACCTAGAATTTGATTAAAATTTTAATTAAATTTTGATTAAATTGTTCTAGGTAGTGGGGGAAGAGAGTGTTTGAGCGATTATCTGTGAAATATTGTTGTGGTTGTCCTTGCCGGGACAACGAAATTGCGCTTGTTTGGTTCGTTTGTGGTGTTGTGTAGGTTTACTTGAAATTCTGATATCATGGGTAACAAGAGAGGTAGAACTGATGGAGCCTCATCGTCCCGAGCTGCTTTGGCTCCCCCTGCTGTGGTGGGGGAGGCCACCCAAGAGACTTTTGGGATCACTCTGACAAAGGACAATCATGTGATTAGGTTTGAGCTTCTGAAGGACATGCAATGGAAAGCAACTCGGTTCATAGACTGGAACCTGATGAATGAGACCGGGATAGCTCATCTATTGAATGAGATGGGGGCATATTTGCATATGGGCGAGTTCTTGAAGTTGTCCCTCTTGTTTCTCTAAGTTAAGTATAAGTTCTAACCCATGATTTACTGAAGTTGATATGATATAAGCATGATCATTGATTAATTACCTTGATTATAGGATGGAGCATGTATTTAGCTTAAGTTTTTTATTCATTCTGAAGTTCTAGACAATAATTAGCCTTGTGAGATATTTTTGGCCTTTCATGATATATTTGATCTCTATATTTCTTGAGTGTATCACCATGATTATCTAGCTCTAGAACTTGCGTTAATACTCTTTGTCAAGACTGCTTTATATGATTGAATGCATGACATTAAAATGATTGAGGCAATGTTTCTTTTAGCCTATTATTTCCCTTCCTACCCTACAAGATCCATGTTTTTGACACCCCTATTTCTTTGAGCTTCAAGCCTGTTTTTATTAGCTCCACAAAATGATTCCTAGCCTAATAAGCTTGCCCCATAATCCGAGATTTAGGACTTTAGGTTGTGGTTGTATTTTGTGTGAGTTTGATGTAAGTATGGGGGAGTTGGAGAAAAAGGTGGAAAAAGAGGAAATAAAACTCTTGGGTTTCAAAGTGAAAAAAAATGAAGATGAATTATGTTGCAAAGCAAAAGAAAAAAATTGCTTAAATTGTGTGTAGTCTTCATTAGCAAAGCAAGAGAGAGTTGATAAGAGGCAAAAGAAGAAAAAAAAGAAGCAAAGTGCTTAAGTGTAAATGGAAGGAGTTGGTATAGTGAAGTTGGGAAGTATTATGAGAAAGTGTAAAGTTTGGGTTTAGGATTAGTTCTTTATCCCGGATTTAGCACCACATGCCAAATATGATCCCTTCCTAATTTCTCTTTACCTTAGCCCCATTACAAGCCTTAAAAAGACCTCATGATTTTTGTTATGTATTTGATCCCCAGCGGTGGAGATTTAGAACTCTGATGCAAGCATATGGTAGTCTAGTTTTCATGGTTGATTTTGAGTGAAACACGTCCTTAAACACTTGAGAGTTTGAGTGCAAACATGATTACCTTGGTGAGGTCTAGAATGAATGAATGGTTTTTACTCTATGCTTATGATGATGCATGCTAGGAAGTCTTGGTTGGGTTTTCAATTATATGTGAAATGCTTGTTTGACTTGAGATGGATGTAAGATTGCATTTCTATGGTGTGATTGGATTTATGTCTTGCTTGAGGACAAGCAAGGGTTAAGCATAGGGGAATTTGATAGCTTACATATAGGAGTAGCTTAGTTGCATGTTTTATATATGTTTTAGTTAGTTTTAGGATAGTTTTTATGTAGTTTTTAGGTTTTTGTGTTATCGGGTATTATGCGCTGGTTTGCTCGGTTTTACAGGTTTTTAGGTTCAGAGCAACAGCAGGGCGAGTACAGATTGACTGTGGCGGTGGTAGACGATCCAAGGGAGCTAAGGAATGACTAGGATGTGCTAGGACCATGGATGGAGAAGAGCCAAGCCAAGAATCAAAAGCTCGGGGTGCGATCCCGCGTAGTGAAGCCGCGCATTCTCGACTGGTGGCCAAGTGCGCGGGGAGGCAAAAGCGCGGCCGCGCTTTTGAGGGCCGATGCCGCGCATTCGGGAATTTCAGCGGACAAGTGTTTTGGGCCAAGCTTTGGTTTTGGGCTTTGATATTTTGACTTATGGGCTTGTATTTTGGCCGAGATGTGTGTTTAATATATCTTTTGAGGGATATTTTTAGAAGACATATAAATACTTTATGTTAGATCATTGTCATAACTTTTGGATCATACTTTTGGAGGCTAGGGTTTTCTCTCAAGGAAGAACCTTTGAACTTTGTAAGTTTGATTTTAATTCAATTATGCATTGCTAATTTCTCTAGTGTTTGGCTAGTTATTGAAGTCATGATTTGTATGTAGTTGTGAGGTTTGATTGATTCTCAACAAATTTGAATAGAAATTATTCCCTGTGCTTAATTGAATCAGAATTATTCTAGGGTTTTGTTAGATTGATCACCTAATTGAATTCCTAGGTTAATTTACAACTGAATCTGATTAATTACCGGTCGGAGTTAATTTGATCAAGAGTAGACTTTAATTAATTTAGTACCGGTTGGACAAGTTGATTAAAGAAGGGAATAAATTCACAAGTCACTTAGATGTCTGGTTGCTCTAAGTTGTTTGTTTCTATTGATAACTTGAATCGTCATGCTGTTATTTAATTGAATCTAGAAGGTCTTCTAGGTTATTATTTAATTAGGGTTGTTAGACTGGTTGTTCTATCAACTAAATCTGAAGTTCGGGTTTTAATCCTTAGTAGGATCACTATCCACAATAGATTATTCAAGTGAGAAGAGAATCAAGAGAATCGATGATCAACGAATCAATATCATGATGGATTTAACTAGTTGAACACGTTTGTTTCTCATATATTCAAATAATCTTTTGCATTCATAGTTAGTTTTATTCTTGCATATTAGTTTAGATTAAACATTCCAAAACCCCCCTTTTTAGTTACTTGGCACTTAAGCAATAACACATTTACACGAGTCTCTGTGGGTTCGACCCTTGCTTCCACTTTACTCAGGTTAGGAAGTTAGGTATTTCTTTGATAGTGCTTTTTATAGCGACGTAAAAGTGCTCATCAACATCCTCGACTGTTACCGACCGGAGGATGTACGTATCCGTTCTTATATTTTTGTAATGAATCGTTATTTTTAAATTTACGTTTCCCGACGTCATTTCTTTATATTCAGGTTTGTTAGACCCCCTATTCTCGGGTTGACCTGGATGTCCAGTATCCGACGTCGAGGTATCGGGACACCATCCGATACCTCGACATCTATGAGCCGTACATGCCCGAGAGATGCGTGCGGCAATGGGGACGAGTTCAAAGTCGACCTTTGGACGTTATCGTACCACGCGTCTCTCATCGCCCGTGGTCTCTTAAGGGGAAGTCAAGGTACATCCTCGACTTCGACGACCAGTATTACGGGTGGGGTACAGTTATGGACCACATTTGTCCATTCATCCTCACGTCGCCACGTGCTGTCACTCCGTGGGACGTCAACGACGAGTACTTGGACTGGTTCTTGCAGATCTCGCATCCGTATGTGTCCGAAGGCGCCCGTTCAGCCGCGCATCGTTCGAGCCCCTCTTCCGGCTGTCGATTTTCACAGGGTGAGTGTGTTTATATTATCTAAGAATTACTTTTGAGTTGTGTATATAAATATGATCTAATTGCATATGTCGTTTTATATTGCAGCGTTTCCAGCTGATTAGGGCACACGTGCTTTCGGCCATAGGGGGCTTGCTCAGATTGATTTACCTTACTTGGGAGGTCTCTGTGGGCTGGACGTTACACCGGTTGCTCCCCCTTTGAGTCGAGCATCGCAGAGGCCGCCGGAGTCGTCGAGGTCGGCCAAGCGCAGGGATCGTGTCCCATCCATTTGGGAACGAGGGGAGTCGTCTAGGATGGCAGAAGAGCGGTCGAGAGAAGAGGCTGCGAGAGAGGAGGCGAGAGAGGAGGCTGAGAGAGAGGTCCGGGGTTGGGCTGACCCGGAAAACGACCCCGATTGGGCGGATCGATTGTGTTGACATTTATGTTATTTTGTATTCGGATTGTTGTTTGGATTGTTTTTTTTATTTAGTTTGGATTGTTGTTTGGATTTAGTTTTGGATTGTTAACGTTGGATGGATTGTTTTAGATTATGTTATGACGATTTCGACGATTTTGGATTGTTGACGTTGTATGAATTATTTTAAACCAATTTTATTTTTATTTATAATTAATCAAAAATAGTCATATTTTATTTAAAAATCAAAAAATAGGGATATCACATATAATCTTAGTCATTAACCCTAAAAAGATAACGAAAATCTAATTCTATTAAAATGTCACGTGGCACAAATTTTACAACAGACTTGGTTCTGCTTTAAATTTAATTTGAAATTTTAACACAAAAGTGGGTATTATTTATAATTTAGAAAGGAAAATAAAAAAAATTATTTTAACACAATATGGGCGGGTTTTGAACCCGCCCATATTGGCGCCATGGGAGGATTTTGAACCCGCCTATATTGGCGCCATATTAGCCATGTTAGCGTCATTGTATGGGCGGGTTGTGAACCCGCCCATATTGGCCGTGTTTAAAACTAGCACAACAGGGTTTAGGGTTTTGGTTTATGGTTTAGAGTTTTAAGGTATATAAATTCAAAATAAGATCGAAATAAAACATACATGAGCTTAATTAAATGGTTCAAGACCTCTTATGTCACTTTCCATACAAAACAAACATGAATAGATTGAGTCTAAGAGAAGTAATATATGAAATTAGACATGAGGTTTGATAGTTAAACATGAGATTTTAAAGTGATATATGAAGTTTGACGCTTTCTCCTATACATTGCTTACGATGAGCTTATAGTGGCGTTTGACGCTTTCTACTAGACATTGTTTACGATGGTTCAACTCATATACATCGTTTGCCCTAGCTACTCAGCACAACGAGAAGCCATCAACCGATAAAGTCCACTGTCACGTTGAATAATGGTTTAAGAATTCTCAATGAGTGGTTTGTTAGTTGCAACTAAGATATGTGAGGCTTGGAAGGATTATTTGATGATTGAAGGACAACATGGTTGTATTTATAAGTTAAATGACATCCATAAACACATTAACATTTTGTGCGGATTTATAACCCGCACAAGTTATTAAATTTTAATACGAGAAAGCCCGTATAGGCGTGTTCCAAATCAAAAATCAAAACACTAAACCCTAAACCCTAAACACTAAACCCTAATCCGTCCAAGTGGACGGCTTACAAATCCGCCCAAATGTGTGTCCGATCTACAAACCCTAAACCTTATGGGCGGATTTGTAATCCGCCCATATGTGGGCGATTAAACCCCTTGGGCGGGTTGCAAATGCGCCCATATGGGCGTGTCCCATATCCGCCTATGTGGGCGTTTCTACACTAGTATCCAAAACAGTGGTATACGCGATCCGAGGCGGAAAAAACTCGGTCGCGTTTTGACCCCGTTTCTAATATTCGATTGCACAACAAAAAATTTCGATTTTAATATAAAAACGACGACGCTTTATTTAAATAAAAATATTTCATTTTTATATATAGTAGTCAAAAGTGTAACTATAATATATAACATTAATTACAACCCTAAGTAAATATAGGTCCTCGTCCAGAACTCGCTCGTCGAACCTCATACTCTTGCATTCGCCTCTTGTAGCGGTGGTGCGTTTCCCATCCATCCACACTCGGTTGCTTGTATGTTGTCCATTGTCTAGGCGGTGGGGGAATAGGACATTCATCGTTTTCTAACCAAATCTACACACAATGTAACATTATTAAAATATGCTATCAAATTTAGATTAAAATCAAGCTTTTGGTCAAGAAAACATGTCGGTACAAAATGTCCAGCGTTGGAGGTCCCGACAAGTGCCATAGCATATACAGTCAAAGGAGGCTCATCTCCCTCATCGGCCCACAAAGGGAGGCATGTGTGCGGCCCAAATCTACTCAACACGACGACGACCACTTTGTGCAAAGTCGCAAACACCAACCCCATCATCGGAACTACCATCCAACCCTCTTTACGACATGGGGATGTTGTCATGCTCACTTCCTGAACAAGTCTCGGTATTCCACCATTTTCCTCGTACACCAATTCCAACTTATTTTGATGTTGTACAATGTAATTCGAAAGAGTCAACCGAACATCCATGTACTTACTTTCATCTTCACCTAGTAACACGGCAAGTGATCAATAACCACAATGACCATCACCCTCTACATCTTGGTGCCGAGATATGTATTGAAACATGAAGAGGTCAACCGTGTCATTACACCAATCAAAACCAAGGTCATACGTCGACTTAGGCGACACAACGGTAGTGCGCTTCTTCTCCTCCTCCTTCTTCTTCTTCTTCTTTCTCTCCTCCTCCCTCTTCTTCCTCTCCTCCTCCCTCTTCTTCTTCTTCTTTTCTTCATCCCTCTTTTGCCTCTCCTCCTCCTTCCTCTTCTTCTCCTCCTCCCTCTTCTTCTTCTTTTCTTCATCCCTCTTTTACATCTCCTCCTCCTTCCTCTTCTTCTTCTCCTCCCTTTTCTTCTTCTTCTCCTCCCCCCTCTTCCTCTTCGCCATCGTCTTCTCCTTGCCTTTACTATTCTCGTCGTCAATGTACTCCTCCCATGTCTTCCCCCTCTTAGTACTACTCTTCTTCTCACTCCCCCTTGGCCTTCCCTTATCGGCTTCACCACGAGAGGCGTCTTGCAAATTAGCCGAACGGGGGTCTTCACACTCCACCACCTTTTGGGCGACCTTGAAGATAGTATCCTTGGGAATTTCCCCCGCTTGCAACTTGGACCAAAACTTCCCCAATATCTTCTTCTCGTACGAAACTTTGACCCCATCATCGGGCAATCGATCATTCGCCCCCAAACCTTCCCACCGGACTTGCCTCCAATATATATCAACTTCATCGGGAACCAACGGGATGCCTTCTTTAACATATCCCTTGATCGTTTGGGGTGTAGGCAATCCCATAGAGGTACTCCACCAATGGTCTCGAGGACTCACTTCGTCGGATATCTCCCCATTTTTCGCTCTTTGTACTTGTTGCAATAGCAATTTAATGCATTCTCTCGAACACCTTCTCACTATGCGGTCGAAGAAAACCTTCTTCCATTCGGTCCATCTAGTATTTCAACCGGTGTCACCGATCTACTCCTTCCCATCTCCTCTTGGATACGACGAACTTGATCCATAAACATGTTATCCAAGTGTTGTATGATCGTGTCAAAGCCTCCAACGGAAGATTGCAACATGTCTTTTAGCATAGAGTGTTGAGCCTCAACTCTATAAGACGAAAATATATATATATACAAAAAAAATCGGAGAAATAATATTGAACAAAAATGATAGGAGGGTAAAGTTACCGGTTAGTAGTTCTTGTTGCAAAATGTAGAATATGATCGGACCACGCACTCACTAGCTTCTCCTTATGCGGAGTGAACCATGTCTTCTCAACATATGACACCAAACCGGTTCCACCTTTGCCGTTCCATATATTCCGAAAATGTTCAAGTCGGGCCTCATACTCCTCCTCGGTGTGTGACCTCATAACTCGACGAACGCTACTAGTGAATCGTTCCGGGTCTATATCTTGTGTTTTTGCATATGCCCTCACGTTCCGAGCCACATGGACTTGACACAAGAAGTGGGGGACCTTGAAGACACTCTTCACCGCCTTCAATGCTCCAAGTTCTCTATCCGACGTGAAACAACGCGGCTTTTGGTTGCCGAATAAGAACTTCAATCGCAAGAGTGCCCATTTGAACTACTCCGTCTTCTCCTTCCTCATGAAGACAATAGCAATACAATACGTCAAGTTTGTGGATGTCATCCCTACAAACTCCAAACAAGGCCATCCATACCTAGACATTGACAACAAATAGTTATATATAAAGAATTAATGATCACTAAAACAACTCAATAACAAAAACGTGGTACATAAACGAGATGACATACCTATTGGTCTTGTACGTGCAATCCATGATAACGACATTCGGAAACATCCTCAACAAATGTCGTGAGTAAGGATGACTAATAAACAACGCGCTCACCGCCAACTCCCCATCTTTTTGCCTCTCGCTCATCGTGTCGGTGAAATATCCCTTCTCCTTCAACCACGCCAAGGAGTATTTTGTCACATTCAATTTACCCATTGAAATCCTCCTTTGAGACGCCTTGAAATTATAGACTTGTGTCCTCGATAGTAAGCTTTCGGGGTTCTTTTGGATAAGTTCCAAAAAGATGGACTTAGGCTTTGTACCCGACGTACTAGCAAGTATTATGTGGTTGCGCTCCTCCGCACTAAGACGATGTGCACCCCTAACCCCTTTCAAATCCGGGGGAAGCTCATGGTTATGGAACCCTCTTATCACCGATAATGTCCAACGAGAGGGTGTATATGAATTCCCTCTCCTAAACAACCCATGCAACTCAAACGGACACTCGGTCTTCATCGAATCCCGTGCTTTCTTCACCTCATTCTTCCTCCCCGATCTATACTTACCCGACCTTGAACATTGTAAAATGATCTTATCGTGTTTGGACGACTTGGTCGTTATGATCATAGACATACCAAGACCGATAGTTTTAACCCATTGTCTCAAATCTTTCATTGTATCAAATCCATCATACGTAGAGAAGTCGACTTCCGTGTGATCAACATGCTCACTATACGGACAAACCTATGAATAAAACCGAAAACCTTTAACTACGAACTTGCAAGTATTAAAAAAAAATCAAATAAAATATGATGATCATCATCATTACGAAATAAATTTTAAATTTCATACTCCAAATTAGACACGACGCTACTAATCGACCGACAACCAATAATTTCAAGTTTCAACCTAAACTAAAATCGACCGACAACCAATAAAGTATAAACTAAACAGATATATTATAATTTAAGGATTCAACATATACTAACCAATTCATTATCGGGAAGAGAAAGATTGCCCACGGAAGAGGTTGAATCCGACGAATAGGATGACCCGCTAAACGATTATAAACGATCATGAACCGGTGTCGTTTTTTGTACGGGTTTAGGATCCGTCCATGGTTCGGTAAAAAACCAGTTTTTCTTGTGCGGATTATGAATCCGCCCATAGCTGAGTGCGCAACATAAAAAGAGGAGTGCGCAAACGAGCGGCCTTAAAAAAGGAGCGTACGTAGTGAATATGTACGGGAGAGGAGCAAAGCTCGAGACGGGGCCCACGTGCCACGTACTATTCAGGCATGGCACACGTGGCAACCCGCCGGGATTAACTTGTTTTTGCTCATACTAATCGTAATCAGTTTATAATTAATGCTCTAAAAATTTCGTCCGTTGTTGGAAAGTCCAAGCCCATCTAACTTTTCGGTCTATCTAGTCGTCTGTTTGAAATCGTTCGAGTGTCTAAGTGTTAGGTGGGCCCTCTCTGCCCAAAATATGTCTATCATTTTTTTAATTTAAAATTTATAATTATGTATTTTTAGTGATTAACCGCATTAAAGGATACAAGTATAAAGTATTGATCTTGTATTTTATAAGTTGAGGCTAAAATAACAACAATTGTCTAGTGTATCACTCATAGTAGGGTTGCCAAAGCAATATGCGTACACATATACTCTGAATTAAGTCAAAACGATATTTCCAATAAACTCATAGAAGTAAGGCTAAAAAAGAAATTAATAAAATAGATAAAAACACAAGAGAATGCACTTAACTATGCAACATCCTTCCAACCATAATCAATGGAACATAACTAAGCAAAAGTAAAATAAAAAATTGATATAATAACTATTACATGGATTTATAAAGTCAAGCTTGTTCCTTCCATTTTTGTTCCTTTCTCGTTATTTTTTTATATAGTTTTTCCTATTTTTTCCGTCTTTTTCTATTTTTAGCCTTTTTCTACCATTTGTTGTTTCTTTGTCTTTAATCTGTCAGATACACCTTCTTAATTTCCTCTCGGGGCAAAAATACATACATTTTAACCCCTAAATTTCACTTGTATCGGAATTCATCTGAATAGATGTTATTATTATTGTTATCATCTTGATCTAATATTAAAATTTTTAACCCCGACTTTCGTCGGGGCGCTACTCGGTGGTAGACCCTGTCCGGGTACTATTCAGATTGGTTTAACAACAAATTCACTCGGATCTTGCAACTCGGGCACGACGAGGAAACAAATAATCATCCAACTTTTTATTTTAAATAGAATGTGGAAAACATGATAGTATTTTTGAATTCATAAATAGAAGATAACAATCAAATCATTCTGTATTTCCAAACTATCCTAAACCAGTTCTGGCCAACTAGTAACAAAACATTTCAACAGACAACTTTTAAGACATAAATAACCAAATCCCAACAACCCGAACCTAATGACACGTCGCCAACATCCGCTTCACCACCTTGTAGAGAATCCATCACGATTTTAAAAAAGTACCTGAAACAGTAAAAATATTCCCCGAAGAGTCAGCTACAATTCTAATTCAAGCTAGAAAGCGTGAGATGCATATAGAATGTTTGAAAAACCACATAAAACTCTAGCATCCAAGATTCACACATAAATCAATAATTATCGATTCATATCAATTCAACACTAAACGTAAAATCATCACACAGACACCCAAACACACAGACATACAAACACACATTTTAATACACACAATATTCACCTACACACCCTCCTCCATACGTCCACACATGCGCGTCCATATAATTTATTTTGCGGCAATGCAACCCTTCTTCGCCTTTGCATTCTACGCGACAATGCAACCCTTCTTCTCCTTTGCATGTCATTCCAGCGATGCAACCCTTCTTCATCATTACATGCCGGTTTTCAAAAAACACATAAAGCAAACATTCAAACAGTTCACAGACACAATTACCAATCCCAATCCCAGTCACAGTCACAGTCACAAATACAATTACAAACACAACATCTACAATTACCATTTAACTTCACAATTACTATTACATCACACTTACAAGTACAAGTACACATACAATCACAAATACCAAGGCAATTAGAATCACAATTAAATCTACCAATACAAACACAGTCACAATCGAATTCAAAGTTCACATATATACAGATTAAAATGATTTTAAATTGAAATAATAAACAAGGGACTAATTACCAAAACCAATTCTACACACATGGCACCCAATCTAACAAGAATTGAATTAAGCCGAGCAAGTCGCAGGACGACTTACCTTAAATGACGGATTCCTTGACGACTACGGAAATCTAAGAACTCAAGTAGTAGCGAGCAGATAACTTAAACAAACCGAGCATCATGACTCCCTAGACAAATAAAATAACGACCAACTACTTATCAAAATCAAAGCTTGTATTTAATACGGGATTCCCCTGTAACCCAAACTTCTTCAAACAAATGATTAATCAACACCCAGTACCAAAACAGTTCAAAGCGAACATCTATAAATGTAACCCCATTTCTTGGTCAATTTATACACGACAAGCTTTTAAACACGTCCAACATTATCTTCCATCATTTAACTAATTAACTAGCACCCACTAATTAAGTATTCATCTAAACAAATGATCTAATTATCCCAACCCATTAGTTAGCTATCAATATATTAAACACGACTCACTAAACAAAGCTAAACGTACACAAACTGACATACCCCCACATGAGTACAAACACAAATATATATACTAACTACTCATTACTTAATTACTTAGCACTAACCTAAGTTAACCTATTTTAATTTGATCCATTTGAACGAATGTGGAATCAATTACCTAAATTCAAAATACCATTTTCAAACAACAAGATCCCATATTAACCCTTATGATCAAAACCCTTTTTCATAAATCAAACTATACGTATAACGTCCATCCAGTAATATGCCAACCCAAATATTTTCCACAACTTACCACTAATTAATTTCAAAAACAAGATTGAACCGAATTTCCGATCGGGATTTAACAACACATCCCTAATAGAATGATTACAACAAAGCAAATCCCTCAACTTGAATTAAAAGTTTACCCAACCAGCACTGAATTTTGGAACAACGAATTTAGGGATCCACGAATTACATATGAAAACCAACACCAAACGAAATCAATCCCAAAAGAACAACCAACCTCATAGTTTGGCAATTAGAACAATTCTGTAAGAGCTTGGGGCTGAATCTGGGTCGAACGATGGTCGGTACCGGCGGGTGAGGCAGCTTGAATCTGTAACCTTCGACGACACGGAGAACCGCGAGAGGCCGGCGATGAGAACGATGGAATAGCTCGGAAGCTTGCTGATGTCCGCCTTTTTAGTCGTGTTTTTAGGGTGTGTTTTAGTGTCTTTGAGTCTTTTTCTTTAGTTTTGTGTTTTGTTTTGAGTCGTTTGTGTAGGTTTTCGTATTTCCTTAAGATATGAAGTCTACATAAGCTTTGGTGGTGTTTTATAGGTTTTTGGAGCTATTTGGAGCACTTTTGAAGAAAGGAGCAAGGCCGGTGAAGATAGCATTAAGAATGAAGAGAAGATGAAGATTAAGTGCTCAAGTAAAGTCATCGAAGATCAAGTTTGAGCTTGGAAAGAGATAGAGAAATTCGTTACAAGAACATAGGAAAAAGAATCGAGTCAAACGGAGTTGTAACGAAGCCGCTACGCAAGTTTTACTCAAGGCTGATTGTAGGATTATTTTGCGATTAACCCAAAAGCGAAAGTGTAAAGTTGATTGCTTGATTAATTCTAATAGGATTATTTGCGAAAGTTGATATTCCTAGGTTGAAGGATAGATAAAAAGTTGTTTAATTTGCGAAAGTTGATTGAATAAACTTGAATTGTTTGCGAAAGTTGACTCTTCTATGATCTAAATTGCATTTGCATAATAAGTTGTGAGTTCTTGTTGGAAGCATGCATGATTATTGTTGTGGTGATACCTTTACCTTAGAATTCCTCTCTTACTTGATAAAAACCCTTGCTTTATTTGATTGCTTGCGTGAAAAGTTACAAAACTTGATACTGACTATCTCCTGTGACGAAGCTGACTCCCTGTACTCAGCGGGGTCTTGATATAAATTTATTTGTTCAAGAAACCCTTCAACACTTGCACAGTTGTGCACAAGAAGAAGAGAGGAGACCAAGGCGATGTAGATCACTCGAGCGATTGAAGGAAGGAAGAGAGCCTAACGAGGGCGGGATCTTCGAACCGATCATGAGGGAATGATAGGAGCGTTTCAGCTCTTGCTTTGTGCTAGAGCCGCTTGAAAACTAGGTTTCTCTCTGAAGAGGGAGATAACTAGACACTAGGTGGGAGTAAAAAGGTGGAGACGGGCCAAGCTGGCACATCATGGCTATCAAGCCCAATTCCGAGTTTTTAATTAGATTGGCCTTTCTTTGGCCCAAAAAAAATAAAATTGGATGATTTTGGAAAAGGGTCGGAACGAACAATAGGTCGGGTTTTCAGAAGACTGAGTATTAAAAAAATCTTCTTAGATTAAAAGAACCTTAATATTAGCAAGTGATTCACCGCTCATCTATTAACATGATCGAGAGCAATTAAAAAACGTTGTTGAATTAATAGGTACGTATATGAGAGCGTTGTTTGAAGAATCTGCAAGAGGACAACCATGTCCACGCTTGGGTACGTTGGATCTATAATTTTTTGCTTTTATTCCGGGGTTTGATCCGAAATCAAGAAGATAACAACGAATTTTTTTTGGTCGGAAGATAACAGCTAATTAACATTATTAATCTATGATTAATGTGGAAATCTTCTATGTTTATTCGGTGTATAAAAAATCAAAATCCCGTGAAGGTTTGACTTTGGAGAGATGTGTGGTTTACGCTGAGATCGAGCCCGGAATATCTAAGCTGTCATGCTACGTACGTAGCTTCGACATTGTAATATCCGCGATATTCCAAGCTTTTTATAATATACTACAAGCTTTGTAAAAAAATGCAAGAGCCGGGATTTGAACCCGAGATCTCTTGCAATTCATTCCACACACCCCCTCTCCATTCCGCTAGACCAAGTAAACTTTCTTGCCATTTACCCCACTCTTTTAATTTTATATCAATTTTTAGTCTTCTTCTTCAAACAAATCAACTTGATTTGACATGGGAGCAATGCATGTCCTCCACCCTTCTCACTTTGCTTGCAAGACTCCATGCTTCCATCATCTTCTCATCACCACCAAAGAAACACACAAATGACCAATAGTGAAGCTTTGCCTCATCCTCCATTGGTCCATAGCTATTGGCATGGATTGCCAAGCTCTTCAAATTTGCCTATAAAAGGAGCCTCCCCTTCACCATTTCACTCACACTTCAAACATCTTCTTCTCCTTCTTGCTAAGTGCTCTCTAGTGCCAAAAAAATCAGCCTCTCAAGTTTCAATTCTCCATTCAAAATCCCACCAAAAATCCCCTCTTTTTCCCTCTTGGAGACCGCCGGCCACCACCTAGCCTAGCCGGACCACCAGCGCGCCGCCCCTGCACCGCCGAGCCACGCCGGAGCCGCCGTCCCGCCCTGGTGTCGTCGCCTCCACGCCGCCGGTCTCCCCTCTCTTGCTCTCCTTCTTTTGTATTTTGTAATACAAGAAGCAAATAGGGTATACAATTTAATCCCTTTTTATTTTATTCAATTAAACCATGTTTTATTAAAATAAGTTGTTAGTATATTGAAACAATGCAAATATGGGTTAATTTACAAGATTTTAGTTTAACAAAAATATTGTTGAGATATTGATAGTAGAAGGAGAAGATTAAATCAAGTAAATAGATCTCATAACAATTGTTAGCCTACAAGATTTTATTTAATAAAAATAATAGTTGAAAGCTTGTTAGTTGAGAGGAGGAGATAAATCAATTAAATAAAGTATTTTGGATAATCTACTATTTTTATAAATTGCTAGACATGATTATTTTAAATAGGTTTTAAGAAGCTATTATAAAAGTATTGTTATAAAATTACTAGCATATGAAGATAATTGTTAACATGAAAAGATATCATATTATAGGTTCTTAGTAATGATGATAAGGTTAATAAATAAATTCATTAGTTATTAAAATAGCATACCTCTAAGTGTAATGAAATTACTACAAGATATAAACTTTTATTATAATATGATAAATGTGACTATAAAGTGAACTAGGTTATTATATGATTTTAGTTATATTATACGATAATGATGTTAGAATATCTAAGACATAGTATAATAATAAAATGGTAGAGAAATCTTATAAAAGTATTATTGTTTCAAAATTTGTAGCACATGGACTATAGTTTGACATGAAATATTGTTTTTATAAAGGGATAACATTAATTATATCACACATTAGGTCACCTATTTCTAATTGTAGAGAATGACCAATATATGAATACCACTATATTAATGATAGTTATACTACTAGAGTTATCATTTAATAAAATACTAGGTTAAGCTATCTCTAGGAATAGTGATTTCCTACAAGACCTAAGTTCTAATATGAATATAACATTTGTAATCTTAAATTGATATAATATGATATTATATAGTTATGGGAATGACTTGCATGGAAAGAAATCATTTAGATATAGAAAAGGTATTATTTTATAACCTAAGATATTATAATAATAGACTATAAGTACGAGGTGGATATTTATAAGCCATGATCATATATTATCAACTATGAGCATAGATATTTTATAAGTCATAGAATATGAAAAGAATTATTGGAATAAAATAAATAAGAATAGTTGAATATATGTTAAATGTAGGAAGTTACCTATTAAAGAAAAATAGAAAGTCCTATTTATGGAAACTTTCAATAAAAGTAGATTATAAGTTTATGAGCCTTATTTTTAGGTGAACTATAGAATTAAACAAAAGTCTACTAAAGGTATATATCGCTTCAAGATCCTTAAGGAATTTAAAAGTGGTATTTTTAAACTAAGACTAGTACATAGAAAGGTTAAAGTGAATTTCTTATAATTCAAGGAAAACTTACAGTTTATAAGAAAAATACTTCTAGGCAAAGTATAGTATTTTATGAAATTTTACTTGCTTACTTATATTAAAGAAATAGAGAATAAAGTTAAAAGAGATTATTTTAAGTAAGGGTTTATGGAATAATAAGGATATTACAAAACCAAAATAATAATGAAGGAACATTATTATTTTAAATCATCTTCTAAATTATTACCATAATAATTTAGATTTCCGCTTCTCTTATAAAAGTATTATAAGAGAAAATCCAAGTTAAGAGGAACCCATATTTATAAGCCGTTCGTAAATCCCGTGTCTTTAGGTAGGGATCCGCGTTCGAAGTTGCAATCCGCATCATCCGTCAAGAATCAATAGTATACGTTGTAAGCCAAGGCAAGTGGAATTTCCCCTTGTGACCTTTTACTTTTCGCCTCCGTGAAAATTCTCGTTGTGGGAACAATTTGTATGCTTAAATAAAAATGAATCTAGGAAATATTGATTGCTAGAAATAACGACAATTGCTAGCGTAGTATGCTCTATATTCCTTTGTTAGGATTATATATGCTAGTATGTTTGTTATCTTGATTGATTACAATCTCGTTCAGAGATTTACCTTGAATAAACTAGAAAGGGGTGCGGGTTAGCCGACACCTCTATATAACCTTACTAAGTCGTACGTCCATAAGACTTTCGGGATCATGATCTCCATCCGCTCCGATTGCAAGGAGGGATTGTGCGGCACTCTAGCTAAGTGCCGGAGAATTGAAGTTCTCCTTCGGGTGGCTCGGAATATCCGTGTCCCACCACTCTCTATTAAAAATCATTAACAAAGTCGAATATTTTCGTCACTATATAAGATAAGTGCGAATGCACACTTAAGACACCAAAACCGGACCGGTCTCAAATGATCGATTCGGCTCTCGGTCCGCTCAGGGCGCGAGAGGTTTTCACTTGTATGAATTAATAAACGTTCCCAACATTCTTTCGAAATCCTAAAGAAGTCTACAATCTAGTAGTTCTTCTATCGCTTATCGAGTTATCTTCACTTAAGATATACTCTTCTTTGAACCACAAAAGCTCCACATAAACAAGTCCCATCGTATAGCCCATCGTAAACACAACCTTATTATCTCTTTCGACAATAATTGAAATTACCGAAATAACCTCGGGAAGTTCCATTCCCGCTTGCTTAGTCTCTTAGACTAATTCTTCTTTTCCGCATGTGTGCCTGACATTCTATCGCCCCTCGCGAATTATGTCAGAATCTAGGAATCCCAACAAGGCGTGAAGTGAAGACGAAGGAAGAACAAGGATTTTCAAGATGTACATCTTCTATCATTTTGCCTTAGTTTCATTACGTTTCAAGAACAAGCAGGTTTTGCATTTCAATTCCGAACAACTTTATGTTTGAAAACAATGTAAGATGTTTTGTACGAACCAAGTCTCCCTCGGGAGCATCTTTTCTATTTTATAAATTATGTTTATTTCCGCATTATTATTGTTCTATATCATTCTAAAAGCCTTGGGTGACTTTGGACGGTAAAGTCTGAGGTCACTGGCGGTAATACCCAGTGTTGTAAAATAGGGGTGTTACAGACATATAACATCGTTATATACATCAATAAACATTAAATCAAATGTTTTTTATGTATTTTATTATCTATAAATATGGTAATTAGGTAGTTTGGTTCAAATGAAAAAAATTCTTATCCTGAAAAATGAAAA
Organism: Fallopia convolvulus; assembly: GCA_964016875.1. Taxonomy (NCBI): domain Eukaryota; kingdom Viridiplantae; phylum Streptophyta; class Magnoliopsida; order Caryophyllales; family Polygonaceae; genus Fallopia; species Fallopia convolvulus. The sequence continues at coordinate 59,176,971 of OZ024729.1, forward strand.
TAACTGCACTTTTTCTAGTTCGTAGTGTACTTTTCCTACTTCGGATTGCATTTTTTCGCATTTGTACTTTTCGTACTTTGTAGTGCACTTTTCGTATTTTTTGTAGTACATTTTTCAGATTGCACTTTTTGTATTTTGTAATGCACTTTTCGTACTTTGTAGTGCATTTTTCGTTTTTCAGGATAAGAGTTTTTTTAATTTGAACCAAAGTCGGTAATTAGGATAGTATTGTTGCATGGAGTAGAGTATTGATTGTTTATAAAGGCGTAGTAAGGTCGGTGACTCGGTGTAGTCAACATTAAGGATAAGATGTGTGAGGTGAGACTAGTCATGGGTTCGGTTCTCATGGAACAGGGAAACTAAACCGAGAAAAACTTATGGTTTCGGAACTGGGGGGAAACAGTGGTCGACTGGCTCCATGGGTTCGGAACCGTGGAACTGCCAGTTTCGGAACTGGACCCATGACTAGGTGAGACTTCAGACTTAGGTGGTTCGAGCACGTGTAGTAGAGACAAAGAACCACCCCTGTTTCTAGGTGGGAAGGCTTGCCCTTTGTTGATTTTCGTCGAGGGAGAGAGCTAAGCCCAACCCTGTTAAACAAAGTAGATAACGGGAGGGTAGGTACTCGCTAAGCCCAACCTAGGTAGACAGGGTAGATAACGGACGGTTAGTGACTCGCTAAACCCAACCCATGTAAACAAGGTAAATAACGAGCGGGTAGCAACTCGCTGAGTCCAACCTAGATAAACAAGGTTACTATATGTCCAAGATAAAACCGCTTTGAAATAACCATGAAAAAAGTCTATAGGTGAGTAGGTAGACTGGGGACATGTCTATCTTATGTGCACATGGCGGATGGACCTAGCATATAATCTCATGAGTTCCATCCTAAAAATCAATTGACAATAGAATGAGTAACTCAAAAAATTATATGGTAAGATTTGATTCATTAAATTCCTGATGTGAAAAATACTCTCATAGTCTCTCAATCTATATAAATAAAAAATTAATCTCTTTCCACATGGAAGAATATATATTATAAACAAAGTCAAATCATAGTAATTAACTAATTTTCATTACTTATAAAAAAATTTGCAAAATAAAATATAGAAAATGAAGTCAAAATGAGATATAGTCCATTTGAGATATGTTATATACTTATATGCTTCTTGCCCACAATAATTTTTGGCTAGTGTGACACTAAAAGTTTGACATAGTTTTACTCGATTTTAACATTCAAAATAAATTTGATGTGATAAATTAGAACCACCATAAAAAAACTATGTTCAAATTTCATTAGTAATTTAATACATACTCCTTGTGCCACATTACTACATTAGTGTCATATCGGCCGACCTTGTGTGCCACGTCAAATCGGGATCAAACAAATTCATGAATTGCTTAAGTGTTAAGGATTTAAATTAGTGTAAAATCATTCCTTCTAATTTCAAAAGTTTATACAAATAACAAAAGTGATTGTCGAAATCACAAAAATTAGCACAAAGTTATTTGATATGTTGGAATAAATTCTGTTTTGGTCAAATTTCGACCAGCAATGAACTCGGATGACCGACAGAGGGTGTGAGGGGATAGATAGTCAAAGATATATGATCATCGCCGGTCGCGAGATAAACGAATGTAAACAAGAACGAAAATAATGAATATATGAATCAAACTAGATGTAAACACAATACAAATAAAGAAGAATTGCTTATATCCTTTAATTAATGGAAAACTTGAGATTACAAACTGGCCGACGTCTGACGTCCAGGATCCAGGATCCCGCAAAAAGTCGTCTGAATGCAAAGAGACTTTTGAGTAATATCAGTTACGAGGGTTGATTACACGAGATTGAAAGAGATTTACAATATGTGAATGAGAGAGTCGTCCTTTTTCTTTACATGGCTGAAATAACCCTTTTATATAGCTAAAAGTAAATGGGAGATAATGGGTAACTTCCCCCTAAAAAGTAGGTTTTGAATGGTTCTTCCACGTTGGGAGGTTATCACGTAACAACCCTTGGAAAATAGGCATTTGAAATGCTAACACTGTTGAAACCCGATATAATACACGCTATAAACGAGATTTTAATAAATACTAACTCTCGGGAATTTCGTACAACTGAACGGTTTTCGTACGTGGATTATTCCTCCTCCCCACCCTTCAGCTGATTGTTTTTGTACCCTTTACAAATAAAGCTTTTTGGACTTTATACCGTAAATAGCGCGATCTCACTCGGAGATCAAACACATCGAACTTCGGCAAGCGAGATAGTTCTCGAGCCAGAGGGGTTTTTCGATCCTTATAAATTTCTCATAGCCTTGCTATTTATAGTAAATGATTGTTCGGCGTGCTTGGCTTTTACCGATGTGGGAAACAATGTGAATTAGAGGATGCATTCATTTCCACGCTGATCACACACATACATCTTTGCTGGAGGATTTTTGTTTGGTTTTACTCATTTGGGCCGAGCCCATTTATTTAGTTGGGTCAAGCCACCATGGCCAAGCCCACTTACATATACTAATTTCATGCTTTTTATTCTTTTCGTACATGATGCACTTGTGTTTATATATTACTCCATGCACACGTTTGAAAATCAACTAAGTCATGCATCATGCATGCGTTCATTAGTTTATGCTAAACTCTAGTGTCGAGCAAATGTGGTAAGTACGATTTTGTAGCCTTTTAATATTTAGCGGTTATTTCGCGCACCATCATAACCCCTTGGCTCGGAGTTCTCGTTCTACGAGGACAACGAGAAAATAAATAGGTGTGCGCGCTTGCATAAGAATGCTTGCGCTTTATCGGTTATAGCCATGCAACGCGATCCAAACTTGAGATTAGGTGGAGTTCGCACACTTTTTCGAGAGTTGGGACCTCGTCCCTTTAGAGAGTTAGCAGACGTCGTCCTTTTGAGAGTTAGGACCTCGCCCTGTTAGAGAGTTAGCGAACCTCGTTCGCTTAGAGAGTTAGGACCTCGTCCTTTGAGAGTTAGCAAACCCCGTTCGCTTAGAGAGTTAGGACCTCATCCTTTTAAGAGTTTAGCGAACCCCGTTCGCTTAGAGAGTTAGGACCTCGTCCTTTTGAGAGTTAGCGAACCTCGTTCGCTTAGAGGGTTAGGACCTCGTCCTTTGAGAGTTAGCGAACTTCGTTCACTTAGAGACTTAGGACCTCGTCCTTTGAGAGTTAGTGAACCCCGTTCGCTTAGAGAGTTAGGACCTCGTCCTTTTGAGAGTTAGCTAACCTCGTTCGCTTAGAGAGTTAGGACCTCGTCCTTTGAGAGTTAGCGAACCTCGTTCGCTAGGACCTCGTCCTTTGAGAGTTAGCGAACCCCGTTCGCTTAGAGAGTTAGGACCTCGTCCTTTGAGAGTTAGCGAACCCCGTTCGCTTAGATAGTTAGGACCTCGTCCTTTTGAGAGTTAGTGAACCTCGTTCGCTTAGAGAGTTAGGACCTCGTCCTTTGAGAGTTAGCGAACCTCGTTCACTTAGAGAGTTGGGACCTCGTCCCTTTAGAGAGTTAGCAAACCTCGTTCGCTTAGAGAGTTGGGACCTCATCCCCAAGAGAGTTGTCGCCAACCCCGAGTATCGTTCGGGTTACGCACGCTTTTCGAGATTTGGGACCTCGTCCCCAAAAGAGTTAGGACCTCGTCCTTTGAGAGTTTCCAACCCCAAGCGGGAAGCGAGGGGTGGATTAGCGCACTTAGAACCGAGAGTTTCCAACCCCAACCGGGAAGCGAGGGGTGGATTAGCACACTTAGAACCGAGAGTTTCCAACCCCATGCGGGAAGCGAGGGGTGGATTAGCGCACTTAGAACTGAGAGTTTCCAACCCCAAGCGGGAAGCGAGGGGTGGATTAGCACACTTAGAACTGAGAGTTTCCAACCCCAAGCGGGAAGCGAGGGGTGGATTAGCACACTTAGAACCGAGAGTTTCCAACCCTAAGCAGGAAGCAAGGGGTGGATTAGCACTTTAGAACCGAGAGTTTCCAGCCCCAAGCGGGAAGCGAGGGGTGGATTAGCGCACTTAGAACAGAGAATTTCCAACCTCAAGCGGGAAGCGAGGGGTGGATTAGCACTTTAAAACCGAGAGTTTTCAACCCCAAGCGGGAAGCGAGGGGTGGATTAGCGCACTTAGAACCGAGAATTTCCAAGCCCAAGCGGGAAGCGAGGGGTGGATTAGTGCACTTAGAACCGAGAATTTCCAACCCCAAGCGGGAAGCGAGGGGTGGATTAGCGCACTACGAGGTTCGATAGTAACCCCGAGCGGGAAGCTCGGCGGTTCCGTGCGTAATGAGGTTCAACGGCAACCCCGAGCGGGAAGCCCGACGATTCCGTGCATAACGAGGTTCAACGGCAACCCCGAGCGGGAAGCTCGGCGGTTCCGTGCACGCCAAGAGCGAACCGCGTGGCACCGCACCGAGACTAGGGCTAAGCCCGCGCACGCCAGGGGCGGACCCCGTGGCGCCGCACCGAGACTAGGGTTAAGCCCGCGCACGCCAGGGGCGGACCCCGTGGCGCCGCACCAGAGACTAGGGCTAAGCCCGCGCACGCTAGGGGCGGACCCCGTGGCGCCGCACCAGAGACTAGGACTAAGCCCACGCACGCCAGGGGCGGACCCCGTGGCGCCGCACCAGGGACTAGGGCTAAGCCCGCGCACGCCAGGGGCGGACCCCGTGGCGCCGCACCAGAGACTAGGGCTATGCCCGCGCACGCCAGGGGTGGACCTCGTGGCGCCGCACCAGGGACTAGGGCTAAGCTCGCGCACGCCAGGGGCGGACCCCGTGGTGCCGCACCTGAGACTACGTCTAACTAAAGTGGGAAGAGGACGCACTTACTTGATTTATCCGAGAGTTAGGTCAAATAGGGAGAGCAGGTTCCCACAGACGGCGCCAGTGTTGAAACCCGATATTATACATTAATACGCGCTATAAACGGGATTTTAATAAATACTAACTCTCGGGAATTTCGTACAACCGAACGGTTTTCGTACGTGGATTATTCCTCCTCCCCACCCTTCAGCTGATTGTTTTTGTACTCTTTACAAATAAAGCTTTTTGGACTTTATACCGTAAATAGCGCGATCTCACTCGGAGATCAAACACATCGAACTTCGGCAAGCGAGATAGTTCTCGAGCCAGAGGGGTTTTTCGATCCTTATAAATTTCTCATAGCCTTGCTATTTATAGTAAATGATTGTTCGGCGTGCTTGGCTTTTACCGATGTGGGAAACAATGTGAATTAGAGGATGCATTCATTTCCACGCCGATCACTCACATACATCTTTGCTGGAGGATTTTTGTTTGGTTTTACTCATTTGGGCCGAGCCCATTTATTTAGTTGGGTCAAGCCACCATGGCCAAGCCCACTTACATATACTAATTTCATGCTTTTTATTCTTTTCGTACATGATGCACTTGTGTTTATATATTACTCCATGCACACGTTTGTAAATCAACTAAGTCATGCATCATGCATGCGTTCATTAGTTTATGCTAAACTCTAGTGTCGATCAAATGTGGTAAGTACGATTTTGTAGCCTTTTATTATTTAGTGGTTATTTCGCGCACCATCATACGTCACGTGAATTTACTGCCTATGACTCGAATGTCTACAAGATCACATTACACTATTTAATTTCAGATCCTATTTGATAATATGACACAATATTAAAGATAAATATTTAATTATATTAATTTGACTAATTTGTATCAATTAAAGTGTGAATTTTATAATTAATATAAACGACAAATAACACATTTTATTTCACTTAAAACTGAAAACATGTGATAAAACTAATAAAATACCTTAAAATATATTTATTTCACTTCTAAAATGTATAAAAATAATATCTTGTGTTATCAACTATATCAATTGTATTATTTTGTATAATACATAAATTTAATTATGTAAAAATACAAATAATAGTTTTTTAATGATTTTTAACTTCTATTTCTCATATATATATATATCAATTTTTAATCAAAACATACATAAAACAGGTGTCTATGCGTAGATAAAAAAATAAAAATAATATTTTGAAAATATAATATCATTTAATTGTCCAAATAAGCCTTAAAATTTTAATGTATATGGAAAATAGAAAAACTGTCGATCCTTGGATAAGATCCAATGATTTGCTATGAACCACACAACTTCATGTATTCGTTAGGCATTTTTTTTGAAAAGATAAGAATTCGGAATACCAAACATGCTTGGTGGTCCGAGAGGCCGTTAAAACGGCAACCGTGAACGACTAAAATGTCAAAAAGAAGCCACACATGTCTAGTAGGATCGCTAAAGGGTAGTACAAATCTTCGAAAAAGAAAGAGCAAAACGTGATCGAAATCGGGGTGAGTAAAGCACTAAAGGAATTAGCGCCACTGGCAACGGGTCAACCCATCCTAGGGTGTGCGAATTGGGCAGCTGACATTCTCTCCACTGAAATGAAGGATCTTCAGAAGCCACAGAGCACCAAGTGACATGGCCAACACAACTCGATCCGATATCAAACACAACTCTAACTCCTCGGAAGATTAGCATGCGAATTAAGTACGAGCCACCCTAGAAAAGAAAAAAGGAAAAAACATCCTTACACCAAAGTAGATTAAACTTATGGTGCAAGTAATTCAAGTTTGCACCGAAAGTAAATCATACTTGCGGTGCAAGTAATTCAAATTTGCAACACAAGCAACTCAAGCTTGTGGCGGAAGTAATTTAGTTTTACATATTTTATTCCCTTAGGCATGGCAATGAAAAACGGAAAAAAAGACTGGCTCAAAAAATTGATCAAAGAAATGGAGATGGGCCAAATGTGATCAAAAGGCCCAAACACCAAGAATACGTTTTTTCTAATACTTTAATTGCATAAAAAAGTAATTTTCTTTTCTATGCACTTCAATAGTGTTTTTTCATGGTCTCCGAAAGAGTCTTCTCTTTTTTCCCTTTCTTTTCTTTTTTCTTTTATATCCTTCTTCATTAGAGAGACAAGCGAATGATTGTCGATGGTGAGAGAGTATAGAGATAGTGGGAGCAAAATCCAGATCTGTAAAATATGGGCTCAGATTAGGGTTGAGAGATCAACCGAGAGAGGAAGGTGCGGAGATGCACCTTCAATCAAATCGGACCGACAAACCGGTTTGGGGCTGAAGCCTGGAAAGACAGATTTCAGGCAAATCTAAGGGGGCTTTGCCACCTAAGGCAAAAAGTATTACCAACTCGAAGTCAAATTATCAAACGATTTCACCAAGGGAAAGATCCAAAAAGTTAGGGTTTGTTCTTAAAGAATTCAAAGAAGAGATGAAGAAACAAATCATGCCTTCTCGGCGAAAGATTTTGCCTTCTCAGCGAATATTATTGCCCCTAAAGGCGTTTTAGATTTCAAAGGAAGTTTTTCATTGTCTTTATGATTTTCCACAGTTGAAATTGTACCCTTTACACCTCTCCAATGGTGTTTGAAGAGTGATAAAGGGAACAAATATGAGCACCACAATTTGGATTGTGAAGCTGAAATATCGAGGCCAACCGGCCAAACATAGATTGGGTTGTGTTTTACTGAGTCATGGATTATGAGGTTTGGGGTTCAAAAGTGTTTCTCACCCTATATTTTCTAGAGAGAGATCAGAGGTTTTTGGGTTCTCAATAGAAATATGTATTCGTTAGGCATTTAAAATCCCAAATTTGGATTCTTAACATAAAGGTACTATTTGAAAGATTTTTATTATTTTTAATTTTAAAAACTTTGAGACGGGATGGTCTAAGTGGGCAAAGCCCAAGAAAGACTTTATTAAGTTATACCAGCGGGTAAAGTTCAGTCGGCCTCTACGCGCGTGGCAAAGCAGGCGCGGTCCTCCAAGCAACAAAAAGTCATCCACTTGGTTCATCTCTCTATCTCAAATTTCAATTTAAGGAAAAACATAAAACAATTCAAAAACGAATAAAAAGAAAAGAAAACGGGAAAATCGGAAGGGAAAAAAAGGAACAAAGGTGAAAGAGGAACAAGAGAAGAAGCAAACCACACACACCACACCACACCACATGCGCTTGAGCTCTGCCCCTGCGAGATCTGCCGTCTCCCCTCCTCTTCAACGAAGCTCAGGGTAAATAAACCCACCATTTTCAGGTGCAAAGCTTCTCCATTCTTCAATTTGACGGGATTTGAAACTGCATTTTCCTGATTTTCTCGTCTTCTCAGCCTTTATGCTTTGTTTTTTTGGTGGGTGCTTGGCCTCCACTGCCCATCTCATCGACTCCGTGAAGAAATTCGATTTTTGGGGTCGGTTGGATTTTTCTCCCTCTCTTGATTTCAGCTCCACTGTATACATTTTATTTTCCTAAGCTGGTAGCTTGTCGGTGAGGCTACCGTGTTTGTCTTCGCTGCCTTTTTACTGCCACTCTTTCGTTCCTTTTTGCCCCACATAGATTAGATCTGAGCTTCTTGAACGTAGATTAATTTTCAAGCTACTTCTTTCGGCTGCATTTGAGATTTTCTTTCGGCGATTTGAGGAGTTGGTTGCGGTTGTGCCACGGAATCTGAATTTTCTTGTTGTCAGGATAATACACTGAGCAAATCTTTCATTTAGAAGCATTCTCCCCAATTTTGAGTGATATTTATTTCGCGATTTGGAGTGTGCAGCTGATTGAGATAATGAACAAGCAGATTGCAGCTGATGAGCCCTTGGACTATGTTGAATTCCGAATTTCGCCTGATGACAGGTAGCAAACTGATGTTTCTTCTTTTTTGTACCCTTCTGTGTGAAAGTGAACAATTGGGCTTGTTTTGGATTTTAGAATCAAGATTTCCCTTTGGGCTGGATAAATTTTGGATGGAGGAAGTGGGCAGTGGATAAATATGCAACTCAAAAACATGAATATAGTCATACAAAATCATGAATATGCAACTCAAAATCATTAGCTCAAGCATTCTCCACAATTGCAAAGTCGCAATGAAGTTCCCAACAAGCAATTTAGTTTAATGTCCTTTCAACTAGCCTTGTAGGCTTGTAGTTACGGCACTGATTTTAGTTCACACCTGAGCTCATGCATACAGAAACATACTTTCATTTCATGCCTAGTGACATTCGTACTCTATTATATTAATATGAATGCTGAGATAAACTTACTTTTGCTGAGTGATGACAGTAACAGGGTGTGTAGAAGTCAGTGGCAAGACCCTTAAATTTGCATGCTTCTTATGGATTGATTTTTGTTTCACTAAATATAGGTGAAGGACAACATATGATTTCTGATAATCTGTTAGAAGAGAAAAGATCTAATAAGTTGGGCCAAGGAATATGATATTACCAGTTAAGATATTTCTTTAGACTATTGAGCTACAATGCCTAGTGGAGCTGTTTTTTTATTAGTTGCCTAAAGTAATTCAATTCTAGATGATACTTTTGTTATTACAGCTGACCAGCTGAGAGTAGTGGCGGGTGAGAGTTTGCGGGATTACTCATCTATAGTTAGAATTAAGTATGCAGCATGCTTGCCCGCTTGGTATGAGATATAGGAATGTGGCAAGTTTCCTACACTTTTTAAAGTGTGGATTTTTGAAATAATATTTAGCACATGAGTTGGTAGTAGGTCTATCTCTGTCTCATGGGCATATTAACTTCTTCCACCACCACCACCACCACCACCTAGATGAGGCGAATTGAAAAGCTTAAAGATTTAGAAAATATCACCAACCAAGATTCTCTTAGAACGGATTTTAACTCAAGAGTGAGTCCATATTAATGAACATTGCTCGAGCGTTTGTAGTCTTGAGATGGGGGTGCAGGAGCAGTGGCAAGGCTAGTTGAAAGGACATTAAACTAAATTGCTTGTTGGGAACTTCATTGCGACTTTGCATTTGTTGATAACCTCTCCTTCGGAGTTTCTAAATGTGGAAAACAACTATGAGCTGTATTCATTAATTAGGATGAGAAATCACTTTTAGGATGAGATATTTCATAACTTCTTTAAACGAGCTCACTATGAATTCTTACGAGGAGAAGTCAATCTAAAACATATTTATAAGTTATGTTTTATTTAATATAATCGGGTACTTTGTTTTCTATGTTCTCATGAATCTTGCAACTTCGTTTATTTATTTGTCAAATTTTCTACTTTTGCGAAAATGATCTGCAGAAATATTTTATTTTCTGATTATCTGGATATTGACCAAGTCATAACTTTTCAAATAGCTCCAACCACTCTAGACCTATGATGTATCCATAATCTGCGAGTACATTTTTCTTGTGTCAGGTACTATGTATTTATATGCAGTGGTGACAAAGAGGAAAAAATTGGATCTCCACTTATTGGTCAACTGACAGCACATCTAAACAAGGACTTATATTCTGATTCTGAAGGATCTTATGCAAACTTTAAGTTGGAGTTACCTGAGAATCTCTGTAATACAACATGGTTCACAAAAACCACATTAACAAGGTGCAAGCTAGTTGTTTGAACTTTGAAATATCCTTTTCTTTCCACTTTGTTGAAGGCAAAATAAACTGATGATTGTTTCAAATTTCTTCTTATCAGGTTTCTAGAATTGACTGAGTCACCAGATGCACTTAAGAAAATCTTTGCTATCCGCAACGAGATGTTTCAGTTGGAGGAAACTAAGAAATTTCATCTTTCTCTACATTGCCAGGTATCATTTTTAATGGCATGATGGCTACCTGGTTCAGAAACATTTGTGGTTGTAATGGTTCTTCTAATATTATTTTTCTTTCTCAGGAGAAGTTGTACAGAAACAATCTGATGAATGATGAAGCAGGTTTTCACTTTAAACTCCACTAAAGTAAAAGAGACCTAGGGTTCTTGAAAAATTGTTGCTTGTGCTGTTTACCTGTCCGTTTCTACAATTCAAGGCTTGTAATAATAATTTCTTGAAGTCCTTAAGTTGCACTTGGCTAAAATTTGGCACTTTTAGGTGTGTTACAAGAATATCTGAGTTCATGATTGAATTGATTTGCTGATTGTTAGGCTGACAATGGTGTGGGACTAAAATGTTGATCTTGATAATCTAATGGTTCTAACTTTAGTTGAGTAAACATGAGATTTTGTTAGGTACTCCCGTCTAATCTTCATATCCAGTTGAAGATCACATAACTCTCGATGATCATCATTATAAATGAACAGAAAGGATTTGTCCAACGTTCATTCTTAGGAAATGGCATTTACTTTTTCTCTAGGAATATTGTAATTAAATAGCCGAAGTTGTTTCCTCTCTTCCACTGTCTTCCTATTCTGAGCAGTGAGTAGTGCCAACAGATTTAGTGGAGGATGAGATGCACTGATCAAGATATGGTTCAAACAAATTGCTTGGTCTGGTGTATAGAAGTTTTCAGTTTTCACTTCATCATATAAGATAAAATTCCTCACTAAATAGGATGTGCATACTATGTTGGTTGTTTAAACAAAATACAAGTGCTCTCATGAGGATTGAATTTCTTGCTTGGGAAGCCGAGCATAAAGCTAGTGATGCACCTAATTATGACCTATAATTCTGATGAACATTTAATGCTAACTATGACATTATTTCCTTGGTTCACAATACTGTTTCTTTCTTGCTAACACGCTGCAAGCTTGGTTGCCATTTTGAATGTCCATTAGTCTTAGTGTCCTGTTTTCTTCCGAGAAGTCAAAGCAAGCATGGATAATTTACTTCATGGCTTTCCCATCCTGCAGATAACTGCAACTCCAACGGATCAGTCCAAACACCAAAAGTAATGTTCATTCTCCATGTACCATATCATTTGTTCTAATTTATTGTATCTTGCTGTTGACATGATTATTGCGTTGCAGCAGGAAGAGAGTGATTCTTCAGATAATTCAAAGTAAGTTATTAATTTAAAGGTTCTGTTCACTTATATTATGTTCAATACGGTGATTCCCTATGCTATCATTGTTAGGAATGAACTTCTGCGGGCAATGGACTTACGGCTTACAGCATTGGGAGATGAACTGGTTGCAGCTTTCGAACAAGCAGTTGGATCTACCTGCTCTTCTAAAGAGACTCTAAATCTGGAAAAATTCTGTAAGCATTTCGGAGCAGCAGATGTGAGGTATTTTAAGACTTAAACCTCAGCATGGCAAGAGAGATGCATACTTTTTGAATTCTAAATAATCTTTCAAATATTTTAATTTGTGAAGATCTCGTCATGATGTGTGAAGAGAAAGGTCCTTTCCAGAAATAGGATTGTAATTTTTATTTGTTTATTTTGTTTTTGCAGTAATGTTATATGCAAGCTGCTCGGGATGAACCTGATAGCAATAGTTAGCGATCCTCCGCATGATAAGAAGTTACCTGCTGAATGTGACTTCACTGATAACAAGTTGACCATTAATGCTCAGATTTCAAAATCATCTAATATAGATCAAGCGATAAGATATGGTGCCTCCCCAGCAAAAGCAGCAGAACTTGAGCGTCGGAGCTCCAGTGATAGTGAGGATTTATCCTGCTCGAGTGAGGAGGAAGAGGTGGAAAGACCCTCGGCTGAAAGAAGCAGAAATATGACAAGATCTGCAACTCCTAGAAGGTCAGCATCCCCTATGCGAAGAATCCAGATAGGGAGATCTGGGTCTCGCCGAACTCCTGCAATAGCTATTAAGAGCCTCACTTACTTTCCTGGAAGAGAGTCAAGAGACAAGACATTCTATGCTTCAAATGACGGTGAAACGGATCGATTTGAACTACCAACTAGAGCTGCTGAGAGCAATGACCGAAGAATGAGTGTGCAAGATGCTATCAGTCTTTTTGAAAGGAAACAGAGAGATCAAACGACCGAGGCTCCGAAATGGAAATCTCCTGCTGATAATCCCGCCAATGCGCCCAAGGCTGTGCTCAGAAGATGGAGTTCTAGTGTGGGCGAAACATCTGCACAGCGCTTGGATCAAGATCTACCCGCCACAAGCAGTGACTTGCTGGACGAAGCTCCTTCAGCTGGTGTACAGCCAAACACTGATATCTTGCCTTGCCCACCTGAATCCGAAACAGCTGCTGAAGCTAGTGTAAAATTGGAAACTAGTGAGCAAAGCAGCCCTTCTCCGAATGATGTTGAGATTCCTGTAACTTACTCAGAAGGAGCTGGTGAAAAGATTGATTCAGCCGAATGGAGTCGGAAAAAGGAAGCTGAGTTGAACCAAATGTTGAGTAGCTTTGTGCAGAGTAAGCCGAGTAAGTACCGCAGCACACAGGCTGCTGATAGCAAAAAACTTGATTCCCGTACAGGGCAAAATAAGGAGAGGAAGAATCAAAAGCTTCCAGGGGAAAACATTGGGAAAAAGACTGATAAACGAGCTCAGCCAAGAACAATGCCTAAAGCAGTTCTTGACAAGACAAAGCCTGAAATATCTTTAAGTAACATCGGGAAAAAACAACCAGTCACGGTTAGTAAGACCCAGAAAGAGAAAGTAGCTAAGAGCATGCCCTTGACTTCAAATTCCAAGAGGGAATCTCCGAGACCTGCTGTTTCGAAAGTTCCATCTAAACTGTCTCCTTTACCTGCTACTAGAAAGTCATGGCCATTGTCAACACCAACTCCAAGAGCCATAGGGACATTATCGTCTAAAGCTCTGATAGGAGGCACACCTACATCTGGCACTAGTGTGCCACGCCAAAAGTCGCAATCACCAGCACCACTCTCTCGATCAACTCCAAAACCGGAAACACCTCAGCAGAAAAAGAAGGATGTGAGAAATATGCAAGTGGAGACCAAGAAGAGCTCAAGAAGTATAGATGAGAATAAGGGGAAAGTTAAGCCGAAAAGTATGATCACGAAAAAAACGGGGGTTGTTGCCTCAGCAGACACAGTCCCAGCTAAACCTACCTCAACTAGGAAGGCTGCCAAAAAGAGCAGTGTGGTTCCTCTGGAGCCAAAACCATCTCTCCGCAGGGGATCTGGTGCAAGTAGCAAGAAAGCTCATGCTTCACCGGTCAAACAACCTTCATCCAAACCTGAGGTAGCTGCTGCTGGAAATCCAGTTTGTATTCAAGATAATGAGGTTGATGCTAATAATGTTTCCGAATCAGTTATTGAGGAGGTAGTACAGGAGGAGGCGGTTGATCTGCAACCAGAATCACATGTGAGCACTCCCATTGCCACTGCTGATGTCAAGGAAGCATCCGATCGAGTCCCTGCCAAACTTGTTGATGAGAGAATAGAGAGGGTAACAGAGTCATCAGGCGAAAAAGAGATTCAGCCTGAAGAGGAATCACTCATCTCACCGTTGGCTTGGGTGGAAAACGGTCTTCAGGATTCACCAAGCACTTGCCAGGTGGCACCTCCAGCAGCAGCAGCAGCCAATCTTGCAAGCTCTCGGGTTCGTCATTCTCTGTCACAAATGCTTCTTGAAGAGAGTAGTGAGCCTGACACTATTGAATGGGGAAATGCTGAGAATCCTCCGGCCATGGTCTACCAAAAGGATGCTCCGAAAGGGCTGAAAAGGCTGTTGAAGTTTGCTAGGAAGAGCCGTGGAGAAACAACGAATATAGGGTCGAGTCCATATGCATCTGAAGGCGAAGACGATGGTGATGAAAGCAAAGGATTTGGCAGAAAGAATTCGGACAATCTGTTGAGGAAGGCTGCACTCAATGCAACTCAGCACGGGCAGTATGGCATTTCAGCAGATGGACACGAAAAAATCTGGGCTGATTCGGAGCCGCTTTCTGGTATTTCTTCTGCACTGATCTTTCTTCAATTCTCCCGCTTGTTCGTACTCTGAAAGATTTCTTATATATGTTTATAATCTTCTGGTAGCACGATCAAATGCGAGCAACACCTCTTTTCAGAGTACTACCTCAGCAACCTCAAGGGGTCAGTCATCATCAAACTTTTATGATATACCTACTTTTTCACTCAGAAATCTTATCTTGCTGGCTTTGGTTTTCAGCATCTAGGTCATTCTTCTCTCTCTCCGCGTTCAGAGGCAACAAAGGAACGGAGACAAAGATGCGATAGAAATCTCACAAGCTCTCTCCATCTCTCTTGAGTCAGTCGTCTACGCACAAAATTGATTCTCTACTTGGCAGATTATTGTTCAACTTATCATGGCAGTTGCAATGATGGATTGGAATGTGATAGGAGGTAAAACTTTTTAGCATTCTGTATGCTGCAAGCATTGGATTTGTGTGTCGTAGGGTGCAAGTTATTGACAGGACGACGATTGCTGCTATGTAATCAGCCATCCATGACGATTACAATGCTCTCCATGTAATCTATGAATAGCATTCTTTTTTGTTTTGTTTGGTAAGTCATGGCTTTTCTTTATCTTACCTTTGCTAGATTTTGTTGATGTGATATATTTAGTGCGGGGTACATACACAGTATTTTTTAAAAGCGCACAGAATATCCGCGCAACGCGGGCTCGCGCGAAACGGAATTGCACGGAGGGGCAAAAGTGGAAAATGGAAAGGATCGGAAATGTCGGGAAAGGGATGCGCGAAACGGGCATGCGCGGCCCGAAGGCCGCTCGAAACGGGCCTGCGTGGCTCGAAATAGGCTTGCTGGAAACGGGCCGGCGCGCGCAACACCATTGCGCGGAACATTAGGGTTAAATCGTTACGCGAAGCGCCGCACCAGTCATCTTCTTCCTCCGTCCTCTCCTTCCGCGAAACCCCAATTCTAGCCAAAAAAATGTCGTCCCGCCCGGATTCCATACTGTCGGCGTCTCAAGCGACGGATTCCGCACCACCGGCCGCCGATACCGACCCCGCTCAGGGACCCTCGGCCTCTCCACACCCTGATCCGGCCTCCCAACCACCACCCATCCCCACCACCGGCTCGGATCCGCCCTCTCAACCACCACCCAGCCCCGCCACCAGCCCTGATCCGGCCGCCCAACGACCACCCAGGCCCACCACCGGCTTCGATTCGGCCGCACAACCACCACATGGCCCCACCACCGACGCTCCGGCGAGATCCGGGAAGAAAAAGCGTCAGCTAGATCCGTCGACATCTGATGCTCCGATGGCATCCGGAGCCGCTCCGGTTCGTAGCCCGATCCGTACCCGAGCGACATTTACGGCTGTGGTACGTTCACTTCAAACTAATTTTTTTGTATTAAAATTTGATTAATATACAATTTGGTAATGAATTCATTACGAAATTTTATATTAATCAAATTTTATGTATTTAATTTCGTTTATATAATTGAGTTAATCAATTTCGAATATATAATTGAGTTAATCAATTTCGAATATACAATTGAGTTCATCAATTTCGTATATTTATTGAGTTAGATATTCAATTTCATAATTTGTTTACTATTCAATTTCTTAGTTATATTTAGATTTGTTGTTGGTATTATTTGATTTATTCAATTTAGTTGTATTATTTAGTGTTATATTTAGATTTAGGATTATTAGTTATGAACTTGTAATTAATTTGAATTCATAGTCGTAGAATTCGTGATTTTTAAGAAATAAAATTAAAATTATTGTAATAAATATGTAAATTAAAATTCAATTTCAAATTAAAATGAAAATAAAAATGTAAATTAGAATTCATTTTTCAGTACAAACCTAATGAAAACTGAAATAAAATTAGTAATGATATATTGAGTTATTGGGTCGGATTTTGAATTCCGACCGAAACGAGGAATTCATGACTTGATTTCATATTCATAGGTTGAATTTCTAATTTTACATAAATAAAAGAAAAAAATTAATAGAAAACTTACTAATTGAATTTGAACTTGTCGCCTAAAGGACGTACACACTAGCTTGAGCGTCGTGCTCCTCGATAAGAGGAGGAAAAAGAAGGCGCCCAAGCTTACGGCCGCCGAGATTGCACGGGCTGTACTTGCCGGAGTGCCGCCTACCGAGCGACAACGGATAGATCGTGATCCGGAGTTGACGCATGCCCCGGAGATAGATGTGGAACTCTCCGCCGAGATGGAGGTGGATTTTACGGAGGAGCTCCTGCAGGACGACTTGCCGGTCGACGTCGCAGGAGACGATCAGTTTGATGCTCCCATGGGTACTGCGGAGGATTTGTCGGTTGACGAATACCACATATCCGAGGCCACCATCTCTATTTTACCTCCCACCACGACCCATGTCCCGCCACCGGTCTTTTCTAATCCTCCACCTACTTCTTCGACCGATCCTACTACATTCGTGGCGGGACCCTCAACTTCTCCGCTTACATCCACATTTCCGTCTCCCCCTCCTCCCGTTCCAGCATCGCCCATCCCTCCTCCCGTTCCACCAACACCCATCCCTCCTCACGTACCAGCTGGGTATGCCCCTCCCCTCGCTGCGGAGGGACCCCCCCCCCCCCCTTGCACGGCAGCAGGGGCCGCTCCTGAGGACCCTCCCGCTGCGGAGGGCGAACCGGGAGGTCCTATTGACGACAACCTGTTGACGACGTATTCCACAGACGTGGCGGGCAGGATTTGGAGCGATCGTACCGTACGTAAACTTTTTCAAACTATGAGTATTTAATTTTTTTCGAAAGCAATGTTTAGTTTTTCTAACTCACGTTTATTTTCCTAATTCGACCGTATTTAATTTTTTTTCTAACTCACGAGTATTTAATAAATGCAAACCCGATGCTGAATGTATTTGCGGTGCAAGTGAAGCCAACCATCTCCAATAAAGGCATGGCGTACCTAGCACAACAAGTTGTTTTAAACATTTATACTGGAAACATATTAATCAAGTCGATTACAGATTAAAATAACATACTTATTGGTCTTGTATGTGGAGTCCATAATGACGACATAGGGAAACATCTTTAGCATGCGCAGACTCGTGGGGTGCACAAAAAACAAGGCATTCATAACATCAGAACCCCTTACTCGTCTTGGATGGACAATGTATCCTCGGTCTTTCAAGAACTTTAAAGACCATTGTGCCACCGTCAATTCTCCGCAATCCTCAAGAAGTAACTTCTTCCTTATATTGTAGATTTGTCTAATTGAGGTCACATTTTCCGGGTACCTTGACCTCAACTCTTGAAGTACCATCTTCGGGGTGGCTAGATATAGGAACTTTTCTTTCACAAACTCCTTCTGCTCAGCTGTCAATCGGCACGCATATGGATGAACTAACAAACTAGTGGAGAGGCGATGATTGTATTGTCCGCACTTTACAATTAAGACCCATCCATTTTTTTCCTTGAGGCGGACCCCATTCAACTCAAACGGACATCTACACTTCCTGGTCAGAGTATCGGTAAGTGGCTTATAAATGCTCCTATTTTTCGGTCCGGGCAACACCCTCTTGCCACATCTATATCTACCGGCTAGGTCACAAGTGAGTATGACCCTGTTTGGATTTGAGGTTTTTATGACTAGTACAAAATTCTTCGAAATTGTAATTTGTCTAGCCCAATCAAGCATTTCTCTTCGATCACTCCACAACCCATCGTAGTGGAAAGCAATAGAAAAATCTATTCTGACAACCTATGATTTCAAAATGTAAAAACAAAATATTATAAATTACACTATCCTAACTTTCAATATACTACGTTCGTAAATGGTAAAAAAGCCTAAACAAAATATTTGGATTTGAGGTTATTATCCTAAAAACATAATATTATGGTTTCTTTGAAAAATACCTGTTCTGGCTCGCTTGATGCATCGGAATCGGTTCCGTAGTCTTCTCCCGGTACACCATCCTCATCCTCAGCTATGAAACTATCGATTGACAATGAATCTTCCTCCTTGGGATGATAATCGCTCGATGACGTATCTTCTTCTCCTGACGATATTTTTAAACAATGATGTGGAATGAAGGTATGCCCCAACTATGAGAATCGAAATGGGTATTTATAGGGGACAATTCGACCTTTTTTTTACCGTTGAGATCCGCGCAACGAGGCTTCACGCCAGTGCAACGACACTTTTTCAAATGTGTCGTTGGAGCGCGCAACAGCGTTGCGCGCATGCATGAAACGGTGTTGCGCGCAACACCGTTTCGCGCGCAATCGCGTTGCGCTGCTCCTTGCCGCCACGCTCCCGAACCCCTCTTTTTTATATTCCGGAATTGCCCTTCCGCGCAACGCCATTTCGCGCGAAATGGCGTTGCGCGGATATCTGTGTGCGCTTACAAATTTTTCCGTGTGTATAAATCAACAACCTATATTTAGTTTTCCCCCAAACATACTTGCAACTTGCACCACCCTGATCACGTGTGTATATGGCCATATGGTGGTGAAAATATCCATTGAAAAGCGTACAAGCTAAAAAATCCATTAAAATTTGGAAAATGAGGAATGGTTTACATCTTTACTAGCATTCTTTTTTTGTTCTCCTCCTCCTCCTCCTAATATTAATACTAATAATAATAGATATAAGAAACAAACTATCCCGCCAAATACTTAGTGAGATAAGACAACAAGTCAATGATAGATATCATCGAATTAGCCGTCTGCTGGTGGGGCATCTGGCACCAGCACAATAAACTAGTCTTTCAACAAAATCTACCCAGTTGGAACCGAAACGAGCGGTATCTAGGGGTTAAGATGTACATACCATTTCCCCGAGTAGAAGTCGGGAGGGTATTTCGGACAGGCCCAAAAGAAGGCGGAGGTGGGCAGGGGAGGAGGGGAGTAAAAAACACGCGCGAAACTCAAACTAAAAACCAACTAGCAAGAAAAAGCATTGAAACTTAAAAACTTAAAACTAAAAGACTAAAAAAAGAAAAAAGAGAAAGAAAACTACCTCTAGGTCTTCGGTATTACTGCTCTGCCACTGTAATCTTCGCGCGCCATTAGTCCCTGCACATTGCCAAGTCTGTTGGAATTGCCAGAACGGTGAGATCTTGCTTTATGACTTCCTTCCAACTCTTTTTCAGTCTACCCCTTTCCCTGCGAAAATCCCTAGCGGACAAACTTTCGATCCTCCTTACTAGGGCATTTATTGGTCTCCTCTGTATGTGCCCAAACCATCTGAGCCTCGATTCCCGGAGCTTTTCAACTAAACTGGTCACTCCTACCTTGCCCCTAATCACCTCATTTCTAATCTTGTCTAATCTGGTATGCCCACACATCCATCTGAGCATTCTCATCTCTGCTACCATTAGCTTCTGCTCCTGCGCCTTTGTGATTGGCCAACACTGCCCCATACAACATGGCTGGTCTAACCGCAACTTTGTAAAACTTGCCCTTTAGCTTGAGTGGGACCTTTCTGTCAAATAGCACTCCAGAAGCACCCCTCCATTTCTGCCAGCCCCTCTGTATCCGGTGTCTGATGTCCTCTTCGACACTCCTGTCACTCTGCACCATCGAGCCTAAATATCTAAACATCTCCTTTTTTGCTACGACATCTCCTCTGGTCCTCCCGGACGTACTTCCTCCTATGGTTCCTCCTCTTGACTGAACTTAAACTCCACATACTCTGTCTTGGTCCGACTCAGCTTAAAACCTTTTGTCTCTAATTTCTATCTCCAGGATTCCAACTTTCTGCAGACTCCCTCTCTCGATTCGTCCACCAACTTTCTACAGTCGGGGAATCCCCGACTTAGTGGGGAACGGGGCAGGGAAAGAGATCATTTTCGTATCCCCGATTTTAAACGGGGCAGGGACGGGGAATGTACTATCCGCCCCGAATCCCCACTATATACAGTTAAACCTCTATAAATTAATAGGGTTGGGACCATGATATTTTATTATTTTATAGAGATATTAATTAACCGATAAATTAATATTTATTAATTTAAAGAGATTTTTGTAATAATAGCTTTCAAAATGCACTATCATTAGAGGTATCAAACGGGTCGGTCAGGTCGGGTTCGGGTTGGGTTATTTCGGGTTCGGGTTGAGTCGGGTTCGGGTCGTAATGGGTCACCGGTCAAATCGGGTCGGGTCATTGCGGGTTGTCGGGCGGGTCGGGTCGACCTAACAGGTCAAGAAAATTGATTTTTTTACAATTATTAAAATATTTTTTATTTAAAAAATGATTTTAATAATAAATCTATTATTTTTATATATTTTAATGATAAAATATATTATCATTTTCAAAATATATTATATATTCTTAAAATATAACAAATTGGGTCAACCCAACGGGTTTTTCGGGTTTGAACCCAACGGGTTTCGGGTCTATCCGGTTCGGTTTATTTTGGGTTTCGGGTTCAAATTTTCGAGTCTTGACCCTAAACTTTTCGGGCGGTACGGGTCGGTTTTTCGGGTCGGGTCAGCTTTTGACAGCTTTAACTATCATACATGATTTTATTGTAGGATTTTAGAAGGCTATGAGTTGGGTCAATCTGATCCATGTAAGATTAATGTTTTGGCTGCTATCAATCTTGTAGTCTCGTCTTGGATAGTTAATGTTGAGCAAGAGGCAATAGCAAATTGCTTTAGATATTGCAAAATTCGTTCATGAGATAAAGTCACAAAGAATGATTATAGTTGACATTGCAAAATTTCTTTTCAAAACAACACTAGAAATGTTGTATTCAATAAGAAAAGTTATAGATAAGCTCCAAATAGAACTAAGAAAAAACAAACAACACTACAATCATATTTCATTAGATTTTCTTACTTATGACTATGTAGCTTCTTATATAATTATTAATTTATGATATTAATGGGACCTTATATTTATATAGTGATTTTTAAAAATTTATTATCTTATCGAAATTTGTTAAATTTTACATTGGCCCAAGTCGAGACCGGAGAAAAATATTAATTTAGAGAGTTTATTAATTTACCGAGTATTAATTTAGAGAGGTTCTACTGTATATCCAATATGTTTTTTTATTTATAAAACATGGAATAAAAATATATTTTAAATATAATTTTAGTTTTTAATTTAAAAGCTTATATATATCTACAAATTATATAATAAAAATTAAAAATTTATGTAATTAAATTTGATATATTGTAATTTTTTTTAAAGTTTAAAATATTTTTTATAATAAACAGGGCCCATTAACAACCCGATAATCGACGGGGATTCCCCGCCCCGTTCCCCGTGGAGATTAAATGGGGACGGGGTGGGGAAAGGGGAATAATAGTATTCGGGGATGGGGACGGGGAATGCATTCCCCGCCCGCCCCATGTGCATCCCTACATGTGGGGGCTCCATGTATGTTTTGTCATCTCAAATCAACCGAGCAAACTCAACAAAGGATACTATTACTCACAAGAGGTGTTCATTGCACATCAAAACTCATACTATGATTTTCAAGGGCGTTGACAAGCATGATTGGATTTGGAAGTCATACATGATACATTAATCCATCCTGCATCTCAGGCATTTCTGAGTACGTCTTAAAATGGTAGCTGCATTGTCCATTACGTACATCCGAAAATCATGGAATCATTCAAGTTTGTGAGGGTTCACCTTCTAGACTGCTGGATCTAGCTTTCTTGCAAAAAGCTTCTGCTGATGATGCTCTTCAGACATTGACTTCCTAGATTTCTTAGTCTCTACTACACAAGAGATGGACACCTTTTTCTCGGTACAACATAAAAACAATGCTCAAGGTGCATAAAGCTGCCCAAATAAAAAAATCACAGGAACATCTAAAATCAAAATTACCAAACTACAGGACTAACACTAATAGATGAATTAAGAACAGGGTGTTAAAAAAGAACCCCACCAAAAGAAGAGTTTCCTCGTGTAGTTTACAGTACGAAGAAGGGAAGAGACTCACCTTTTCAGCAATATTCACCCCTCTAAGCATGGACCCCGAAATAGAGTTTTTCTTGTTTGCATATTGAAATGTGCAGTTTGAACTTTGAAAACATACCTATGGTCAGAATAATAACGTTAGGTGGCAAGTTGGTGAGGATTCTCTTTGAGGTGCTTCACATAAGGAAATATCACATCTAAATGTGATCCGTAGTAGTTTGAATATATTGCATCCACTTGACTTATTGTATCAAGGGCGGTAGAATCTGCAAGAGAAAGCTGAAGAGAAGCCAATTTCACCAATTCATTTCCAACGACAATATGCTTGGGGCTGTACAGCTTCTTAAGAATCTGCATCAAAACAGCTTCCCAGTAAAAAACAACCCAATAACTTAACATTAGCCACTTCACCATGTGCACTTGCTATCCATTGGCCTATTTTAAAGCGGATAATGGTGCTGCTTTGTACATTTAAAACAAGAACATGATGTAGATATTTATCTGGTGTTGCTCATAGTCATGTTTATAACTGACTTGAAAGTGTTTTGTCATGCTCAAAAATCATTAGCAGATGTTAAAGCTTACAGCAATATTGTGTCATCTTGCAAAATGAAATGACGAATTTATTCCTGGCTTTCCACTCGACATGTACATGGATTCAGAGTCGCGAATAAGGATTTCCTCTAAGCCATCAGCTTTCTAGCAAAACAGCAAGATGCATTCGTTGCTGCCTTGCTGGAAGCCGACAGCAATGAAAGACAAAGGGATTTAACCCTGGTACTTTTCCATCTCACTAATTCATGGGATACAAAGTATAGCATAATGCTGAGATGTCCAAGTAGGCCAAACCATTCAGAACAGAATCTTAGCTCCTGGTCAATTAGTGCTTGGGAAAGGTAGAACAAATCTGTGCAGCAGAGATTTGTTCTAGAATACAAATTCAACAAAATATGACAATAACAGGAATTCCAATTTGAGAAGGTTAAGTGTCATACTATACTGAAAATATATGAAATAGCTAGGTGCCTAAAATTCTAGAACCAGCATCTTAAATTTAATTTTGACCTTCTCAAGCACACCAAATTGTGCAGCCGATAACTAATTGAACTTGGTCATGCATAGTAGATTTAAGATAGGGTCAAATGACTGACAACAATCATGTTGTTTTTTCCTTTTAAAGATCATAGAAACCATCATGCTGACATTAGAGACTAAAAGGAAGAAATGAGGAAAAACATGATTGAATTCAGCAAAAATGCAAATGTGAATATGAATGAGAAATTGAGTGCTTATTTTACCTTGACCGATTCCATACAATGATCAACTGCATTTTTAAGTTCTCCAATTGAACAAAAAGCCTCAGCTATCACATCTTCTGCCTGAAAAATGCGAGATTGCACTTCTAAGCATGACTTTCTTAGAGTACTTTTTATCATATTTGTACTAATACCATGGATAAGATTATAAGCATATAATGTCAACCAGCAGAATTAGATTTCACCAAAGTCACAAGTACAAGGAACACTAAAGATTGCTGACTCCCGAGGGAGGGTTCCAGAATGCACGGATATCTAAAACTCTGATACGATTGCTCTATCCATTTGATATTGGCAAGCAACCTCTTGTTCATTTAGCTCAGTCTTAGGGAGACAATCAACTTGGAGAGTGCCATAAGAAGATTTTAACCCTCTTTTATCTAGCTCTATCGGCGCTTTTCTTTGGGTGTCTTCAAACATCAAAAGATTCAAAACATATTCAACTCATGTGTTCATGAATGCTTTTCTTTCAGATATTATCATAGAGCTCTTGCCTCATTAATAGTTTAGAATTAATAACATCTAAAGATATTATTTATGGACTCTATTGAGCAAACGGCCACAAATTAATTCACAGCTAAACTAATGACTTCTAAATGGGAGATGATTTCACCTCTGCAGTTTTCTTGTTGTATGCATGATATGTTGATTTCAAAAGCTCAAGAGATGGTATAGTGTCCAAAATGGCAGCATACTGAACCTCTTTCGAAGCTACTGAACTCTTCAAACTGGAAATTATTAAACCACATGAGATAATGCAAATTAAACTCGTATGATCAATGTATACTGTAGTATATAGAGTCGATACTTTTTAATGTTTGCCTCAGCTTCCTCTACTGTAGCATGCAAATCTTCAAGATCATATGAAGACCCACAAGTCAAACAGCATCCAGCTACAATTTTAATGGGATGATGCCTTTGTTGAAACACCAAACCAGCCACTTTATTCAAGTCATCATCTTTGAGCATGTCAACCTTTGTATAGAGAGAACACTGTCAGAATTATGTAATCTCTAAAAGAACAACGACCAAGAGAGGTTACAATCTTTAATTTCCTAAATTGGTCAATTATGAAGATGACCAATGTCCTGGTATGAATTATATCAATGTCGGCAACACCCTTACACTCCACAGAGTTGATCCCTACGGTGAATTTTCCATAAGCGGGGCTTGAATTAAATTGAACTAGAAGTTGCAATAATGCAATACCTTTATTTATCTCTACTTTCATATTAAAATTATTCTACTGTTGCGAATTCATATAGCATAAAGCTTCACTTTTTTAATGGAAGCATCAGATTTTCCCCATTAATTCATTTTTGGCTAGGGATCATCAAGTTCAAAAGGTTTACCGGCAAAGGCTGCAAGACTGACTCTGAACTGGAAATTATAGGATCACCATGCAACTGGTCAAGTTTATGTTTTTCATATTCAGCTACAGAGGAAAAGAGAATTGCCCCAAGACAATTTGGTTTAGCACACTGGATGGAGTTTATAACAAGGTCAGGCAGATTCAATTTTGAGCAACCTCGACACTGGCATCTAAAGAAGTATTTCTCTTCCAAGAACTGTTGCCGATATCCACAATCCCACTGCCCTACCTGCAGAAGAAAAGGTGCAAATTTGTGACTTCAAAGTATATACATGTCAAGTAATCTTAACGTGATAAAGCTCATAAGGAGAAAAGAAAAGTTGGGCATAAAGAGGGATAGATTATCAAGCATTTGGATACCTGTGGCCCATAAGAGAGTTCCAAGGGGCATCCTTCAGCCACAAACTCAGTTGATTGTAACAAGAGAGTACGACGAAAAAAATAAGCATGGATATTTGGCTGGCAAGAATGATTGAACATGCTCCCAGTTGAATATATAGCTTGACCAACTCTGGCCTACAAATACAGTGTCGTTCAGAAAAGGATGATAGCAAGTCTATTAATTGTAAGGCTGACTTGTTGTACAAACTCGTAACTTATACGAGGCGAGGAAGGACAAAGCAGTATGTGTAAGTGAAACAACGGATTGTATTTCATCAGACTTCTTGTGTCATCAATAAGTCTTTACAGTCTATTCATGAAGATTTCAAGTCGTTCATGATGTATGATAAGTCTTACATTCTATACATTTTGTTTCTACTCCATTCATATGTTTGCCACCTAATGGGTATTAGGATTAAGAAAATCAAGCTAGATTTATCCTTGTGCTAAAGCATGGCTAAGTTTGTTTTTCTAATTTCACTAACCAATTCATTAAAAATACACCTTTTCCCATCAGAATAATTTCGCAAGATGACTTTACAGTTCAAACCAGAATTCTGAATTAGGCATAGTATATTATTAGCAGCCAGTAGGTCATCTAAAGACTGGTGTATGATCCAGACCAAAATGGAAAAAGCATTTTTTAACCAAGACAAAATTATCTTTACAAATCAATAGCAACTAATGAGTATGTGCACTTAGCGCATCGGATGCTTTGAGATTTAACATACAAGGACAGAAATCTAATAGTGCAAGATTATTACTATATTTTCTTCGTAACTTTGAAGCCACAAACCTGCTCAACGCTACTCATGAAAAGGTTAGTATGTGAAGAACTTTTTTCTGAATGAACCAGGGGAGAGATTTGTCCAGATTTTACACGAACAACTGCCATGGAATTCACCTTTATTTGACACATAAGAAGAACAGCCTGCAGTAACAAAAAGTAGGCATAGATGAAATGAGTTCTACACAAATACAAAAAAACCTACATCGATATGTTTCTTTATGGCTCGGTAAGATTTATGGTCCGTTTGTCATCACTTTTTTACATGCCATATCAGCATAACTTTGTCATATCAAGTATTAGGCCATAAGAACTGGTTCAGCTAGAAATGCTAGACCTTTGCTCATAGTTGTCAGTTTCATACATGAATAAAAGACATACTTCGTCAACAACATAAAATTAGGAAAAGCGCGGGGGTGGGGGGTGGGGGTAATTGGGTAAAGACCTTGGAAATAACAGCTCCATTTAGCTCGTATTTAGAGTCATAACATATCTGAAGACAATACAACAGCACAATGGCATAGATAATAGACTCCAGTCTGCCCTCTGCAGGTAGTTTATCATGATGGTGAGAGAGATCCTACAAAACATCAAAAGGACACTATGAGCCATGTTTTTTTATTCTTTCATTTAATTGATAGATCACTGTTAACAATGTTAAGAGAGAAATCATTAGCCTTGAATCATCAACATACTATATTATGTAGGAAAGTGAACTTATACCAGATCGTCAATGATACCCGATGAATCATTCATGTGACCTTTTAGCTCCATGGATTTCACCAGGATTCGACCAGCCAAAACTACATCAGATGGTAACACCGAGGGCCAGTGAAAGCCATGGCATTCGTGTCTGTGTTCAGCAAAGTACTCAATGTTTGATTCAATGTCATCTGCTAAACAAACATCTTTAAAGTACTTTTCTAGATCACTAGGAATAACATCTATAGCTCTCTCATTCTGCAGATGTTTAGTAGAGGAAGGTCCCCCTGCTTGCATCTGACAATTCTGTGAGCAGTAGAGTGGAAGTGAGCAGGATGTACAGGGGACAACATCTGCTCGCAGTTCATTCAAGCAAAAATGGCAATGAGTTTCACGGCAGCTCTTCAATATAATCTGTAATGCAATGTCCCTTATATCCCAGTTCAGCCGAGTAAAGAATAATGAATACTCATACACAAAAATACACAAGTTATAACAACAGCCCAAATCTGTTAGCAAAGATGCATTTCAGTGTACTGTGTTAGCTAGCTATTCTGCATCTACTAATCCAATCCAATTTTCAAACCATTCCATGATAATAGAAGTAGAAGGGGCTGATAAGCTTATTTTTTTTTTTTTATTTTTTTTTTTTTTTGTGTGTGTGTGTGAAAAGAATCGAGTCTCCTGTGTTCTCACATAAATAAGAATGTAACCTTGTACTCCATCCCTACAGGGTAAAAGTGTTCACATGT
Source organism: Fallopia convolvulus (assembly GCA_964016875.1). Taxonomy (NCBI): domain Eukaryota; kingdom Viridiplantae; phylum Streptophyta; class Magnoliopsida; order Caryophyllales; family Polygonaceae; genus Fallopia; species Fallopia convolvulus. The sequence continues at coordinate 59,204,861 of OZ024729.1, forward strand.
AGGAAATGTTCAAGAAATATGGAAGTTTTGTGTTTGTTTGTACAACAATGTGACACATAAATGGGCAATAGACTTAAAAAGTTAAAAGCAACAATTGGAAAGCCTTTGAAACCCTTTCAGAGAATTTTGAAGGTTTGAAGTTTTAAGGCAAGTGATAATAAATTGCTATGATGACTTGCCTCAGGACGAGTTGGTCATTAATTGCTAATGGCTAATGCCAAGATGAAACAAACCATAATTTAATTTGATAATCATATTTTAAGTGAGTTCGGAAACAAGGAAAAGACTATCATACCACAGCATATGGTTCTTCTTTGTGAACAATAGAAGCTTCACAAATATCATCTAGTGAGGCCATACCCCTTCCTTTAGTTGGTGAAAATACACATTGGAGATTCACTTTGAGCTGCTCATCTATTACAGATTTACATTGCGATCAAGAAATGCCAAAAAAATATTTTAAAAAAAATAGGTATGGAATTTTTTTATGAATTATACTTAAAATTCTTAGCAAATAATTATATTATTCAATTTATACAGCTTGTGCACTAAGAATATATTAACATTTCAAGTATGATCCTTAATAATACATCGGAACCCCTTGCTCCCATTCTTAACTACATAAATTTATTCGCATCAACATTTATGAATAATGTCCACCTCAATTTTAGAATAAAAAATATAAAATAAAATAAAATTTCCAACTATAACACCCCAGGGGTGAGGGTGAATCCCAAATATGGAGAAGTGTTCTATCTCATGTACGATCTTTCCTTGGATTCATATAGATTATCAAGCATCAACATGATAATTTCATAATTCTTCACTTTCATTCCATATAACCGTATAACACCATAAACCGGACAAGACTAAACTGCACTTTGCTTTCTTGCATTAATTAAACGCAAACCTAGTATGCCATATGGTCATGAACATGTAAAACGGAAATGAAGCAAGATCCTCACAATCAAAATGCATCAGAATACTCAATAGTGATGAACTCACCAGGAATGCACAAGTTTTCTTCATCACGCTTAAAAAGCACGCAGTCTGCCTTTGTTGCCTGATCTACAATTGATTCAAGTTCACGTTTTATTTGTGCCTTTCCACTGCAAGATTGTTCCATCTCCATAGCAATTCTTAGGTCACGTACAGCATCTTCACAATTTTTCAAAGAAGCATTTGCCTTTCCCCTTCTATACCAAGCCTGCAGCAAAGTGAAGCTATATGAAGCTTTAGTAAGCAGAGAAGTTGCACTCCTAAATGCTACGAAAATGTTGGGGTGAAAATTATTTATAGTCCACAATAAGTAAGAGCTGAACAAAAAGCAGAAGAGAAATAGATTGCAGTTCACAATTAGTCTGAAAAGCACACGGAGCGAGGTCAAGCATTTCTGAGGGCCCTAAACCTGTATTTTAGTACATAAGCTTAATAATTCCACTATGATAAAGGATCCCTTTCTTTGGAGTATTCACAAATTTTTAATGTAGATAGTTTTTCCAATTAAAAATAGAAAAAGATAATGTATTGTTTATACTTTAGAAAATGAACGTAGCATAATATCTATCAAGATTCACCTGGAGGCTGGATTACAATTAGATTTGAAGTTTCATCTTCTAGTGCCACAGAAGATAGCCAAACATATGAGTAACTGCTCAAGTTATATTCACAATTTAGAAAAAAAATTGCAAAGAGAGATGGAAGGTGACACACCAAAGATTGATCATCTAGTCTTATTTTGATTTATGCATGAGGGGCTTGAGGGCTTTCCATTTCAGTTGAGAAGAGGGATAGATCATAGGTTGGTTACATAAAGGATTTTCATTCATGGTGATTAGAGATTAGAACTAATTGATGCTAAAAGTTCCAAGTCCTAGTGCAAATGGTTTCCTTGCTCGAGTAGTAGACTTTTATGAAGCAGTATTAGTTAAAAAGTTTAATGGACAAATTCACATAATCCAAACAAAACATCGTGTGATAATGTTTAAGGTCATTTACAATAACTATACACATTAATACAAAAAGATAAAAAAAAAAGTGGAAGACATATACACTAGAATAGCAAATAAAATTAAGAAAACAAGAAACAATTACCTTTGTATACCTTGGGCAAATAATAAGTGCTCGGTTGCAATCTCTAAGGCACTCTTGTATAAAATCAATTTTCTAGCAGAAACATAACAATAGAAATTTTATGAGCTTGACTTGTGACATTCATGCAATAAATAAAGCATCAGATTTTCGGCTTCCTGTGCTTAGATATGTGATCATATGATAAGAACATTTATTGCTTCTTTATAGGTGCCTAGAATCTAAAGTCAGTAGTAACTAGATTATTTACCTTGTCAACCACATTTATAGGACAAAAGTTACTAGTAAGACTTACATGGAAGCAAGAAGCTCGATTAACATATAATGTCGCAACCAGATTATGTTCCTTGTCATTCACATCCATTGGAGCCATGCGTAATGCCTAGCCATCAACGGGAATATTGCACACATATAAGAATAAAATACAATGTAAAAATATACAAATTAAATTTCGTTTTGTGCTTCCTGTTTTGCATCATTCCTACATGACTTGACTACAGTATCATGTTTGCAGAAAAACCCCTCCCTGATGATCATTATTCCTTTTTCAAAAATGTGTCAACCATTGAAATTCAATTTAATAAAAAATCATCAAAGCCTAGCATTTTTAATTGTGAATTAGCCCATTTTCATAAAACATTTTAACATTCTATGAAATGATACATCAATGGAATAATCGGAGGAATCAACTTCGTTCACCCTAATTAACTGGAGTGAGTTGAGGCTTGACCTACTTGTTGTGTGAGAAATCAATTTTTGTAACTTCCTCTTAAGCATGAAAGTCAATAATTGAAGAAATTCATTCATCTGGGTAAAATTGTATAAGTGGATTCTTGAGCTAGTTTGCCATAAATGGACGCTTGCAAATCTGTTCTCCATCTAAAGCTTCTTTTTTTTTTTCCTGCAAAGGGCGGGCCTAAAGCCTTTTCACAAATACAGTTTCAGCTTCAGGTATCATAGCACTGCAACCGTTACTTGATCAACTTTAGAAACATCTACAAATGATAGCTTGCTGTAAGCAAGAACATTCAACATATAAAATCGGATTTTAAGGTTCAACTTCCTCCTAAGTTTGTAAACATTGAAGCAACTGCACGACACCAAACAGGCTGACTCTACCGACTAGGAATAAAATGCAAATTTGATCTTAGCATATCTTATATAAAATTGAATTTTGTTAGCATATGGTTCATGATATCTGGCGTGCCGAACTCTACTAGGTTATTTGCTGCTCACTTGGCCCGTCAGCTCTGTAATTAGAGCTCTGTGTGGCAACATTGTAACTAAACTGCCTTTTAACATTTTTCTAGCATGTAACGTATGCATCAATTGGTTACACACTGCTTTAATAGGTAACAGGATGGGAAAAAAAATGAAGAATTAGAAACCTGGGAGTAAAAGTTGAAGGCCTGGCAGTAATCACCGGCGGAAAAGCAACCGTTTCCCTTGCGCTTCAATTCCAAAGCTGCTTCCTTGTTCTTGCCGCATAGTTTCATCTCAGGATTGGTCAAATCGTCGATCACCTGCGCATCAGATACGTAAATAAATAGTAGATGGTAAAAAAATGAAAAATTCCAGTTTCAGAAGGAGTACATGGTGGAAGAGCGGGAGTTGGAGGAAGAAGTTGTGAAGCGAAGAAGAAGAGGAGGGGAGATCATCCACCCCGCTCCCTGCTAACATCTTCTTCATGCTCTCGGGAATCGCGGCCTTCAACTTCTCCATTTCGCTTCGCTTCGTGTAAACAGCTGCACTTGCTCTCGAATTTTTTCCCAAACTAGGCTTACAAAATAAAAAAACGCCATTTCCAAATAGCGCAGTTGTCCTTTTTCATAATAGCGCACCCTCTAGGCCTATGGTCAGAGGGCCCTTGGCCGTAACGGCTGGATCACCGTAACGGCTGGGCAATCTCTGGCCGGCCAGAGTTTTGTTTTAAGGTTTTAAGTTAATGTATGTGAGACGGACCGCGGTTTCGTGTCCAAGAGGACGCCCGGATCCATGTGCCAAGACCGAGCCAAGGGCCTTCCGGGGGATTCTAGAGGCATCGGAGACGGTTCCAGAGGCATAGGGATTGATCCGGGGCGTGGAGGCAACAAGGACGCACTCCTTCTAAAAGATTCCGAAGGGGGCGGGACTCATTTGGGGCGTTCGGGAAGCCAAGGCATGAGAGAGCCCATGAGGAAGGCTACATGCCAAGACGCGCCCCATCTAGAGAATTCTAGAGAGGGTGCGCCCCTTCTGGGGCTCTCCAGCGTAGGCGCGCTAATATGCTGGATTCTGTACATCGTAATTATGTACTTTTATTAGGATTTCTGAGTGTTTTAGGCTAGATTAGGGTGCTTAATTGTAAAATCAGTAAAGCCTACATATGAAGACTTTGAAAACAGAGATCCGAGTTTGAGCTGAAGACCCGCTTTACAGCGGTTGCTAAGGAATACAAGACTGAAGATCTTACGACGATGAAGACCCGCGACCTTGGGTATGGAGCCGAGACCGCGGTGGAGTGAAGATCCGAGAGGGCCGAGAGCTTGCAGGACCCGCGACCGCGGGTTGAGACCCGTGCCCGCGGGGAGCTGAGTCGAGGAAGACCCGCGATCGCGGGTGTGTACCCGCGCTCGCGGGTGGCTGTGTCCGCGCCGACTTTCGTTTATTTTATCCTATGCTTTTATTATATCTTTAGTATTAAGTTTTATTTCAGATGTTTCTAGTATTTGAACCTAGTTTCGTATTCAGTTTGAGGACAACTTTAGAGAGCCTACTTTTTAGTTTAACCTAGTTTTTATGGAGAAGTAATCTTCCTTGGAGTTTGTTCGATCAAGGAAGCCTTTTGTTTGAATTCGTGAGATTCTGGTAACTTTTCTATTCTTTGGTTAATATCAAAACTCTTGTTTTTAATTCTTTGATCTATGTTTGATTTTATGAGCCTGATCAACTTGTTTGATCGACTTAGATCTACTGTTTGGATTAGGTTTGATTGTTGTCTGTGCAATCTTATTTATCCTTGAAACAACTCTTTTTCAAGACCGTGGACTGGAATTGAGAAAGAGTGTTTGATGATTATTTTATGCATGAGACTCGTTGTTTGATTGCATGATTTGATTTCCTATTATCCTTAATATTTTGCATGATTTGAATTAAGCGTCCTTGTTCATATCATAGTTTCGCTTGGACCGTGGACAAGCGAAAATCTTTCATAAGAATTGAAATTAACTTAAGAAATATAGAAAAGTGGATGAATCAATGATCGAATGATTAAAAAGGTGGAATTTATTGAATGAACTCTGCTTGTTTTTAATTGATTTGAAACTTAATTCTATTTGCTTGCTTAAATCTCAAAACCCCTGTCTTTTCTGATTGCTGATTGTTTAGAAATACTGATTCTCTTGGGTTCGATCTCTTACTTGCATGCTATACTTAGTTTGTAATTTTGGGGAATTTATTTTTGATCTCGGTACAACGACTTTAGTCGAGTCAAATTTTGGTGCCGTTACCGGGGAATCGGTTTTACTTTTCTGTTCAATTGGCGTTTCTGAACGACCCGCGTCCGAGGCTTGACGCCCGCGGCCTAGCACCCGCGCCCGCGGGTTGGTTCGTTCCGGAAATCCCGAATCGATAAGAACATATCTTATGGTTCTTACCCGTTCTACTAATCATTCTTTAGTTGTTCCTATTGATCTAGAAATTAACAAGACTCTAAGAAATTTGAGACGTCAAGTCCGTGCTACAGTGTTAGGCGTTGAGTTTGATCAAGTAGCATCTTCTTCTTCTTCTTCCTCATCTGACTCAGAGGTTGAAGAACAGTCCATACCAATGGCAGAGCGAACTATTAGGCAACTGACTGCGCCTAATCTACAATAACAACAACCTGGTCTTCAATTTCCCGCACTAGGGGAAGGTGTAAAGTTTGAGCTAAAGTCCGGTCTTCTCCATTATTTGCCTAAGTTCCATGGATTGAGTGGTGAGGATCCGAATAAACACTTTACAGAGTTCCATTCTGTCTGTTTGGGCATGAAGCCGACTAATGTGATTGAAGATCATCTTATGTTGAGGGCTTTCCAATTTTGTTTGGCTGACTCAGCTAAGGAATGGCTTCTATACTTAGCACCAGAGACAATTACTACATGGGCTCAAATGAAGGGTGCTTTTCTGGAAAAATATTTCCCTGCTGCCAAGCAAACATCAATCAAGAAGCAGCTGAGCAGTTTAGAGCAGGGTGATGATGAGAATTTGTATGAATACTATGAGCGCTACAAGAGGCTCATAGCCAGCTGTCCTTATCATGGCTATTCTGAGAAGGAACTGATTTGCTATATTATTGAAGGGCTTTGTGATGTTGATAAGCGCTTGATGAATGCGTCCTGTGGAGGTTCTTATGAGAATCTCACTCCGAAACAAGCTTTTGAGAAGTTGGAAACTCTAGTTGAACAATGCAGGAATTAGAGAAGGAGATCCAACAGTAGGTCTGTAAATTCTGTGAATGACTCCCTTAATGCTGAAGTAAGGGAGCTCAAGGCTATGATGAAGCAATTGTTGGTGGGTAATGGAGCTTCAAGTTCAAGGGCTTGTGGAATCTGTGGTGAAAGCCATCCTACTGATGCATGTCCTATTATGCACGAGCCAACAGCTGATGTCAACGTTATTGGGAACTATGATGCAAGGCCCCGGAATGACCCATACTCGAACACATACAATCCGGGATGGGTGAACCATCCTAACTTTAGATGGAATCAACAACCTTTTCCACAACAAGGAGGGCAGCCCAACTATGTTCCCAAGCCTAATTATGTGCCAAGGCCCCAAGTTCCTCATGAAAATCCCGCCATTATTACTCAACTCATGAAGGAGAATCAAGAGACCAAGGCTGCAGTGAAAAGTCTTGAAAATCAATTGAGCCAAATTGCAACCATTCTTAATCGCTTAGAAGCCAAAGACTCGGGGAAAGTTCCATCTCAGACTATTAACCCGAGAGAGAATGTGAGTGCCATCACATTGAGAAGCGGGAAGGAACTGAATATCGACGTCCCAGTCTGCGGAAACCAGCCGCGCTCGCAGGCAGCCCCGATCGTGGTTCAGAAAACAAAGTTGAAGTTGAGCGTCAGCCAGAAATCGCGACCGCGGAACAAAATCACGCCCGCGGTGGTCCACCTGCGCTTGCGGGTCCCTTCTCCGACAGAATCAGATAATTATGTTCGGCCTTCGTTTCCTCCCATGGGTTCACAAAAGCCCGTTCCACCATTTCCCGAGGCATGTAAGGATACTCGGAAGCCAGCCAACGATAAGGAAATTTTCGAAACCTTCTCAAAGTGTGAGGTAAATGTTCCTTTACTTAAACTTGTTCAGAGTATTCCTCGGTTTGCTAAGTTTCTTAAAGAGCTATGTACTATTAAGAGGAAACAACAAGAGAAGGGGAAGGTTAAGAAAGTCGCTCTTGTTGAGAATGTAGAAAATATATCTTCCATGCTTCAAAGGCAATTGCCTAAGAAATATGGAGATCCCGGGAGGTTTACTGTTTCCGTAATCATTGGTGAGACAAAAGTTGAGCGTTCTATGCTTGACTTGGGAGCGTCTATAAATGTCATGCCACTAAGCATGTATGAGCGATTAGGTCTAGGGCCATTACAGGATACAAATATTACTATTGAATTGGCTGATCACTCTAATGTGCATCCGAAAGGATTTGTGGAAGATGTTTTAGTGCAGGTGGACGGTTTGATTTTCCCGACGGACTTGTATGTGCTGGAAATAGGTAAAGAGAGATACGACCCTGTTTTACTGTTGGGTCGCCCATTTATGAAGACTACGTCAGCCGTGATAGATCCTGCAAAAGGTTTATTATCAATGGCACATGAGGGCAAGAAAGTCCAGTTTCATTTAGATGAGGATTCTTTTTTAGCTTCAATGACGTCGGACCATCGACGTTAAACAAAGGCGCTGCTCGGGAGGCAACCCGAGGTAAGTTTTTCTTTTCTTTTCTGTCCTTTTTGTTACTTTAGTTTTAGTTTCGTTTTGGTTCTGTCGGGCTAACACGCAGGTTAATTGTTCTATCTCGAAGAAAGTGCAAACCCGAATCGAAACTCGAGCCCGCGGCTGGACCCGTGACCGCGGCCCAGGACCCGCCCTCGCGGGTCTGTTCTTGGCAGAAGTGCAATTTTGTTTTTCGTTTAAAAGAAAACAAAAAATAATAATAAAATAAAATAAAAACAAAAGGGTTTCGGGTGAAACCCCCGAGAAATATGTCCGCTCATGGTCATTCTCAAGTATGGGGGAATCTTCTTCTTTAAGGCCCGTATTACATTATTGCTTAAGGCGAGATTCAGAGTTCGTTTCTGAGTTCGTGTTCACTATTGTTGATTGTGTTTTCTGTTGTCGCTTCAAACCGCGTATGCGGTATATGCCCAACATCAACCATTTTTTCGCGATCGGAGCACCCGCGCCCGCGACCTGGCCACCGCGCCCGCGGTTTTTCCCGACGACGGACCGTCTGAAGATTTCCGAGCTACCCATCCATGCCTTTGAAGAGTTCTTCCATATTTTCTTTCGTATGTGAGTCTTCTGATTTTCCTCTTCTATGCTTAATTCCTTTCTCTGTACTTCATTGAGGACAATGAATGATTTAAGTATGGGGGAGGAAGTACTCGCTACGCCTATCATAGATAGTTGCATTTTGCATTTCAGTTTATTTTTATTTTTATGGGATTTTTGTTCCATGTTTTGTATAGAGAAAACTCTTGTTTTTTTTTTAAAAAAAAGAAGAAAACGAAAAAAGCCATATAAAGTTGAAAAAAGGCATAGAAAATCCTAGGATGAGCTGAAAGCCCGAAAGGACGGCTCAGGTAATAAGCAGGTGACCCGGACCAGCATTAGGCTGGGGTAATATGAGGTTTATGAGAGATGTGAGCATATGTGAGCACACCTGAAGAAAAATGAAATGAGTGATTAGGTGAAAACCCAAAAGGGCGCCTAAGTAGAATTGAGTGGAAAAATTGGAGTGTTTAGGATTTCATTCTACTTTGGGTCTTGGGGATTACATTTTAGATGTCGGGTAGATCCTAGGATGTTCTACAATTTTTAGAGCTTGAGAGTTGATTTTCTATGTATTATGGTGAGGTGTGTGCTTGAGCTTTCATGTTTTTGCTCATTATTTTCTCTACATGGGTTCGGGTTGTGAGTTGAAAGTTTTTATTTTTCATATTCTCTTATTGTTTCCTGTGGATCTTATTTGTATTGATTGTTAGATTTTGTTTGACCTTACTCGAGGACGAGTAAGATTTAAGTATGGGGAAATTTGATACGCTGGATTCTATACAACGTAATTATGTACTTTTGTTAGGATTTCTGAGTGTTTTAGGCTAGATTAGGATGCTTACTTGTAAAATCAGTAAAGCCTACAGATGAAGACTTTGAAAACAGAGATCCGAGTTTGAGCTGAAGACCTGCTTTACAGCGGTTGCTAAGGAATACAAGACTGAAGATCTTACACCGAAGAAGACCCGCGACCTCGGGTATGGAGCCGAGACCGCGGTGAAGTGAAGATCCGAGAGGGCCGAGAGCTTGCAGGACCCGCGACCGCGGGTTGAGACCCGTGCCCGCGGGGCGACCCAATTCCGCGGGGAGCTGAGTCGAGGAAAACCCGCGATCGCAGGTGTGTACCCGCGCTCGCGGGAGGCTGTGTCCGCGCCGACTTTCGTTTATTTTATCCTATGCTTTTATTATATCTTTAGTATTAAGTTTTATTTCGGATGTTTCTAGTATTTGAACCTAGTTTCGTATTCAGTTTGAGGACAACTTTAGAGAGCCTACTTTTTAGTTTAACCTTGTTTTTATTAAGTTTTTATGGAGAACTAATCTTCCTTGGAGTTTGTTCGATCAAGGAAGCCTTTTGTTTGAATTCGTGAGATTCTGGTAACTTTTCTATCCTTTGGTTAATATCAAAACTCTTGTTTTTAATTCTTTGATCTATGTTTGATTTTATGAGCCTGATCAACTGTTTGGATTAGGTTTGATTGTTGTCTGTGCAATCTTATTTATCCTTGAAACAACTCTTTTCCAGGACCGTGGACTGGAATTGAGAAAGAGTGTTTGATGATTATTTTTATGCATGAGATTCGTTGTTTGATTGCATGATTTGATTTCCTATTATCCTTAATACTTTGCATGATTTGAATTAAGCGTCCTTGTTCATATCATAGTTTCGCTTGGACCGTGGACAAGCGAAAATCTTTCATAAGGATTGGAATTAACCTAGGAAATATAGAAACGTGGATGAATCAATGATCGAATGATTAAAAAGGTGGAATTTATTGAATGAACTCTGCTTGTTTTTAATTGATTTGAAACTTAATTCTATTTGCTTGCTTAAATCTCAAAACCCATGTCTTTTCTGATTGATGATTGTTTAGAAATACTGATTCTCTTGGGTTCGATCCCTTACTTGCATTCTATACTTAGTTTGTAATTTTGGGTAATTTATTTTTGATATCGGCACAACGACTTTAGTCGAGTCACGCGCCCCATACAAAGGGCGTTGGGACAGGCGCGCCCCTTCTGGAAGGTTCCAGAAGAGACGCGCCCCATCTAGAGACAGGCACCGCACAAGCGCGCCTGGGCGCGCCCCTCCAGCGTGCGCTAGAAACTTCTAGCAAGGGCACGACGCATCTAGGAGCATTTGGCAAGGGCGCTCCACCTTGGGATCTTTCTAGATTGATCTAGGGAGTACTTAGTCTAGATCTTTCTTGGGTTAGAGGGAGGCCACGCCTATAATAGGCCATGGCTCTCATTTTGCAAGGCATCCAAGTGTGATCCAAGTTCCACTCAAGTCCCACTTAGCATTTCCTAGGCAACCAAAGTACTAGGCACCTAAAGACACTTGTAAAGCTCTCTTGTACAAAGCTTTCCTTGTATAATACAAAGTCCATTCCCACAAAACCAACCATCATCCTTCTCTTGAGCATTCGGGTCAAGACCTGACTTAGCAAATCGAAGGGGTTCGACATAGCTAAGGGCCGCACAGGTTCGAGAAGAGTCTCATCCCGTGTCAAGTGGTATCAGAGCGAGGTTCCAAGGGAGAGAATGCCGAGCAACGAAGGCGTAATCTCCGAGGTGGCAACTCCTAACATCCCACCAAAGAAAAATCCCAAGAAGGCTAGGGACGCCTCGAAGGACCAGGTTAGTAGCCTCGATGAACGCCTACAAAGGGTGAAGTTGTCTATGGGAGAGGTGCGGGACTCCATCGAGGATGGCCTCGAGTCCTCCATGGACGAGCTCAAGGGGGAGCTACTACGCACGTTGAACGAGTCCCACGACAACCTAGCCAAGGAGAATGAGGTTCTCAAAGCCGGGATTGTGGCCTTACGGGAGGAGATGGCACAACTCAAGAGAGAGCTTGAGACATGCAGGGCCGCCATGGGGGCGGGCATGATCGCCATGACGTCGGGGCACAAGCTAACGGTGCCAAAGCCAAAAGAGTTCACGGGGAACCGATCGGCTAAGGACATGGAGAACTTTCTCTATGGTATGGAGCAATACTTTGATGGGGCAGGCATCACGGACGAAGAGCGCAAGGTAAGCACCTCAAAGCTTTACTTGACGGATACGGCCTTACTTTGGTGGAGGCGTCGGACATGTGAGAGGACCGGGGGGTCCCCAATCCGCACATGGGCCAAGTTCGTGGCAGAGTTTAAAAAGCAATTCTATCCCGTCTATGCCAATGACGAGGCTCGGGCCAAGATCCGATGACTCACGCAAAGGACCACGGTTCGGGACTACGTGAGGGAGTTTTCCGAGCTCATGCTACAAGTCACGAATTTGGGAGAAGTCGAGGCATTCTTCCAGTTCATGGATGGGCTCAAGTCGTGGGCACAACAGGAGCTCCGACGTAGGAACGTTCGAGACTTGAATGAGGCTATGACAGCGGCCGACTCGTTGATCGAGTTCAAGAGTCGGGACCATGCCAACTCTCGCCACACCAAGGGGAACGGTGTAATACCCCTATTTTGCAACACTGGTTACCACCAGTGACCTTGGACTTTACCGTCCAAAGTCACCCTAGGCTTTATAATGATATTAAAACTTATAGAAATGCGGAAATTTACATAAACGTTACATAAATAAACGGATGCTCATGAATGAGACTTGGTTCTTGAACTGAAGATGAAATTTACTAAAAGTGGAATTTTATTTATTGATAAGAACTTTCGTTCATTACATTGAGAGTCGTTTTACAAATGACGTAGCAGCGGCAAGTAAAGCCCATTTAGAAAGGGTTGAAAAGACGTAATTAAAAATACAAGTATGTTTTCCCAAGACAACTCATGTGATGATGATTTACTTGGTTTTAAAAAGGGAAGAGTTGGTGCACTATCTTCGGAATGCCTCGCTCTTATGAGAATTCCTTCCTTCCTTCAATGTCGTCTTGACTTGACCTTCGATTCTCGCCTAACCCTTCTCGAACCTTCTAGACTTCGTCTTCAATACTTCGGTGTACATTCCTACAATCTGGCATTTGTCGCGAAGGGCGAGAAATACCAGGCAAAAATGCAGAAATAGGGGAATTAGTCTAAGGAGACTAAGCAAGTGAGAATGGAAATTCTCAAGGGTATTATGGTAACTTTATAATATTCGAGAAATATTATCGGGATGTGTTTTGAGGTATAGCTCTTTATGTGGGGCTTATCGGGACGGAGAAGAGTGTATCTCGAGAGGAGATAGCTCGTTAGTTGAGAGAAGAACTAAGAGATTGTAAACTTCTTTTTAGAGTAGGAAGTATGTTGGGAACGTTATTAATTCATACAAGTTTTTGAAAACCTCTCGCATCCTTGCGTACCGAGAGTCGGATCGATCATTTGAGACCGGTCCGATTTTGGTTTCTTTTAAATGTGCTTGGGCACTTATCTTGTATAGTGATGAAAACTTTCACTTACTTTAACGTGTTTTAAGAGTGTGGGGGCCTTGTACCGGCCCGAACCACTAACTAGAACAAAAGTTCCGGCACTTAGCTAAGGTGCATACGTCCCTTCGAGGCGTGGGAGCGGACATGGATCATGATCGACAAGTCGTAATTTAGGCATGGTGGCAATACGACTTTAGTTGGCTATATAGAGGTGTCGGGTTAGGCCCGCACCCCTCACTATTTCATCCAAACCGATCTCGAAAAGAGATCGTAAACAATCAAGGTCACAAACAAGACTAGCATAATAGTCCTATCGAATATTTAATTAACGAAATAACGATAACAATGGGGTCATTATTTCTAGCAATCGATATTCCTAGGTTCGTTTATTATTAGCAAACAAGTTGTTCCCAACATCGAGAAATTTCACGAAACGAATTTATTAAGGCTAAAAGGAGAAATTCCACTTGCCTTTGCTTGTGCGATAGCGGATTAACGAAACAGCGGAAACGTTGTTCTCAAAACGGAACGGGAGCTCGACTAACGACACGGAATATTCGAACGAGCTTTAATAAGAATTTCCTTTAATTCTTGTAAAGTTTTGGAAACCTCTTATATCCTTATTATAAGAGAAATAATTTCTAAATTATTATAATAATAATTTAGGTTGAGATAAAATAATAATATTTCTTATTATTATTTTAAATTTGTAATATCCTTTTATTCCTTATAAAATCTTTATTTTAATTTTACTCAATATCACCCTTGAAAACCAAGTCATAATTTTTATTTAATTTCTTAAAATATTCCTTTATAATCTTAAATTGTTATTTTATCAATATAAATAAGCAAGGAGTATCTTTATAAAATCATATGATACAGTTTCCAACATTATAAGAATATTGTATTATAAGTCTTCTTAGGGTTGTAAGAAGTCTAAAATGCTCTTATTATTTATCATCTCATATTCATATTATTATTATAATATTATCTTTTATCAAACAATATCTTTTTATAACAAGACTTTATTATAATATTTTCTCATTAAATCCTCATTTAAAAATACATGTTATATTAAATAGAGGTAAAAATATTAGTAGATGCCCCTTTTCTAGTACTTTCCATAAAAAGGAATTTCTAGTTAAATTTATATAATATTCTTCCCATAAATATGATATGATGATAAAATAATCTTATTATCTTATTTAAATAAGTTCTCCCATATCTTTAGTTCATAAAAATAGAATTATGTCTTAAATTATTATTTTATAACTAAGAGCATATAATTTATTTTAATTATAACTTAGATCATAATATTATCTTTTCCATCTTTAATATCTTTTTATGCAAGATAACTTTTAACAAACCAGCATACTTAATAACTTATTACATTAATTATATAAATAAAATATTATTATCATAACTACCATCATTATTAAATAAATCTTATGTCTACAATATTATAATATTTTTAAATCCACTTGATGGTGCGCAAAATGGCAGAATAAGAGGTGGGACCGGAGTACGAGGAATAACGGATCCGGCGGGACTCCCAAGGTTAAATTCGGGGCCCATTGCTATACCTACCCCTAATTAAAACAAACAAATCCCTACCTCTGCGAGGCCTCGAGACCTCGACAACGAGGTCTAAACCTCGTTGCTCAAAAGCTGACACCCCCGCCCCGTCTAAACCACTCAACGGTCACTACTCCTCCAACCAATGATCTACCACCTCACACTCGACCAATCAGAAGGCTTGATCTCGGGCGTCCCACATCGAGTAAGCACCAAAACTCAACTCCACAAATCTCTATAAATAGAGGGGAACCTCGTAGGTAGCAAGGGGTCGAAAACCTCTTGAACTCAAGAACTATCTTGCTCGTTGAATATCGACGTGTTGAAACATATCGTTAAAGACCACGCTATAGACGAGTGAAGGTCTACAAAAAGACTTCAAGTCATTCCAAAGAAACCTCACCTCAATCAAAGATCTCACCGTATCACCTCGCATGTCACAATCACCGCGCGCTAAATCAACTCATCAACCTCGCTACTAGAATCTCGCTACACAACCTGCGGGTGATAGGATGTCGTTGTAATTAGGAGATGTCGAACCTTGTTAGATCGAGATCTCGAACACTTAATAGAGATCTAGGGCACAATCACTGGTTGTAATCTCGTTAATTGTAACCTCGCAACCTGTAACCTCGTATTAAAGACAATAAACAAAAGAGCAAGTGTTTGCACGATCGAAGAAAAGTAATTTCGTTTCTTGTCTTCTAGCGCGGTTTGTTTCGGGTTTCATCACTGGCGCCGTCTGTGGAAACCTCTTCATCCTAAGCAGTTTCCCGATCTGTGCAAACCTTGGCTTTTGAACCCCTCAAAATGGCCTGTCCAAATAATTTCTTCCCCAACACCCCGATAACATGCCCGAAGCCTCGCAATGGATGAACGCGGGGCCACCGGGTTGTCCGTTCGGAGTCCCTCTGGGGTGGACATACAACACGCCAGAAAACCCTTACTCGTTCCAGGGGTACGAGACAAGCGGGGCCCCCGAGCCCATATCCCTACCCGGGATATGGACAATACCAGCAGGGTTTCGCCCCTTCATACGTGCCCGCCCCGGGCCAACCCCACTCCGAGTACATGCCCGCGTATATTCTCGGGCATGCGCTAGGACGCGAGACGTCAACCAACGACTCGTCAATGGAGAGGCCTCCCTAAGACCCCATGCAAATCTCACGATCCCGCTCGCGTCGCTCAAGGATGCAGGACCCAGAGTTGTCCGAGACGGCGGGGAGCGCGATGCACACCTTAAAGTCGTGATCGCGATGCCACCACGTCGAGGCCGGAATCCTCTCCCCGTTCGTGGACGAGATTCAGAGCGCACCTATGCCCAAGGGTTTCCATAGGCCGCAAATGGGGCTTTACGACGGCGCGGCAGATCCGGAGGAACATGTGAAGCATTTTGCTGTCCAAATGAACGTCAACTCCTATAACGACGCCATTTTTAGTTGTGTCTTCCCGACCACCTTGGAGAAGGCTGCAATGACGTGGTTCATAAGTCTCAAGATTGGATCTGTGGCCTCATTCGCTCAGTTGTGTGAATCCTTCATCGCACACTTCATCGGTTCGAGGAAGCGCAAGAAGAACATGCGGGACCTCCGCGACATCGAGCAGGGAGAGGGAGAGTCGTTGGGCACCTTCTTCACGAGGTTCACGACCGCGGTAGCAGAGATCGTACATATCGACGAATCGTCGGTGCGAGATACCCTCATGGGCAACCTATGCCAAGGGGCCTTCAAGAATTACATTTTCCTGAAGTGCCCGACAACGTACGACAGCCTGTGCGCTCGAATCACGACCCAGGTGTACGCTGGGGACGTCGCCAACCAAAGCTCGCGACCGAGGATCGACAAGGAAATCGTCGCCGAGGCTAAGGGGAAGGCGAAGGTGGGCACGCCACCCGCAAGAGATGCGTATGTAACGCTGGCCCAAAACCCCGTCAACAACAACAACAACAATAGCAAGAACAACAACAATAACAACAACAGAAACAACAACAACAACCGCAATAACAACCGCGGTGGTGGCGGTGGCAGTTGGAATTGCTTCGGTGGAAGGCAGCGAGGTTATAGGGGCAAGGGAGGCCCTTTTTATAACCCAAACAAGAAGGGGCGCACCAACCCCGCCTCGGGAGCAAACACCATTCTGCAAGGCCCGAGTTAGGCCAGAGCCAACAATGTCGAACAGCAGGCTCCCGTGAAGCAAGCACGGTCTGGAAAGACGACGACACCCGATGGGTATATTCATACCATCTCGGGTGGACCTTCACTGGCTGGATCAAGCCAGGTGGAAAGAAAAAGGTACGCCAGGGCAAGTCATCATGAGCCCTCGGTATTTAGCATCGCACAAACCTCGCGGACTCACATAGGGATGGCCTTCACCTCTGAAGATGCCGAGGGTCTGCACATGCCGAAATCGGAACCTTTGGTGTGCATGCACAAGTAGGCTCGAAAATGGTGAAGCGGGTGTTGGTGGACACGGGGTCCTCCGTGGACATCATGTACTATGACGCTTTCGAACAATTAAGCATCTCCGAGACCTCCCTGAAACCCTACGTTGGGAATCTCACTTCCTTCTCAGGGGACGAGGTCGACATTGCAGGTCTTATAGACCTCTGGATGACGCTGGGCACCGGCTCCACGAGGCGCACCGAGATGGTGGAATTCACGGTGGTACACCTACCCTAGGTGTATAATGCGATCATCAGGAGAGTATCCTTGATGAAGTTCCAAGCGGTGGTGTCTATCCATCACCTAAAAATGAAGTTCCCCGTCGACGGTGGGGTTGGAGAGGTGAAGACAACCAAGAAGAGGGCCGCGTTTGCTATGCGACCTCGGCGAAACAGAAATGTCTGGTGTTCATGGTGGAGTCTCCCGGCGAGGCTGACCTCGAAGTCTGGGACTTCACGGTCCCCATCCCTGAGGCAGAAAGAAGGGTGATTACCCCCTTCAGAAATGAGGCCGAGAAGATCTACTTGGGAGAATGTCTCTCCGGGAAATCAACGGCGTCGCTAGAGGCCCTGTTGTCCAGATCCCGCGATGCGTTCGCCTGGACCGCCAAGGACCTCCGCGGAGTCCCACGAACCGTGGCCCAACACTCCTTAAACGTCGACATTACCACCCTCCCCGTGGTACAAAGACGGAGGAAGATGAATGAGGAAAGGGCAAACACCGCGAATGAAGAGGTGGCAAAGCTGCTGGCCACGGGGTTTATCCGCGAGGTCCAATACCCGAGATGGTTGTCCAAGGTTGTGCTGGTCAAAAAGGCCAGCAGAAAGTGGCGAATGTGCGTAGACTTCAAGGACCTCAACAAAGCCTGCCCCAAGGACAGCTACCCCTTGCCCTTGATCGACGAGCTGGTCGACTCAACCGCAGGGCACGGGGTACTGAGCTTCCTCGACGCATACTCGAGATACAATCAAGTCTTGATGAGCTCGCGTGACGAAGAGGAGACGTCCTTCATCACGCAACGAGGGACCTACTGCTACAAGATCACGCCGTTTGGCCTAAAGAATGCGGGGGCCACCTTCCAACGCCTCGTCGACCGCGCCTTTAAAAACCATCTGGGGAGGAACGTGTCGGCCTACGTCGACGGCATCGTGGTCCGAAGCAAGACCCTTGAAGAGCATCTGGTCAACCTCGCCGAGGTCTTTGCAACCCTCAAGCACAACCGTCTCAGCCTAAACCCCGAGAAGTGTGTGTTCGGCGTGTCATCGGGAAAGTTCCTGGGCTTCATGATCAGGGAATGCGGGATCGATGTGAACCCCGCCAAGGTTGAATCAATTCTCTCGATGAGGTCGCCATGATCTCGCATTGAGTTACAACGGCTCAACGGCGCCATGAACTACCTGGGGAGGTTCTGCTCCCGTTTGGCGGATAAATCTCTGCCCTTCTTCGCTGCCCTGAAGAAGAACGACAAGTTTGTTTAGGACGAGGAGCTAGAGCTCGCCTTCTCCGGATTGAAGGCATTCCTGTCAAAACTCCCCACATTGTCACCACCAATGGCGGGCGAGGACTTGCGGCTATATGTGGCGGTAAGCCCGGAGACAGTCAGCGCGATGCTAACCAGAAAAGCTATGCACCCAGTCTATTTCATAAGCCGCGTGCTCCAACCTGCGGAGCAACGATACTCCCCGGCGGAGAAGATGGCCCTGGCTATCGTGACCGCCGCTAGACGCCTGCGCCCTTATTTCCACGCACACAATATTCAGGTCCTCTCCGACCTCCCACTTCGGCAAATCCTCCATCAGCCCGCCCTCTCAAGGCGAATGATGAAGTGGGCAGTCGAGCTCTCCGAGTTCGACATCAGCTACCTCCCCAGGACTGCAATGAAGGGACATGCTCTCGCCGACTTCGTCGTGGAGGTTACCTTCCCCGAGACCGACGCAAGCTCGGAGGAATGGAAGGTCTTTGTAGATGGCTCACGGTGTGATGCCGGGGGCGGGGCTGGCGTATTCCTCGCCGATCCCTCAATTGAGACAGAGTACACCCTTAACTTCGCCTTCGATGCCACCAATAACGAGGCTGAGTATGAGGCCATGATTGCCGGGATAGAGATGGCGCTCCTCAGTGGAGCTCGCAAGATCAGAGTCTACATCGATTCTGAGTTGGTGGTGACGCAGTTGAACGGACAATACGACACCCGAACGGGGTTCCTGCCTGCGTACCGAGAAAAAGTTAAGGCGTTGGTGTCTTGCCTAGAGACCTTCGCCGTAGAGTCCATCCCACAAGCTGCAAACACAAAAGCAGATGCACTCGCGAGGTTGGGATCGACTCTCCCCTTGGAAGTAGGAAACCGCGTGATGAAGGAAGCTCTCGCGGAGTGTAACCAGCGAGGTTCTCTCCGTCACAGTCGGGGACTGGAGGGTTCCAATCACGCGATCTGTGGAAAGCGGTGTCCTCCCTGAAGATCCCGCAGAGGCTAGAAAGATCAAAATGCAAGCGGCCCGCTACTGCGTCATCGGCGGCCGACTCTATCGCCGAGGCTTCGCTGAGCCCAACTTGCTATGTGTGCCAACCGAGGATGTGGAACACATCCTGTACGAAGCGCATGAAGGGGTCTGCGGTGGCCACCCCGGGTGGCGCGCCTTGTCGCATAAAGTCGTCCATTTGGGATATTTTTGGCCCACTCTCAGGCAGGACGCGAGGGCCTATGTCCAGAAATGTGATGGGTGCCAAAAGTACGGAAACCTCCAGCACGCCCCGACCTCGCGTCTGTGCTCGATCCATGCACCATACCCCTTCGCGATGTGGGGGATGGACATCCTAGGGCCTTTCCTCAAGGCTGTCGGCCAGGTACAGTACATACTGGTCATCGTCGACTATTTCACGAAATGGGTCGAGGCAGAGGCAATGGCAAAGATCACATGGACAAAGGTCTGCAAGTTCCTATAGAAAAACCTCGTGTGCCGCTTTGGGGTCCCCTTGACCATCATGACTGACTATGGCCCCCCAATTCAACTACGAAGAAACTCGGACCTTTTGCTCCGAGCTGGGCATAACCCTCAAGTTTTCCTCCGTGGCCCACCCCCAGTCCAACGGCCAGGTGGAGAATGTCAACGCCCGCATCCTGTCCGATCTAAAGAAGCATCTGGGCATGGCACAAGGTCGTTGGGCGGAGCTTCTCCCACTCGTCTATGGACATACCGCACCACCGCGCGTCGCACAACGAGGGAAACGCCTTTCGCTCTAACTTATGGGGCAGAAGTGCTAGTCCCCGTAGAAACGTTAGTTCCTTCGGCAAGGGTTTTTGACTTCGATGAAAAAGAGAACGAGGCCAACCTCAAGATCGCTCTTCTGTTCAGAGACGAACTGTGCGAGATCGCAGCCCTGCGCTCTAAAGAATACAAGCGGCGTGTGGCGGTGTATCACGACAAGAAGGTTAGGCCCCGGGTTTTGGTCACAGGCTGTCTCGTTTTGAGGTGTACCGAAGGTGGCAAGCTGGATCCCAATTGGGAGGGACCATATCTCCTCGGAGAAGAGGTCATGCCCGTGGCTTTCAAACTCAAAGATAGCGAGGGACGCACTCTAAGAAAAACATGGAATATCGCTCGGCTCAAAAGATATTACAAGTAAACTCTCAGAACTCTCGACGTTTCCAAAATTTTGTGAATAAAGTCATTTGGAAGTGTTGCTGACTTAACATTTAGGTTTCGACATAACAAAGCTTGCACTGTCTTTTCGCACTTAGGCGGGGTTGCACAATGTTTTCCAAATATTGTCTCAAAACATGAAAAACATTGTTACACGGGTACGACCCTCGTAAGTTTGCGAAGTCCACCCCTCGCTTCTCGCTTGGGGTTGGAGATTCTCGGTTTTAAGAAGTTCAAATCCACCCCTCGCTTCCCGCTTGGGGTTGGAGATTCTCGGGTTTAAGAAGTTCAATTCCACCCCTCGCTTCCCTCTTGGGGTTGGAGATTCTCAGTTTTAAGAAGTTCAAATCCACCCCTCGCTTCCCGCTCGGGGTTGGAGATTCTCGGTTTTAAGTTCAATTCCACCCCTCGCTTCCCGCTTGGGGTTGGAGATTCTCGGTTTTAAGTTCAATTCCACCCATCGCTTCCCGCTTGGGGTTGGAGATTATCGGGTTTAAGAAGTTCAATTCCACCCCTCGCTTCCCGCTTGGGGTTGGAGATTCTCGGGTTTAAGAAGTTCCATTCCACCCCTCGCTTCCCGCTTGGGGTGGGAGATTCTCGGTTTTAAGAAGTTCAATTCCACCCCTCGCTTCCCGCTTGGGGTTGGAGATTATCAGTTTTCAGAATTTAAGTCCACCCCTCGCTTCCCGCTTGGGGTTGGAGTCAACCAAAACAATCATGCGCAATCCGAGCGAGGCTCGGGATCGTGGCATTAAATCTATCATGCGTGATCTGAGCGATGCTCGTGATCGTGGCATAAAATCTATCATGTGCGACCCGAGCGAGGCTCGAGGTTGTGGCATAAAATCTATCATGCGCGATCCGAGCGAGGCTCAGGATTGTGGCATAAAATCTATCATGCGCGATCCGAGCGAGGCTCAGGATTGTGGCATAAAATCTATCATGCGCGATCCGAGCAAGGCTCGTGAACGCGGCATATAATCTATCATGCGCAATCTGAGCGAGGCTCATGATCGTGGCATAAAATCTATCATGTGCGATCCGAGCGAAGCTCGGGATCGCTGCATATAATCTAGTATAAGTTATCCGGGCGAGGCCCGGGATTGCGGCATATAGCAAACGCCCGATGTGGTCCGAGTGGACCGCAAATATTGCGACACTCGGACCATGGGGTTGGATCGGGATATGATAAAACAGATCGAAATATAACGGACCCTTGGAAAACACACAACACGGACACAAATGAAGGAAAGAGAATTGCATAAAATAAGGCCTCAGGGGCCAAAGTATCATAATTACAGACCCCGGTGGGGCCACCAAATACTCAAAACAAAATAAAAAAAACTACAAAAAACAAGCACCCTTCACTCCTTCGGGATCTCGGTGGCAGGGTCCATGGGGACTTGGCGGACGGGTGAGGCAATGATCACATCAAGGTCGGAGGTTGGTGTAATAACTGCGTTTTTTGAGGATATTTTTGAATTTTCCCCGGATATCCTTTTTACCTTTTTATCCGTTTTAACGCTTAATCCAATATTTTTGTTGGAGATTAAATCCTAGCAAGATAAAATCATGGAAAATTGATTTTATTAGCCTACATAATTTTCGGGACGTTTTTCGTTTAGTGAGTTTTTCCACCCGATGTACATAATTTTACCGCTTTAACGCGAGTCCCGTTCCGGAACGGAAAATGGCATTTGACCGCCCTTCTTAGACTTACTATGTAAGGAACGGAATTGGGAGATAGGCTTTGAGGAAGCCACTTTGTTTGACTTTTCAAAAGTTATCCATTTCACCTTCTTCCTTCCAAATCTAGCCGAGAGAGTGTTGGACGGAACGAACTTGGGCGATCGAATTCGATCCTCATCACTGGCCACCCTCCTTGCCACCTCCTAGCTTGCCACCCCAGATCCACCCCATCTTCCCCTCTTGTTTGTTGTGTGAAGCCAGCTGCTTGAAGGCCGAACCAGCAGGGAGACGAATCAAGACGGAACGGACTCGGGAGAAGGGACGCCGCGTTCACTTCGGCTTCTTCCTTTGTCACGCTGCCCCGCCGCCGGCGAACAGCAGCTCGCCAACCACCACCACCGCCAAGGGTTGCCACCGGACACCACACCGCCACCCTCGGGCCCTTGGGTCGAGCCGCCATCGAGCCGAACAAGCTCGAAGTTCGAGTAAAGGTATAACGCTCGAAATTAATTAGCGGGGTGGTTACGGAGCCACCGAAAGGACCTTTCGGTTCCGCTTGGCAAAGTAAATTTATGGTTTTTATAATCTTGACGTTAATACGGTTCTACAGGTTCGAACCTCTCGTGAAACGGACGTCCGGATCTTCCGTTATAGCGAAAACAAGTTTTGGATACCGATTGTCAGGTAAAGGACTTCGGATAATTACTTGGGATTCGTCGTTAATCCGTTTGAGTTGAAATTTGGTAATCTCTTAGAATTGTTGCTGATGAACAATTTTTATTTAGAAAATTGTTTCAAAACGGAAGCGGATAATTAGTTATAATTCCGCCAAGATGGCTCCTTGAAGCATGATAACTAAGGATTTATTGTATATCGATATTCGGAAATTAAATCGTTTATCGATTAGAAAGTTGTAGGTGTTGAGAATAAAACTAAGAGATGTTTCTGTGAGCTCGTTGCTGAGAAATCCTTTGGTTATATTTGTCAGAGGGATGATACAGATTACTGTTGGGATTGCTAAGGACGTCGAGCACGCCTTATAAGGCAAGTGGACGATTCTCTCTTGCGTTATTGTTATTAAATGAGGAATTGAATCTCATTTAATATTTGCGTTGGGAATAACTTGTATGATTAATAAAATATGATAGGTTGTTGTTTTGTTAGAAATAATGACCATGTTGTTTATTCAGTTTCGCGTTAGAACTGGATTTAGGTCTGTTATGTGCGACCTTGTTTGTTGTCTCTCGTTGAGACATTGTTGTGATTCAGATAGTTCAGGGAGTGGTTCTATACCCTCTCTTTATAACAATATTACATTAGGAGGGGCCTAATCCTAATGGTGAGTCATGACTCTCTTCCCCTACTCTTCGTGTGAGAGGGTTGATAGGCACTCTAGCTAAGTGCAGGTTCAGCACGGTGTAGTGTAGACGACATGGTAATAGGCCTCTGTGATCTCTACCTCACCATATGCAAATGAAAGATCAAGAATAGCTTAAGTCTTATGATCTTGGTGTTGAGATGATTATGGATGAAACAGGCCCTCTAATCTCTACAACATCGGGACTCGTGCTATTCGGGTTGTTCAAGGATGAAATAAGCCCTCTAACCTCGGTAGCATTGTGTTTTTTCGGCAGTAGTTCGGGCCGATTAAAAGCCACCAACTTGTTGTGAAAAGTTTTGAAAGTAATATAAGATAAGTGCTTTAGGCACATTAATATACCTGAATGGTTCGTCCAGTCGGAAAGCCATTCTTGCTTCCGGTTATGTATGATTCTTAATCAGACTTTGATTAAGTAAATCTGATTAGTCGACGAAGGCTTTTCAAAATGTGATGTGATTAATATGAGTTCCCAACAATTGTTTATGCTTCTTAAAGAAACCACAAGCGGTGGTGTTCTCTCTCATGGATTATGCAAGTCTCCCTCTTTTCTCTATAAGACTGCTAACTGTTGGATCATAATCCGAGTCTATTCGGATTTTGGATGCCAATATGTTTAGTTACAACCATAAGAACCAAGTTAGATTCTCCGCTTGCTAGTCTTTCATTAGACTAACCCGTCCATTTTCTTTTCTTTTATTTGGTTGGCTGGTGTCCACCGTTGGTTTTCGATACATCAGGTCCTTCTTGGAAATTGATTCAAGAGGCGGATTCAGATGTTTGAAGCTCCAGAAGTTGAAGAAAGGTTTTCAATGGTTATACTTGAGTGAAGATCATGGTTGAACTACTTCAAAGTGAAGCTGAGTTTCAGAAATAAGAGCTTATGGAAGACTGGATGAAGATTTTGTTTAAATAGAAGGTTGTACTATTTATTTAATCTTTTTGGATTAAGGTTTGTATAAGACCAATTGTATTTATTCCGCTGTAATGTTTGTTTTAGTTTGTTTAGTCAGTTTAAAGCCTTGGGTAGCTTCGGTTTAGTCTTAATCGAGGTTACTGGCGGTAATACCTCCAGGGTAGGAAGGGGGTGTTACAGTTGGCACGTCCGGCGCGGGGTTGAGGTCTCTAGTGGCGAGGTCCGAACCTCCCTGACCTAGGGCCCCTGAGGTGGGCGCCTCGGTACTCTCATTCAGCGCGACCCCATCTTCGTTGTTGAGGAAGAACTCGCATTCTCCCTAGGGCTCCTCCCCGGTTTCCTCACCCATGGTCAGCCCATAGTTGGGGATAAAGAAGGCGATGCGAGGGTCGATATGCCCATACTTCGTAACCGCCTGCTTTACCCCGCACGAATGGCTTGCCGGTACATCTTGTCAATGCTTCTCAACAGTTGTTCCTTGTACTCGGCAGATGACACGTACTTAGGCCCCGCAGCATCCACCTCCTCCTTAAGCTCTTTGACGTGCTCGTGGAGGCTATTGTTCTCCTCCTCGACCTTTCGGAGCTCCGACTCCTTCTCCCTGAAGAATTTATGCTCCGCGGAGAGTTTGGTCCGGAGCTCCTCGATCTCGACCTTGAGATCCCCAACCAGGCCCTTGGCCTTCTCCGCCTCCTCCTTGGCCTTCTCCGCCTCCTCCTCGGCCCTGGCGGCGGCCTTGGCCTCGTCCGCCGCCGCAAACTCCGCGACTCAGGTCCGCCTCGCGGCTTCCACGAGGTCCTTTTCCTTCTTTCCGCATTCAGCTTCGCGAGCCTCGAGCCTCGCCTCCAGGGAGTCCAAGTTTCTTTGGAGGAGGCTGATGCGACTACGGTTGTAGTTCTCGAAGAAGTGATGCTAAGAACAATAAAAAAAAACGTCAGGAAAGAGAAAGCACGAGGCTAACAAGCAAAGCTTACAAAAACGAAGCGAGACATACCATCGTTGAATAGTGGAGGGCCTCGTCGTTGAGGGCTGCCTCGGAGAGATTGTTTGCCCATGCAATCTCCTCCTTCCAATCCTCCCGCTTCTAGTTCTTGAGTGTCCATTTGGATGGTCCGGGGCAGTGGAACTTTTCGGCCGGTGTGTGTGTGTGTGTGGAGGAAAGAACCCGACTCGCGGGTTCGCAGCTGGGACCGATCTCCTTCCCCGAGGGGCTGCGTTGGCCTTCCCCCTTGTGTTTCTTTTTCTTTTCTTTGCGGGGCGACGCCTCCGCTTCCTTGCGCTTTAGTCCGGACCCTCGGGGGGGGGGGGGGGGGGGGAGGCCGCTCGGGCGGCGTCTCTGTTGAAAGGGTTTCTTGACAACAAATAAATTTATATCAAGACCCCGCTGAGTACAGAGAGGTCAGGTTCGTCCACGGGAATTAGAAGTATCTAAGTCTAGCAATCAATTCTAACAAAAATAAAACAAAACAAAGCAAAACACACGTAGAAGGGTGGCTCGACACCGACCCAACACCAGGTCGTCTCCGACCTACACACGACATAAAAACACCGGAAAAACTGGGAAGGACTGAGAGCACGGTACCGACCTAAAGCGGGTCATCACCGACCTATCCGGGTAACAAATAAACTCCGAAAAATCAAAATGAAAGAGATCTAGAGCAAAGGTTTCACCACAACAAAGCTATGCATGTAAACTTGAATCAAGATCAACCAAAAATAATCTCATAAATGGCTTTCGCCATGAATAATCAAGCACAAATCTCAACTTCCGTAAAGATCTAAACTTGCAACCCTACTTGTTATCTAAAGGTTTTAACTTTCGCTTCAACCCAAATATTATCCAAATTCACAATTTAATCTTTCAATTTAATTATGAACATGAACATGCCTCAACTTTCATCAAGGAATTAAGAACAAACAAGAGGATAAAGGATAGAGATTCAAAAGAATGGTTTAATCAAAGATTCATGCTTTAATCATGCACAACTCGTTGGGTTTCACCCCAACCCTAGAAAAATACACTATTCACGATCCATAACGCAATCAACAATCATAAATAAAAGAGAAGACATAATTCAAAACCAAACAAACTTCAATTGAAAAGACAAACCTACAAATCTCAAGCAAACCTTCAAGTCTCCCTTAAAATTGTCCAAGAGCTTGGAATAAGAGTTAACCCTAGAAAACCAACTTGCAAACTTGTTCCGTCTCGTGCTCTCCAAACAAAGTCTCCCCTAAAAAACGTGTGTCCCTTAAATTAACCCTAAAAAGAATCTTATATAGTAGTAGGAATGTCTTCATAGGGAAACTAAATTCTATCTTAAAAAGGCCCATAAATAAAACATTTACTAAAACCCAACTTAAGGCGCAAGTTTATTTCCGCTAGGCACGGAGGCGCTCGGTACCGACCCAGAGTGGGTCGTCACCGACCTTGTCAGCATTTGGTTTCTTCACTTCTTTGTCCGAAACTTGCTCCAAAGCTTGGTTCTTCTTCAATGTTTCTTCTTTAAACGTCCTTGGTCTTCTAAGACTTCCTTTATCTCCTTCTAAGGTATCTTCATCTTGCAAACTCAATCTTGAAACTCATCAAATCTTTAAAGACAATGACTTTGCCCTTCTATCAACACCGCCACAAGACAACTCTAACGCCACCTCCTAGAAAGCTTAAAAACCCGGGATATCTCCTCCTCAACGCTTCAAAAACCTACAAAAATAATAAACAAGCACAAACGATTCCAACTCTCTAGAGAGGGTCGGAATTATATGCAAAACAACACAATAGACCTAGAAAAGACTCAACCTAGCTAGAAAACTACCCACAAAAACCAACTAAAAAGTGCGACATCAAAACACCCCATACTTAGACTTGCTTGTCCTCAAGCAATCACTTAACATGCATCAATACCTAATAACAAAACTCAAGAATCAACTTTATGGAAAAAGAAACACAAGTAGAATAGTGAGAAAACAACTTCCACATCATAGCACACATGAACATTCTAAGCAATCACAATCCAACCTCACCAAGGAATGTGTCTCACTCAACTCTCAAAGTGTGTAGGGTATATCAATAATCACTCGACTCATATTCCAAACACAAAACCTCATAGTCAATGGAACTTATATCAACAAAACTCTCCACCGAAGAAATCAAAACAAGTCAAATCATCAAATGAACTTAGGGGGCTCAATGAAAACTTCATAGAAGTCTCCATTCGGCCGGGTTGTAATGGGGCTTGGTAATTCAAAGGGCATGGAAATATTTTGGCCTTGTGGTGCTAATAATATTCGGGAATCAAAGACTCCTAGACTACACAACACTTATCCAACATTCTTTCTTCTTA
This sequence comes from Fallopia convolvulus, assembly GCA_964016875.1. Taxonomy (NCBI): domain Eukaryota; kingdom Viridiplantae; phylum Streptophyta; class Magnoliopsida; order Caryophyllales; family Polygonaceae; genus Fallopia; species Fallopia convolvulus. The sequence goes on from OZ024729.1 coordinate 59,232,821, forward strand.
CAATCACCAAACACTTAAAACTTTTCAATGTACTTCCCTTTTCACCTATTATCATTGTCTTCCTTCTCTTCTTACTTAGAAGGCTTTTGACTCTTGCACTTATTATATAATTAACCCCGTTTTTTTTCAGGGGGTCGGTACCGATCGGATTTGGGTTGATAACGAGCTACCTTTGTGCACTTCGAGCCCAAAACACTTCATCCTTTTCTCTCCAAAGACAACACTCCTTATCTACCCTTCACAATCACTTTGTTTTCACCCAATCAATCCATAACAATCTTCCATAAGACATATATCCTTTATAGGCCAAAATCATTTGATTACAAACAGAGGGATCATGTATAGGTAGGAAAAGGAATATAATAGGCTTATAAAAATAAGTTCAAAATCATTTGATTCAATCAAGTAATGAGCATATCTCCATTGGTTTCATGTTTAAAATAACCATGACATTGTCAAGTGGTAAATTGCATTTAGAAGAGTAATTCACACATGAAAGAGAAAGGAATAAGACATATATCCTTTATAGGCCAAAAATATCTCACTTAGGTTCAATTTTGTTGGATTGCTTTCACTTAGAAATATGCATGCTCAATATCCATTATAAGCTCAAAATTCAAAAAGCAAGATCATGATTTAGGCAATTCTTAAAGCATGTTATAGGATTTATATGATGATGCAAGCAATTTCCATCCTAGGACATCTAAGAAAAGGGCATTTATCCATCTAAAATCAAAAGGAAAAAGACTCAAGCAAAACTAGACATAAACAATCAAAACACAAAACAACACAAGACTCAAACAAGTAATTTCCCCAAACCACCCCATACTTAAACATCAATGTCCCCATTGATTAGAAAGTAAAGAGAAGGGAAAGAGAAACTAACTTGGACACCTTGAAGCATTGGCAAAGGAGGAGAATCATTCTTGAGGAGGGTGAGGAGGTGATGGCGCGTGGAAGAGTTGTTGCGCCAACCAGTTGTTGTATTCCACTTGAGCATTCCACCGCTCAACATCTTCTTTGTGATCTTCATAATACTCAATGCGGAAATCCTTAAGCTCGTTTTGGTGGTTGACAAACTGGTTGTGATGGTGGTTAAGTGCCCCGTAGAGATGGTGTTGGTGAAGCATAAGGGCATCCATCTTAGCTGAGAGAAGGGAAATGTCGGGGTTGCCACCCGAACTCAAACCGATATGATATGTGCCTTGTCCTTGAAAATGAGAGCCGCCGGACCCATCAAAGCCATAGGGGTGTGCATAATAAGGGACCATGTCGGTCTGAGGTCCCATCATGAAGTCCATAGGGTCGGCCCCATGCTGTTGATGGTGGGTACCGCCCGACCCCTTGTGGGTCGTCCCCAACCCCCCCAGCCTGACCGAGTGGTGCTTCCCACTCAAAAACATGCTCTCTCGGTGGCGGGTTGGGCTCCGCTCTCCGGTATCGGCTGGGCTGTCGTCTAATCCTCTCATCAACTCGGACATTTGGCACCAAAGGATAAGGTGTGGGGGCCCATGCATCATACCAATTGGGGCGGTAGAAAAGCTTAAGATTTTCTTTGGTGAGCACCACATCATGTGTCATGTGCTCATCGATTTTAAACTTGTTGATGAAGCCGGCAGAGGATTGGAAGATAACCTTAGCATTCGTGTAGTACTTCACATCCATAGCAATGACCCTCTTTGAAGAATAGGCGGAAACTTTGATTTTTAAGGACTTGGCAAGGAGAGCCACAAGCCAACCAAAGTAAGTGCTAGTGTGGGTCTTTTGGGCTTGGTGGCTTATGATGGCGTTGGCAAACTCGTACCCCAAATTCATGTGAATGGGCGTCTCAAAGAGCATCGTGGATAAGCACGCAATCTCTTGCTTGTGGGGGTGCGAGAGCTCGTACCTTGGCCAAATTGTGGAGCCGAGGATGCGTAGGATAATCCTGAAAACCGGACTAGCAATGAATCGACCGGGAAGGGCGTTAGTGGGGAATTCAACCCTACCGGTGAGGTAATGCCACAAATCCTTGGTGGGGAAGTCCTTTACTGTGTACACCCCTGACGGTGCACGGAAGCCAAGATGTTTGTTGAACTTTTTAATGTCCATTTCGTGAGGCCTATTGCCGAGCTAAAATCTGACAATGGACATGTTGAAGTCGGTTTCATCCGGGTACAAGTGAAAATTGGACATGAACTCGCACGTGAGAGCCACGCAATGTTCCTCAATAGGATGCAAGATAAGGTGTTGAGCTCCGATCCAAGAGAAGGCCTCAAGCACCGCCTCATGGAAACCAATCTTATCGGCGACGTCCCTCTGATAAGCTCGCACACCAACATCTCCTTCCCACATTTCAAGAAATCGGTCCCTTTGCTCATTGGAGTCAAACTCCACACAATCCACCTTGTGCTTGTTTTTCTTTTGCTTCTTGGCGGGATGACTAGAAGAAGAGGCCATTGTCCTACAAAACTTTCAAACTCCCAAGATAATTTCCAAAGTTTTAAAGGACAAAACCGAACAAAGAACACATACATCTGATAGCTTGCATATAGGTATAGCTTAGGATGCATATTTATGTTTATTTTGCATGGTTTTAGCTTAGTTTAGTCTAGTTCTCAGGTTTTTAGGTTTTCTAGGAAATTCGGGTTTTGCGCTTGTTTTGTTCGGTTTTGCAGATCTTTAGGTAACAAAGCGTGGACAAGATGGATCTTAGAGGACTTTGGTGGAGTTTGAGGAAGCCTAGAGTGATACAAGTGAAGATTGTAAGAACCAAGACCCAAGAGCTTGTGTGAAAAGAAAGCTTAAACCCGGACTATGCATTTGAGTTCTTGTTCTGACACCTCTATCTTGCAATGCTTGGTTTGGGAGTTATAGTGCTTGGATGAAGCTGAATTTGTTATCACTGGAAAGCTAACTCGAAGAGCTACAATTCATATTTTTACTCCGAGTCCAAATTCCAACTCGAAGGGGGTGAAAATAGCCTCTGAAGTGTCGTCCTAAATGCTGAACCGAGAGTGCCGCGGGCATAGCATGAACTTGCGCGGCCGCGCCACCCTGGAATGAGACCGCGCACCTTGTTCTGCTGCGGGAGAGTTGGGCCGCGAGTTTTGGGCTTCGAGATGGGCTTAAGATAGATCTTGACCGACGTGTTTGATGTAATTTTGGGATATTTTTATCTTTGGATATCTTAGGGGTATTTAAACCTTGTTTTTAGTTTTCTCTCTCATTATTGTCATAACTTTTGGAGACTAGGGTTTTTCTCTCTTGAGGCAGACTTTGAAACCTTTGTAAGTTTGTTCTTAATTTAATTATGCATTGCTAATTTCTTTGTGTTTGACTAGTTATTGAAATCATAGATTGCATAATATTGTGAGGTTTGATTGATTCTCATCAACTTGAATAGGTTTTATTCCCTGTGCTTAAATTATTCTAGGGTTTTGTTAGATTGGCCACCTAATAGAATTTCTAGGTTAATTTACAACTAATCTGATCAAGTCCCGTTCGGGGTTGATTAGATAAAGTAGCATCTATACTTGTTTAAACCCGTTTGGGCTATTCAATTGTAGAAGGGAATAAACCCACAAATAACTTAGATGTCTGTTTGCTCTAAGTGTTTGTTTCTATTGATAACTTGATTCGTAAAGCTGTCGTTTAATTGAATCTAGACGTTGTTTTAGGTTGTTAAATGATTAGGGTTGTTTAGACTGTTAGTTCTTTCAACTATTTATGAAGTTTGGGTCATAATCCTTAGTAGGAGTATAATCCACAATAGATTATTCAAGGGAATTGAGAATCGAAAGAATCAATGATCAATAAGCATATCTATGATGGATTTAACTAGTTGAACACGTTTGTCTCTCATTTATTCAAATCATCTTTTGCATTCATATTTACTTTTATTCTTGCATAGTAGTTTAGATGATCATTCTTAAAAAACCCCTTTGGTTACTTGGCATACAAGTAAAAGCACAAATACACAAGTCATTGTGGGATCGACCCTTACTTACCGCTCTACTGAGTTGGTTAAGTTAGGTTTCTTTGATAGGTATTAACGACCATCGAAAATACCTCATCAACATCACCACTCAAAGAAGTACCCCATACTTACACTAAGCAACATGCTCAAATTTTGTTAGAAAAAATCTCGACCAAGCATGCTTAATCATGAAGAGTAGGTAAGTAGAGGAAAATCTCATGCTAAAATTATTCAAATCATGGTCAAATTGGCTCAATAAGCATGCAACAATGAAGATTTCGAGGCAACCGGGGTCGGAACCGACCCTTGGAGGCTCGGTATCGACCTAATACACGCCAAAACTCAACCACAACGGCATTGTGGGGTAAATGGGTCGGTACCGACCATTCCAGGCAAAACCAAGCTCGAAATTTTAGCATAATTACCTTGGAATGGCTACCAAAAAATCCGAAAAAAAATCATATATACTCACAATCAACCAAACAACCAAGTATGTATCAAGAAATCCACTTACAACCCACAAATCATCATGATATCATGTAGATCTAACCACTAAAGCATTCAAACAACCCAAACTTCCATATTCAAACTTAAGAACACCCAAAACCTAGATTTTCAACTAACCTCTCAAAATAAATCAAGTAATCTTGAATTTAAGATAAAAGGAGTAGAAAAACATACCAAAGATGAGTGAAATTAGATGAATGAAAGTAGAAGAAGGGTCGTAGACGAGCACTAGAGTGGTTCCAAAATTGAAAATTGTGTGGAGAGGGCCGAATTTTTTTGTTTTTTGGTAGAGGATTTGGAGGATTTATGCAACACAAGGATGGATTTTGGTAGATTTGAGAGGGGGATGATGGATTTGTGAGGTTTGGAGAGTAATGAAGGCAATGGGTGTTTTGTGAGGGAGATGGGTCGGCGGCGTGGGGGAAAAGAAGGGGGGAATAGGGTTAAAAAGAGTTAAAAGTTCAGGGACTTACCTGCAATTTTCGGAATTTCCGAAATTGTACCGTTTTATCTTGAAGGGGTTGGTATCGACCGGATTTGGGTCATCCCCGACCTCCCCTGACTTTGTTCCCTCGCGTTGCAACGTGTTCCAACCCTCTCGTTCCCATTCCGACGCTTCGGGTTCCTATAAAACGTTAGTGGAGATGCAAGACAAGAATCCTAGCTACTCTATACTAATAAAAACAAATTAAACTAAGCTAAAAAGAAAGTCTAAAAATAAAAAACAAAGCGGGTTGCCTCCCGTAAGCGCTTAATTTAACGTCTTTAGCTAGACGAGAAATACCTCAGCTTAGTTGGAAGATGTGAGAGCCCATGTGGCTCGGATTTCCTCATCGGGTTCGGCCCTTGCATAGTACTTCTTCAATCGGTGCCCGTTGACCTTGAAAATCTCTCCATTCTTGTCTATGAGATCGACCGCTCCATGTGGGTAGATGTGGTGAACAACGAATGGTCCACTCCATCGGGATCATAATTTTCCGGGGAAAAGTCGAAGTCTAGAGTTGAAAAGGAGTACTTGATCACCAATGTTGAAGGTCTTTGGGATGAGCTTCTTATCATGCCATTTCTTGGTTCTCTCTTTGTAAATTTTGGCATTCTCATACGCCTTGAGCCTTAACTCTTCTAATTCTTGCAAGTCCATAAATCTCTTTACTCCGGCCGCGTCTAGGTCCATGTTGAGCTCTTTGAGAGCCCATAAAGCTTTGTGTTCGAGCTCGACGGGTAAATGACATGACTTTCCATACACAAGATTGTAAGGAGTAGTGCGGAGTGGCGTCTTGTAGGCGGTACGGTACGCCCATAATGCATCATCAAGCTTGGAAGCCCAATCCTTTCTTGAGCGGGAAACCGTCTTCTCCAAGATGCTTTTAATTTGCCGGTTAGAGATCTCCACTTGACCACTTGTTTGGGGATGGTAAGGAGTTGCCACCTTGTGAGATACCCCATAATTGGTCAAAAGTGCCTCGAAGCTCCGCTCAATGAAGTGAGAACCGCCATCACTAATAAGGGCTCGGGGAACACCAAAGTGAGGAAAAATGTTGGTCTTCATGAACTTGGCCACCACTCGTGCATCATTAGTTCTTGTGGCTATGGCCTCGACCCACTTAGAAACGTAACCAACAGCTACGAGGATGTACTTGTAGGGGCCCGAAGAGGGGAAGGGTCCCATGAAGTCAATTGCCCATACGTAGAAGAGCTCGACCTATAGAATTCCCGTGAGTGGGTTCTCATTCCTCCATGTAATATTTCCTGCACGTTGGCACTCATCACATGCCGTTACATATGCTTGAACATCTTTGAAGAGGGTAGGCCAATAGAATCCGCTTTGAAGGATTTTTGCGGTGGTTTTGAATCCCTTAGCATGGCCGCCCGCTGGAAGAGTATGACAATGTCAGATTTCTTCCTCTATCTCATCGTCTGGCACACAACGCCTAAAGATATGATCACTCCCTTGCTTTAATAGGTAGGGATCGTCCCAATAGTATTGCTTGGCATCGTGGAGAAACTTCTTTTTGGCTTGGGAAGTCAATCTATCGGGGATAAGGCCTCCTACAACATAGTTAGCAAAATCCGCAAACCAAGGGGTTCTCGCCCCTCTAATAGCATGTATAGAATGGGAAGAGAGGATGGGAGGAGAAGAAGGGAGAATACTAGTAAGTACAGAAGAAGAGGTAGGAAAGTGACCTGAATCGACCCCGGATAGGGTCGGAGTCATGCTATCTGGCTCGGTATCGGCCGAATTCTACATATGGGGGGTCGTCACCGATCCATGAGTGGTCGTCTCCGACTCAGAAGTGGTCGTCTCCGACCCAGAATGGTCGACCTCGATCCGTAAGACTTCATTGCTCAAGAGTATTTCATCCGGGAGAGTCATTGATGATTACCGTGTCTCCGGACTCCTTGATGTGCTCGATGGGCAACCGAGAAAGGTGGTCCGCCACAAGATTCTCCGCTCCTTTCTTATCCCGTATCTCAAGGTCAAATTCTTGCAATAGAAGCATCCATCGGAGTAATCTCGGCTTGGCGTCCTTCTTATCCATAAGGTAACGGATGGCTGCATGATCGGTGTAGACGATCACCTTGGAGCCCACCAAGTACGACCGGAACTTCTCAAAAGCAAACACAACGGCTAGGAACTCCTTCTCCGTAGTTGTGTACTTGCTTTGAACTTCGTCGAGCGTCTTGCTCGCATAGTAAATGGCATGAAGCTTCTTCTCTTTCCTTTGCCCAAGAACCACGCCCACGTCGTAGTCACTAGCGTCGCACATGATCTCGAAGGGAAGTGTCCAATCCGGAGGTTGCATGATGGGAGCCGACACTAGTGCATCCCGGATCCTATGAAAAGCTTCAAGACACTCGGAATAAAACTCAAACACAACATTCTTCATTAATAGGTTAGTTAATGGTTTAGTAATCTTAGAGAAATCTTGAATGAATCTCCTATAAAACCCGGCATGGCCTAGGAAACTCCTAACATCTTTCACGGAGGTAGGGGGTGGTAATTTTTCAATTAATTCAATTTTTGCCTTGTCAACTTCAATCCCCCTTTTTGACACTACATGACCTAAGACAATCCCTTCTTGTACCATAAAGTGACACTTCTCCCAATTAAGCACGAGTTTTGTCTCTTCACATCTCCTAAGGACTCTAGCAAGATTAGCAAGACAAGAGTCGAAAGTAGTACCGTAAACCGAGAAACCATCCATAAATACCTCCACGATATCCTCAATCATGTCGGAAAAGATGGTCATCATACACCGTTGAATGGTGGTCGGGGCATTGCAAAGCCCGAATGGCATCCTCCTATAAGCAAATGTGCCATAGGGACACGTGAAGGTGGTCTTCTCTTGATCATCGGGATTTATCGGAACCTGTTAAAAACCACTATAGCCATCGAGATAACAAAAATATTCATGCAAAGCTAGTCTCTCTAGCACTTGGTCAATGAAAGGCAAGGGGAAGTGATCCTTTCTAGTGGCACTATTAAGTTTTCTATAGTCTATGCACATGCTCCAGCTAGTGGTAGTTCTAGTAGGAACCAACTTGCCCTTTTCATTCTCTACAACAGTAAGACCACTCTTTTTAGGCACAACATGAACCGGGCTTACCCACTTACTGTCCAAAATCGGGAAGATGATACCTGCATCAAGCATTCTCAAGATCTCCTTCTTTACCACTTCTTTCATGTTTGGGTTAAGCCTCCTTTGATGCTCAATGGTTGGCATGTGACCTTCCTCAAGAAAAATACGATGCATACACAAAGAAGGTGAAAGACCACTCAAGTCCTCAAGTGAGTACCCAATGGCCTTCCTATGAGTCCTAAGCACATCAAGCAACTTTCCAACTTCTTCCTTATTAAGGTTAGCATTAACAATTACGGGAAAAGTGGAATTTGGGCCAAGAAACTCATACCTCAAAGACTCTGGGAGAGCCTTAAGCTCCGGAGTAGGTGGTGGTGGTGTAACATTGTCATCATCCTTCTCCATCTTGAAAAACTCCTCATAATAATCACCTTCGGTTAAGAGTTGCACATCGTCATTCACCTCCAGAAGGGTCGACTCGGACCATAAGGGGGTCGATACCGAGCCAGAGGCATAAGAAAAATCCTCAAAAACGAGTGGAATGGGGGTTGGTGTCGAGCTAAGTGAGGTCGGTGCCGACCTGTTTGGGGTCGGTGACGACCCTGCAGTCTCATCCACATCTTCATCTTCACTTGTGTAAGCCCCAAGCAAACGCTCTATCGAATCATCGCAGTCAATATAATCAGAGCGGGTGTACAACGTCTTGACCTCCATAGCTTCATTGGTCTCCTTCATCGTCGGATTAAACCGGAACTCAACCACTTCATTACCGATTTCAAAAGTAAGGAGGCCTTTTTTTACATCAATGATAGCTCCGGCGGTTGCAGGGAATGGTCGCCCAAGAATTATCGGGACGACGGGATCTTTCGGCATCTCCATAACAATAAAATCATAGGCACAAAGAACTTGCCAACTTGAATTGGGAAATCGTCGACAACACCGGTCGGCTTCACACAAGAGTCGTCCGCCATATAGAGCTTCATATTTATCGGAACCAAAGGACCCATGTTGGTTTTAGACCATATAGAGAGAGGAAGGAGACTAGCACTTGCACCGAGGTCACATAAAGCTTTAAAGCGATGAGCACCTATACCAATAGTTATTGCAAATTTACCCGGATCGCCGAGTTTCTCTGGGAGCTCTAGAGATCGAACTTCATCGGTCAACTCGGACATCGACCGCTTCTTTGACAAGATCTCTTTAAGAAATTTAGTATACGCGGGCATATCATTCAAAGCTTCGGCAAAAGTAATGGTGATGTTGAGCCCTTGAAGAACCTGCACAAAACGCTTGAATTTGCCTTTTGTGGAATCCTTAGCCTTCTTGGATGGGAAAGGAAGCACCTTCATTATTGATGTAGAAGGAACGGATGGAAGAACACCGGGAAGAGGGTCGGTCACGACCTGGGGAGGGTCAGTGACGACCTTGTCTGTAGTGGGGAGTGGGTGGATAACGACCCTGGGTGGGTCGGTAACGACCTCCCCTGAGCTAGGCTGGTCGTCTTCGTTCGTTGCCTTCTTGTGTGTACTTTGATCCGGCAGCTGCTTTCCGCTTCTCAAGTGGACCACAACAATTTGACCTCTCGAGTTCTCATCGGGATGACCCGGTAATCTCCCTTGGGGTCTTGGAATTTGAGCCGCTAGGTCACCAAGTTGGGATTTCACATTCTTCCTCCATGCTTCAAAGTCCCCCAATTGGTTTTGAACCCCCTTAAGATCGGTGCGGACGCCATTCATTCCCTCAAGGAGTCCTTGCGCCCAAGCTGGTGGCTCTTGGTAACCGGGAGGTCTATAAGGAGGGGCTCTTTGCTCTTGTGGTTGACAACCTTGACCGTGGCCATTGTTGTTCCATTGAGGATAATTGTTGTTGTTGTTCCTCCCTGGATAAGCATTGTTTTGACTTCGGTAGGGACCTCGCATATAGTTTGCCTCCGCATAAGCCTCGACGGCTCGGACTTGTTCCACGTTCGTGCAAGAAGCGGTGGTGTGAGCTTGGGAACCACATTCTTGACAAGATTGAGCTTTGGATTTGAAGTGGTTTACTTGCTTCTTGAGCCGGTTTATCTCATCTTGCATGAATTGAAACCTCACATTTTGATCAATCGGTTCAGTATTAGGATCATAAAGTTTCATCTGTTGAACTTTAACGGCTTGTTGGGTGCCATACATTGCATCATAATTGGTGAGTTTGTCCAACAAAGCCCAATCTTGATCGGGATCCATCTCAATGAACCCGCAATCGGTGTGGAGGTTGATCCGGTCCTTTGTAGCGGCATTAATCCCCTGAAAGAAAATCTCCTGAAGCACATAGGGTGGTTGTCCGTGAGTAGGACATTGACGAAGAAGTTCCTTAAACTGCTCCCATGTTTCCACAAAAGTCTCATTAGGAAGTTGATGATAAGAAGTGATGTGCTTTCTTAGCTCTGTAGTCTTTGCCGGTGGAAAGAATTTCGTCAGAAACTGATCATGTAGAGCCTTCCATGTAGTAATCGACCTGGAGGGTAAACTTTCAAGCCAAGTAAGAGCCTTTCCGGCCAAAGACCATTTGAACGCTTTCAAGAGCACATATTCAAGCGATACGTCATCAGCGACAATGGTGTCATAGAGGTCAGTGAAGTTCTTGATGTGCTCCATAGGGCACTCGGTGGGCTTGCCTTCAAATTGAGACCTCTTGATAAGAGTGATGAAGTGTGACTTCATCTCAAAAGCGTGCTCGATCACAGGGAGCACAATAGCATATTCGGGGACTTTAAATTCAGGATGCATGTATTGCTTTGCGTTACGCGGAATAACATCGAGTTGTTCTTGAAGACGGGTAGCATTAGCTGCTTGAGCATCACGTTCCCTTTGAATACCTTCCATCTGAAGGCGAAGGTCAGCCATCTGGCGAGCAAGTTCCTCAGCGTTGGCCATTGCTCTTCGTTCTCTTAGCCTGCGGTGAAGGGTTCTCTCAAGTTCGGGATCAAAAGGAAAATGGTCGACTCCCCTTCGCGAACTAGAGGGCATACACCTGCACACACAATCACGAGAAAACGAATTAGTAAAAACAAAAGGGTATGGGCTATTCCCAAACCCGAAAGATAACTAGACAAAGAAACTAGACTAACTCCTCGGCAACGGCACCAATTTGTTGAAAGGGTTTCTTGACAACAAATAAATTTATATCAAGACCCCGCTGAGTACAGGGAGGTCAGGTTCGTCCACGGGAATTAGAAGTATCTAAGTCTAGCAATCAATCCTAACAAGAATAAAACAAAACAAAGCAAAACACACGCAACAGGGTGGCTCGGCACCGACCCAACACCAGGTCGTCTCCGACCTACACACGACACAAAAACACCGGAAAAACTGGGAAGGACTGAGAGCACGGTACCGACCTAAAGCGGGTCGTCACCGACCTATCCGGGTAACAAATAAACTCCGAAAAATCAAAATGAAAGAGATCTAGAGCAAAGGTTTCACCACAACAAAGCTATGCATGTAAACTTGAATCAAGATCAACCAAAAATAATCTCATAAATGGCTTTCTCCATGAATAATCAAGCACAAATCTCAACTTCCGTAAAGATCTAAACTTGCAACCCTACTTGTTATCTAATGGTTTTAACTTTCGCTTCAACCCATATATTATCTAAATTCACAATTTAATCTTTCAATTTAATTATGAACATGAACATGCCTCAACTTTCATCAAGGAATTCAGAACAAACAAGAGGATAAAGGATAGAGATTCAAAAGAATGGTTTAATCAAAGATTCATGCTTTAATCATGCACAACTCGTTGGGTTTCACCCCAACCCTAGAAAAATAGACTACTCACGATCCATAACGCAATCAACAATCATAAATAAAAGAGAAGACATAATTCAAAACCAAACAAACTTCAATTGAAAAGACAAACCTACAAATCTCAAGCAAACCTTCAAGTCTCCCTTAAAATTGTCCAAGAGCTTGGAATAAGAGTTAACCCTAGAAAACCAACTTGCAAACTTGTTTCGTCTCGTGCTCTCCAAATAATGTCTCCCCTAAAAAACGTGTGTCCTTTAAATTAACCCTAAAAAGAACCTTATATATTAGTAGGAATGTCTTCATAAGGAAACTAAATTCTATCTTAAAAAGGCCCATAAATAAAACATTTACTAAAACCGAACTTAAGGCGCAAGTTTATTTCCTCTAGGCACGGAGGCGCTCGGTACCGACCCAGAGTGGGTCGTCACCGACCTTGTCAGCACTTGGTTTCTTCACTTCTTTGTCCGAAACTTGCTCCAAAGCTTGGTTCTTCTTCAATATTTCTTCTTTAAACATCCTTGGCCTTCTAAGACTTCCTTTAGCTCCTTCTAAGGTATCTTCATCTTGCAAACTCAATCTTGAAACTCATCAAATCTTCAAAGACAATGACTTCGCCCTTCTATCAACACCGCCACAAGACAACTCTAACGCCACCTCCTAGAAAGCTTGAAAAGCCGGGATATCTCCTCCTCAACTCTTCAAAAACCTACAAAAATAATAAACAAGCACAAACGATTCCAACTCTCTAGAGAGGGTCGGAATTATATGCAAAACAACACAATAGACCTAGAAAAGACTCAACCTAACTAGTAAACTACCCACAAAAACCAACTAAAAAGTGCGACATCAGTCTCCCTTGGATGCCCCCCGTAATCTTAACCCCTACGGCCTTCGCGGGGGTTGTCGCCTTCGGAAGTGAGGCTGGCGGCCTCGCCAAAGGTGTCGGTTCCTTTACAATAGGGCCCTTCGGGGCCCGCGAGGCCTGGGGGGTGGAGGCCGCAGGCTTCTTCCCCTGCGCCCTCGAAGCAAGAGAGTTGAAAAGGTCCACTGCAAAAAAAAAAAACTCAAGTTAGATGAAAGAAATGGGAGAAAAGTTTGCCACAAATAATAAAAAATGCATGACCCGAGCGAGGCTCGTGAGCATCGCTAGATAAGCGAGTTTCAGACCGCTGCGGATAGCCTAAGCCAAAAACAGAATAATAAGCAACTAAGAGTTAAGAAAAAATATCTTACCCTCTTCACCCTCGCGGGGTGGAAAGGTAAGACTCAGGCCGGCCCGCTCAAGCCGGTCCTGTGCCAAGTATTCCCAATACGGTGCTTGGCGCACTGGTGTGAACCGAGCCTTGAGGTCGGCGGCATCCTGCATTCCCTTAGGTCGGACGAAGTTGTCCGGGGCCGTGGGGAAATTAAGATACCTCCCCGTGAGATCCCGGACCAAGAACCACTTGTCCTTCCACTGACCAACGTTAGACGGGGTAGTGGTGATCTTTAGCCCGGGAAAACTCAAATTGACAAGGCAGGACTCGTGTTCTCGCCGCGCCATGAATAAGCTCGACATGACGTCAGGTGCGGCTCCTCCCCGAGCTCGTGGCTTCGAATAGTGTAGGCACATAGAAGCCGCCACGCGTTGGGGAATAGTTGCGCGGGGCAAACGTGCATGGCCCACAAGAAATTGACTATGTGCTTTGCTAGCGGCAACCTGAAGCCGGCTTGAAGAATGGGAAGGTGCACAACCACGCATCTCTCGTACAACGCCAAGGAGCAGCCCTCCCCTTCAGGAAGTGCCAGCTCAACCCCCTCTGGCCAGGGGAAATCCCGTGCCACCTTCTCAAGGTCTCCTCGCTTTAAGACCGTCGGGGCCCCCTCGAGCAGACAAATCACTCTCACGGGGTTCGGGGAAATAGGTATCCGCTCCTCGAGGACGGGCGGGATGCTCGACACGACGTCGTTAATGTGCTCAGTAAAGAAACTCGCTAGGTCGTTGGAATCAAACGACCTCGCAACAGATCTGGCTACCTCCTCGTCAGAAATCGAAGATGAGGCCATTTCAACCCTAGAAGATGTGCGCAGTCAAGGAAAGCACGAGCTAACCGAGATATCAGAGTTGCTAGAAGAAGGGTCGCTGAAGACAAGCGAGGGAGACTTCGGATTCTGAGAATCACTGGTCTCGACACTCCCTTCGGTCTTAGAAAGCTCCTCGTAAAACCTCTCTTGAACCTTGAATGCGAGGCCTGGTGGGGGGCTCAAAGAATTTCCTCTAGGCATGAAAGAATGACGCCCAGGCCACGAAAGGCGAACACCTGGAAAAGAAGAGGTTTTGAGACATCGAACAAAGCCACAAAAGAAAGAAAACGCGAGGTGATAACAGGAAGAAAACACGTGGCACCCTAGGGCTACTCTGACGGATGGGACGCCTTAGGGAGAATGTGAAGCGCCAAAGGACGGAGAAGAAAGAGTGGAAGCCAGCGGTTGGAAGGCCAAACGTCCCATCAGTAAGACATCATGATGTTTGGCTTTCCGAGGAATTCGAAATTCGAAAGCGAGGGCGGCGAAGAAGTTCAACCGTCGGCTAACGCACGAAGGGCTCGAGAGCATCGCCAAAACCACCAGTAACGCCCTCGCCCCCTCCGTTTCGCCGCCGTGACACCGGTGCAAAACACCAGAGGGCAACCGCCCCCACTAGGGCACGGAACGACGAAAAGAAAAACAACACGCCGAAGAAAGACTCGAAAAATAAATTTGCCCAAAACCACCAGTGTCGCCCTCGCCCCCTCCGTTTCGCCGCCGTGACACCGACGCGAAACACCAGAGGGCAACCGCCCCCCGCTAGGGCATAAGACGGCGAGAGAAGGAGAATAGATCAAAAAACACAAAACAGGCGAGTCGAGCACTTACTTGTCTGGAGATTTGCACAAAGTAGCGGTGGCGTTCCTGGCAACTGTCGGGAAACCGTCAAGAAACCGTCGATCGGAAGAACAAGAGAGAGAGAGAGGGAGAATGCTTGAGGAAGAGGATGAAGATGAAACGATAGGAGGGCATAGAGAAGACGTTTTTTATAGAAAGCAAACTTGGGCCTCTCCCCGCTCCCAAAAAAGCTTAATGGGCCTAATCCACCTTAGAGGCCCATCAATGAAATTCGGGGGAGCGGGCCCGGAGGTCGTCAGGCACATAAATAGAGAAAAGCTCAAGTATTGGGCCTCGAAACAAGAGCTCGCCAACCCCCAACCTCGCTACCCGTGTCCCTGACGCTAAAGACCTCGCACCTTGGGTCTAGCGAATGGCGAATGCCGCGCATATATGACCTGCGGTCCTCGGGACGAGACCCCCAAGCCATGGGGTTGTGATGGTGCGCAAAATGGTAGAATAAGAGGTGGGACCGGAGTACGAGGAATAACGAATCCGACGGGACTCGCAAGGTTAAATTCGGGGCCCATTGTTATACCTATCCCTAATTAAAACAAACAAATCCCTACCTCTGCGAGGCCTCGGCAACGAGGTCTTAACCTTGTTGCTCAAAAGCTAACACCCCCGCCCCGTCTAAACCACTCAGCGGTCACCACTCCTCCAACCAATGATCTACCACCTCACACTCGACCAATCAAAAGGCTTGATCTCGGGCATCCCACATCGAGCAAGCACCAAAACTCAACTCCACAAATCTCTATAAATAGAGGGGAACCTCGTAGGTAGCAAGGGGTCGAAAACCTCTTGAACTCAAGAACTATCTTGCTCGTTGAAGATCGACGTGTTGAAACATCGTTAAAGAGCACGCTATAGACGAGTGAAGGTCTACAAAAAGACTTCAAGTCATTCCAAAGAAACCTCTCATCAATCAAAGATCTCACTGTATCACCTTGTTGACGGGCCTTTACTCTAGACAACAAATAAATTTATAAGTCAAGACCCCGCTGAGTATAGGGGAGTCAGGATCGTTCCACGAGAAGCAAGGTTGTTTGTTTATCGACTACTAATAACGAAAATCAAACAAAAACAAGCAAAACACTCACAAGCAGCCTCGTTAACGACTTCTTCAGGGTCGTGAACGAACCACCGCAAACAACTGACTAAAAACAACGACCTAAACAGGTTCGGTACCGAGGCTATGAACTCAGTAACGAATATTACTTAAGAGAATTCAAATAAAAACAAAGATCTAGGACAAGGGTCACCACAACATAGGCATGCATATAAACTCGTAAGAAGATAAGATCATGCCTTTAAATGGATAAATTCATCAACTTTCATTGACTAGCAAGCAAGTTAATCTACTTTCATAAATTAATTCACTCAATCGCTTGTTTTGGATCTAAAGCTTAAAAACTTTCGCATTCAAACAATATCAACCTTTAAGTCTATAACTTTCTCTCTCAATCAAGTTAAAAACTCAAATCATCTTGACTTTCATCTAGGTATAAACACAACAAGCAATCTTAAAGATAGATAAAAGCCTTTCAATACATCATCTTACTCATCAAACCATGCATAACTATGCCGGGTTTAAACCCCGACCCTAGAAAAGAAAACTACTCACTACTCATAACTAAAAAGCAAATCAAGTCAACAAAACAGAACATTGAAAACAAGATACTACTCAAATTAATAAGAAAATATCGTCTTACAAAAATTCAGAAGAAACCAAAAAATACAAAACACCGAATCGAAAACACGACTAACGACCCCGATAACTCTCGTGCACCGAGCTCGATTTTGACCTCCGACTCGTCTCTCTTTCTCTCGGCTCTTCCTCTTCTCTTTCCTTCTTGCCTCCCCTTCTTCTAGGCTAATAAGAAGGGTATTTATAATAATAAGGCTAGAAAATAAAAAGGCTAAAAGATAAAAACTTTCCTAAAAAGATAGAAATTAACCCCAAAAGATAGAAATAAAATCTAGAAAGATAACAAGACCTAAAATACATAATATAATAATCCTAAAACTCATAAAAAATATTCTACTGACACGGAATAAATTCCCGCACAGGATCGGTAGGACCATCACTAATATTCCTCGAAAACCCTATCTCGTAGCCTCGTTAACGAGCCCTCACAGCCTCGTTAACGAGCCTGGGCTTGGCTTCTTCATCATTTCTTCTTCAAAAACTCTTAGACTTCAACTCCTTTATCTTGTATTCTTCCATCCTTGACCATAGCATTCCCAATTCACCTCCAAAAAGCACCGTTTCCTTGCTAAAACCTACAAAAATATATAAAACGGAGTAGCTTCCATACTTTTCACAAAATATGCAAAACCATCCAAAAATACACAAATCTAACCCTAAACTTATCAAAACTAGCCCTAACAAACTAAGAAAACCTACTAAAAACTATACTAAAAACATGAACATCAAAATAACCCATACTTAGACTTGATTGTCCTCAAGCATTCACTAAACAATAATCAAAACCCAACAAACATACTCATCAAGACATAGCCATCCTCCAAAAACAATATCAAACACATAGAAGAAAAATAACAAATGACCATTAATTTCATCACACATATATGCACCAAATAGACATAAGAAAATACAATCCAACCTCACAAAGGATAATAATGTGTTTCACTCAACTCTCAAATGTTTGGGCTTATAAATTCAATCTCTCAACTCATCTTATATACAAAAACTCATAGAAATTGGAACTTATATCACCAAACTCTCCACCCAAGATTTGTCAAAACAAGCAAAAAATCATCAAGAGAACTTAGGCGCAATGAAAAACTTCATAGAAGCTTCCATTCGGCCGGGTTGAAACGGGGCTTGGTAAAGACAAATAGGCGTGGAAAATATTTAGCCATGTGGTGCTAATAATATCCGGGAATCAAAGACTCCTAAAAACTCACACATAACAAAAATTCTCATAAAATAACCAAACTCACTCTCATTATGCACTTATTCTTCACTTACCCAATATATCCTAAAAATTCTCATAAAAACAAAAAGAATCTCTTATATATCTATTATAAACACAAATGCACTCCTTACTTCTTCTTTCTCCTTTTTTTTCGCTGCCTCGTTAACGAACCCACAAGGGTCGTTAACGAACTTCATCGTGTACTCTTCCTCTTTCTTAACAACTTTCTGTTGTGCATCTTTTGCTATCAAGAGATCTTTCTTTTTACAACTTAAAAATCAAGAGACTATCAATCTACCCTTCCCAACAATCCCTTAATTTCAAACCAAACATAACATTGCTTCTCAACAAAACATACCTCTCCAATCTAAGTCCTAATCCTCGGATAGGGTCAAGCTTATCTCGGCTAGGGAACAATTTTGTGGAGCTAAAAATAAAAGGCTTCAGGCTCAAGTTGGTTGTCAAAAAGAAGGATAATGTAAAGGTGGATAAGGATTAATAGGGCTATGAAAAATAAGTTCTCTATCATATGATTTTCACAAGTAATGAACTATAAATCTTATATAGATCTCAAGTAATAGATAACCATCACAAATCCAAGAGATAATATGCATATAGAGAGTAAATCACACAAGAAAAGAAGAGAGATTTTTGATGTTCCCCCTATAAGGCCAGAAACAACTCACAAGGTAGCAATTTTTGTTTTGTTGGATTGCATCACTTATGCTAAAAAGTATATGTGCTCAATTTCATCAAATGCTATCCCTTCTAAAAAAACAACTTCATAACAAGAATCCGACTATACTATCAAAGACATGCTTGCAAGGAATTATATGATCATGCTAGCAACTACTATCATAGAACCTAAGAAAGGGATATCTATCAATTCTAAAACTCTTTTTTTAGATTTTTTCAAAAAAAAATTCAATTTTTTCATTTTTTTTTCTCAAATTTTTCATGGAACAAAGAACTACATAAAACAAACAAAACACATAAGTCAAACGAGATACAAAACAAACAAGTTTTTCTACTTTCTCCCACCCCATACTTAAAATTGCAGTGTCCCCATTGTAAGAAAAATAAGAAGAAGGAAAGAAATAGAAAAGAAAACAACAAAAATAAGACAAGAAAAGAAAAACATAAAACTTACAAAGTCTGAAAAGCAGAAAACTAGGAAACTTCTTCAAGCTGAATCAATGGTTTGGTGGAGGAAAATAGTGCTCGAAGTTCCCCATGAAGTCGTACATCGTCCTCCAGCGCTCTGCATCGTCCACCTCTCTCTGACGATGCCTCTCGTCCTCCATCGCCATGCGAGCAGAATAAACACTCTCCCATCTATCCATTCTCCGATGGATGTGGTTCTGCTGAAGGTTGAGCTGCTGCATCTGAGATGAAAGGTCTTCGGCCCATGGGGGCGGGATACTTGATCCAGTGTACTCGGGCTGAGGAGGTGGTGGATAGTGAGGCTGGAAGTGGTCTTGGTAAAGCACCGGGTTGTATGGCATGATTCCATAGGAATGAGGGTCAATGGGAGCCTGCGGAGGGTCGGTAGCTGTCCTCGAGGGGTCGTTAACAAAGTTGGGTGCCTCGTTAGGAGCATCGGTAGAGGTCTGGAAATGGTCGGTAACGAGCCCGGTGGGCTCGTCAACGAAGACGTTGGTGCCCAAAACTTCTGTATCGAGGTCTTCATCCTCGAAGTTAAACTTCCTCTATGCCTCCCTCTGTGTCAGCCTCTTCAGTATCTTCTCCGACAACCTCGTTAGTCTCATCTTCATCTTCATCCATCTCTGCTCCTTCTCTCTGAAACCATGACTCACACGGCCTAAGCGATAGCTCATCCTCCGGCTTGGGTTCCAACGGCAATGCATGACCCGTCCACGCCTCGTACCAATTTGGTACATAGAGTAGCTCTAGCTTGTCAAGGGTGGGTATAACAATGCGGTCTTCAACTTTTGTCTTGAGCCTTCCCTCGGCTTGAATGAAAATACCGGAGATATACCAATAACTCTTGTTGAGGAGTTGAGCATGAGCCGATGTGTAGCGAGTGAGATCAACTCCTAGATTGGTCGCTAGGAGACTAACCAAATTACCACACCATACTTCCTTGGACTTGGTTGATTTTTCTATATAATAAAGCCACTCATACCCCAAGTTCAATGGGGCGGGCTCCTCGAAAAGAATGGTGCGAAGACATGCAACCTCCGTCCTTATTGGCCTGTTCAGCTCTCTCTTAGGCCAGAATGTGGCGGCGAGCACTCGAAGGATGATCCTGAATATGGGGTTGATGATGCTCGCCCCAGATAGTGCCGCAGCGGAAGGCTCAACCTCCCCGGTGATGTAGCTCCAAGTCCTTGTCACCTTGTAATCCTTCAAACTGTAATCTCTAGAAGGATTTGGGAGCTCTAGAATAGCGTTGAACTCCGCTAAAGTGTACTCTCGGTTCACATTACCGAGCCTAAACCGGATGCGTCCTGCCGAAGTCTTCGTTGGGAAACTTGTCTCTAGAGTGGCTAGAAACTCAGATGTGAGAGCCGGAAAGTGTGGTAGAGTCTCCTTCTTCAGCAAGTGAGGCACGCCTAGAATAGTGAACGCCTCTTTGACATCTTCGTGAATCCCCGTTTGCTTGGCACTCGTCCTTGAAAACCACCGAGTGTTGTGGTCCTTGTTTAGGATGGCATTGTATCGGTCCGCTTGCCCTTGAGTGCGCAAGATCACATTGTCCATGCGGGGTGGAGATGGGGACCTCTGATTCCTCCTCTTCTTCTGGGCTCGGGTAGCGGGTCTTCTTGAACTTGCCATTTGATCTACAAAGCAATCATGATTTTTCCAAGATAAGATCCGCTCAAGTAGATTAGACAACAGACCCCATACTTGGTCTCGGAATAACCCTCGGATCTATTTGTTAACTACCCAATTGGGTCGTTAATCGGATCTGGACTGGTTTTAAGCTTTAAAGCTACGCAGGGTCGTTAACGAGCCTGGGTGGGTCGTTAACGACCTGCCAAGAGATAGTTTACAAAATCCAAGTATTATCAACTTCAGAATCAAGCCATGAATCAAGCATGCATCTTCTATAATACTTCACTAGACGCACAATCGGGTATACGCACCCCATACTTGCTCAATTACCCATCCCGAACATGCTAGAATTGCCCAAAATTAACATGGTGAAGATCAAACTCAATTTCTAGAACAAGAAAATTCATGCTTTTCTAATCAAATTTTTGCAATGGAGAATCTAGCATGAATAACCTTTCCTAGATTTGAGAACAACTTAAGCACAACCAAAATTCATGAGCAAAATCCAAACATGCAATTCGGCCTCCTCTATAAACACCTTCCATATATGAAATTTCTACCCTAAAAACCATGAATCATGCAATAAAGAGTTAGGGTTTAGAAATCATACCGGAAGATTGAGAAATTGAAGAACAAAGAATCGAATTTGGGTGGCTAACGAGCTTTGGATCTCGTCGGTGGGAAAACTGGGTTCCAGCTTCGGTAACGTGGGCGTTTCCGACGGTCGGTGGAGTGGAGAATTCCGATCGGTGGTGAAGGTCTTCGGTAGAATTTTGAGGGATTTGGAGCTTGGGATTTGAGGATTTGGGAGTAGGAGTTTTGGGAGTTTTTGAAGGGTTAAATAGGAGAGGGTAGAAATAGGAGGGGGGGTGGTAGTGGCGGCGGCTGGGTAGGTAGAAGAAGGGTAGAAGATAGAAGATAGACTAGGGTAAAATAAAACTTACCTGCCCGAGTCGGTTCGCCAGACCAGGTCATTAACGAGCCTGGGTGGGTCGTTAACGAGCCACCGTAGCCTCCTTGAGTGATTTTCGAGCCCTTCTCCTGCATCTTGTTAGCTCAAAAATTTTCCTATATTTTTTTCTATCCGAAAAACTACTAAAAAAGAACTCAAAAGAAAGCTAGGAAAAAAATCTAAAAAGAAAAAAAAATCTAGACTATACTAAAAGCGGGTTGCCTCCCGTAAGCGCTATTTTTAACGTCGGCAACCTGACGTACTTACCTTGTTCAAGGTGGCTCTTTTGCAGTTATGTTGAGGTCTTTGGGTACCCCATACTTAGCTTTGTAGGCATTATTCGCTTGTCACTAAATTAAGTGGTTTGGACTCCTCTTGATTGTACCCTTGCATGTGGGACTCGGTAGCGGGCCAGAGAGATTCGGTAGGGACTTATATGAAATTCTCTTCCGTTTTGGTAGTTGGGGGAGGCTCGGTAGGACCAGCTATGTCGAGTTCTGGCTGGGTAAACTCGATTTGTGCAACTGCAGTTGGGTCATTGGCATTTTGATCCAGGCTGAATTCCACGCGTTCCTCGCCAATATCAAAAGTGAGAAGTCCTTTCCGCACATCGACCCTAGCACCTGCTGTGGCTAAGAATGGTCGACCGAGAATTATGGGGACATGAGGGTCTTCAGGCATATTGAGGACGATGAAATCATTCGGTATAAAGAATTTCCCGAATTGAATAGGATAGTCGTCCACGACTCCTGTGGCTTTGAAACATGATCCGTCTGCCATGTAGAGGTTCATATCTACAGGCTCTAGTGGTCCCATATTAGCTTTAGACCAGATTGAGAGAGGGAGTAAAGTAGCACTGGCTCCTAGATCACATAGAGCTTTGAACTTGTGGTCGCCTATGCCAATCGTTATTGCAAATCTCCCTGGGTCTCCGAGCTTTTCTGGTAGAGCTATAGATCGGACTTCATCTTGCAGCTCGGTAATGGATCTTTTCCTGCTAAGAATATCTTTCAAAAATTTTGTGTAAGCCGGCATTTCGCTTAGGGCCTCAGCGAATGGGATGGAAATATTAATGCCCTGAAGAATCTTCACGAAACGCTTGAACTTACTTTCAGTAGAGTCCACAGATTTCTTAGTGGGAAATGGAAGAGATTTCACCATCCTCGGAACCAAGTTAGGCTCGAGAGGTGAAGTTACCGGGTCGACACTAGGGTCGTTAGGTATGCTCGGCGGGTCGTTACCGACCTTAATGGGGTCGTTAACTACCCTGGGATTGAGAGGAGGGCTCGAATTAGAAAACTTACCTGGACTAGGGTCGTTAGGTGCTCTCGGAGCCTCGTCACCATGGTGCGCTGGTTCGGTACTTGCCCTCGCTGGCTCATTACCGAGTTGAACCGTGGTGTCCTCTTCCGTCTTCTCCTTAGCTTGGACACGCTCCGGTAGTGTCTTCCCACTCCTAAGGTGTACTGTTGCTATCTATCCTTTAGGGTTCTCTTCGGGACGGCCCGGAAGTTGCCCTTGTGGCCTTGGAATCTGTGCAGCAAGGTTCCCTAGTTGGGAATCAACATTTTTCTTCCATACATCGAAATCTCCCCATCTTTTATTTTGGTGGTTAAGGTTAGCTTGAACTTCGTTAACTTTGTTGTGGACTCCGTTTATGCTCTCTTGTAACCCTTGTACCCATAATGGTGGCTCCTGATGGCCTGGAGGTCGATAAGGCGCATGTCGTCTATCCGGTGGAGGCGCTGCATAGCTAGGATTTGGATTTTGATTGCCCCACGTCTGATAGTTGTTTGACCTGTCAAAATTACTAGGCTGGTTCTTGTATGGGCCTCTCATGTAATTCATCTCAGCAATTGTCTCAGCAGCTCTTACCTGCTCTATGTTAGTGCAAGCAGAAGTACTATGGGCAGAAGATCCACACTCTTGACAGGATTGAGAGGACTTCAGAAAACTTACATGCTTCTTCAGGCGATTGACCTCGTCTTGTAAAAATTGACTTTTAATGTCTGGGTCAATTTCTTCTCGGTTAGGCACGTAGAGACGTTTCTGAGGCTGGGGGGTTTGCTGGGTTCCATACATGGCATCATAATTGGACAGCTTATCCAGCAATTCCCAAGCAGTTGTAGGGTCCATCTCTATAAAACCGCACGCTGTATGCGTGTTGATGCGGTTCTTGGTCTCTGCATTGATACCCTGGAAAAAGATTTCTTGAAGAACATATAAAGGTTGCCCATGAGTGGGGCACTGTCTAAGCATCTCTTTAAATCTTTCCCATGTTTCAACAAAAGTCTCATTAGGCAGCTGGTGATAGGAGGTGATGCGTTTTCTTAACTCCATCGTCTTGGCAGGAGGGAAAAACTTTGTGAGAAATTGATCATACAAAGCTTTCCAAGTCTTGATAGAGTTAGAAGGTAAGCTTTCCAACCAGCTCAGGGCCTTTCCAGCAAGAGACCACCTGAAAGCTTTTAACAGAACATATTCAAGTGAGACACCTTCAGCAGCTATGGTGTCACATAAATCAAGAAAATTTCTAATATGCTCCATAGGGCACTCAGTACATTTCCCTTCAAACTGAGCCCGCTTAATCAAGGATATAAATTGAGACTTGATCTCAAATGATTTCTCTATCTCCGGAAGCACAATTGGGGACTCTG
The DNA here is from genome assembly GCA_964016875.1 of Fallopia convolvulus. Taxonomy (NCBI): domain Eukaryota; kingdom Viridiplantae; phylum Streptophyta; class Magnoliopsida; order Caryophyllales; family Polygonaceae; genus Fallopia; species Fallopia convolvulus. Next base: position 59,256,912 of record OZ024729.1, read on the forward strand.
GCACCCTCAGTTCTGGATGCATGTACTTTTTGGCATTCCTCGGATAGGCATTCAGCTCTTCCTGTAGGCGAGCATTGTTAGCTCGTTGACGCTCAGCCTCGGCAACAACGTCTTCCTTCTCAGTTTTTAATGCCTCCATCTGATTTTGAAGGACTTCCAACTGACGAGCCATCTCTTCAGGTGTGGCCATGGCTCGGTTCTCTCGGCGTCTACGGTGCAGGGAACGTTCGGGTTCAGAATAATAACCAGCGTTGTCAAATTCGAGCCTTCGACGTCCTACCGGCATACGCTGAGAAAACAGACAAAGAAGACTAAAATTAAAAACAAAAACGGGGTCGGGCTATTCCCAGACCCACAGATAAACAAACAAACTCGTTGCTTCCCCGGCAACGGCGCCAATTTGTTGACAAGACTTTACTCTAGACAACAAATAAATTTATAAGTCAAGACCCCGCTGAGTATAGGGGAGTCAGGATCGTTCCACGAGAAGCAAGGTTGTTTGTTTATCGACTACTAATAACGAAAATCAAACAAAAACAAGCAAAACACTCACAAGCAGCCTCGTTAACGACTTCGTCAGGGTCGTTAACGAACCACCGCAAACAACTAACTAAAAACAACGACCTAAACAGGTTCGGTACCGAGGCTATGAACTCAGTAACAAATATTACTTAAGAGAATTCAAATAAAAACAAAGATCTAGGACAAGGGTCACCACAACATAGTCATGCATATAAACTCGTAAGAAGATAAGATCATGCCTTTAAATGGATAAATTCATCAACTTTCATTGACTAGCAAGCAAGTTAATCTACTTTCATAAATTAATTCATTCAATCGCTTGTTTTGGATCTAAAGCTTGAAAACTTTCGCATTCAAACAATATCAACCTTTAAGTCTATAACTTTCTCTCTCAATTAAGTTAAAAACTCAAATCACCTTGACTTTCATCTAGGTATAAACACAACAAGCAATCTTAAAGATAGATAAAAGGCTTTCAATACATCATCTTACTCATCAAACCATGCATAACTATGCCGGGTTTAAACCCCGACCCTATGAAAGAAAACTACTCACTACTCATAACTAAAAAGCAAATCAAGTCAACAAAAGAGAACATTGAAAACAAGATACTACTCAAATTAATAAGAAATATCGTCTTACAAAAATTCAGAAGAAACTGAAAAATACAAAACACCGAATCGAAACCACGACTAACGACCCCGGTAACTCTCGTCCACCGAGCTCGATTTTGACCTCCGACTCGTCTCTCTTTATCTCGGCTCTTCCTCTTCTCTTTCCTTCTTGCCTCCCCTTCTTCTAGGCTAATAAGAAGGGTATTTATACTAATAAGGCTAGAAAATAAAAAGGATAAAAGATAAAAACTTTCCTAAAAAGATAGAAATTAACCCCAAAAAATAGAAATAAAATCTAGAAAGATAACAAGACCTAAAATACATAATATAATAATCCTAAAACTCATAAAAAATATTCTACCGACACGGAATAAATTCCCGCACAGGATCGGTAGGACCATCATTAATATTCCTCGAAAACCCTATCTCGTAGCCTCGTTAACGAGCCTAGGCTTGGCTTCTTCATCATTTCTTCTTCAAAAACTCTTAGACTTTAACTCCTTTATCTTGTATTCTTCCGTCCTTGACCATAGCATTCCAAATTCAGCTCCAAAAAGCACCGTTTTCTTGCTAAAACCTACAAAAATATATAAAACGGAGTAGCTTCCATACTTTTCACAAAATATGAAAAACCATCCAAAAATACACAAATCTAACCGTAAACTTCTCAAAACTAGCCCTAACAAACTAAGAAAACCTACTAAAAACTATACTAAAAACATGAACATCACACCTCGCAGGTCACAATCACCGCGCGCTAAATCAACTCCTCAACCTCGCTACTAGAAGCTCGCTACACAACCTGCGGGTGATAGGATATCGTTGTAATTAGGAAATCTTGAACCTTGTTAGATCGAGATCTCAAACACTTAAGAGAAATCTAGGGCACAATTACTGGTTGTAATCTCGTTAACTGTAACCTCGCAACCTGTAACCTCGTATTAAAGGCAATAAACAAAAGAGCAAGTGTTTGCACAATCGAATAAAAGTAATTTCGTTTCTTGTCTTCTAGCGCGGTTTGTTTCGGGTTTCATCACCACTATACTTAGAGATATAACATATTATAATATCCCTTTTCTTTTCCCATAACTTATTTAGCCTTCTTATAAGATAGCCTTTAACAATTAAGTGCTCCATATTTTATAACAATGACAATTTATATAAAAGTACTTTTAACATAAGTATTATTTTTATTTAATAACAAAACATATCTAGGGATTTATTTAATTATTAAGCACATAAAACAAAGTAGAAACTTTATCTAGTTACCTATTTGATTTTTGCCTTAACAAATCAACAAGATCTTGTAGGATTTTCAATAAGTTAATTTATTCTAGTAAAAAACAGCATAAGGTAAATAATTTATAAGCACAAATTAATTAAATTAAAAGGGGAATTAAATTAATTAAAATTGGACCTTTTCTCTATTGATTTGTACGTACAATACAATAGAGGAAGCCAGGGGAGGAGGGCGGCACACCAGGGCAGACCGGCGGCGGGCTGTTGGTGGCTCGGCTGGGCAGTGGTGGCGCATAGGCGGACCAGGGGTGGCTCAGAGGTGGCTCAGTGGTGACCCAAGGGTGGTCCGGTGAAGCTTGGAGGGATTTTAATGGAGTTTTGTGGGAAAAATTCAGCAATTAGAGGGAGATTTTGTGGCTGATTTTTGGAGGATTCAACTAGAACAAATTGCTAGAGAGGAAGAAAGGATGGATGTGTGTAATTTGTGAGGAAATCAGCCCCTTTATATAGGCAAGAGAGGGCAAGGTAGTGATCCATGGCTATTGAAATTGACCATAGAGGAAGAAGGGGATTGCTCTCCATTGGTGAGAAGTGTGTTTGTTTGGGTGATGACTCTTGATGATGTACTATGGAGGGTCTTGCAAGCAAAGGTGAAGAGGGAGGAAGAGCTATGGCCATGTATTGGAACTACATCAAATCAATCAGAAAAAGTCTGATGTGCTTTGGAGAAGAAGAAGACTAGGCTAGTATAAAATTAAAAGGGTGGGTTTAAGCATTGATGAGTTACAATAGCTTAGCGGTTTATGTGTGTGGGCGTGTGAGAGGAGAGGCAAGAGGTCTCGGTTTCGAGTCCCGGCTCTTGTCTCCTTTTATTAATTTTTCATTATACTTTGTTGTACCCTTTTTTTTATTTAATAAACTTCGAAATTAATAAAGCATTATTTTTATTTAAATGCTTTTATTCCTTCATAACCCTTATAATACATTCTTGACTTTTATTCCGGAGGGGGCGGGACTCATCCGGGGCGTTCGGGAAGCCAATGCATGAGAGCGCCCATGAGGAAGGCTACATGCCAAGGCGCGCCCCATCTAGTGAGTTCTAGAGAGGGCGCGCCCCTTCCGGGGCTCTCCAGCGTAGGCGCGCCCCATACAAAGGGCATTGGGACAGGCGTGCCCCATACAAAGGGCGTTGGGATAGGCGCGCCCCTTCTGGAAGGTTCCAGAAGAGGTGCGCCCCATCTAGAGACAGGCACCGCACAAGCGCGCCTGGGTGCGCCCCTCCAGCGTGCGCTAGAAACTTCTAGCAAGGGCACGACGCATCTAGGAGCATTTGGCAAGGGCGCTCCACCTTGGGATCTTTCTAGATTGATCTAGGGAGTACTTAGTCTAGATCTTTCTTGGGTTAGAGGGAGGCCATGCCTATAAATAGGCCATGGCTCTCATTTTGCAAGGCATCCAAGTGTGATCCAAGTTCCACTCAAGTCCCACTTAGCATTTCCTAGGCAACCAAAGTACTAGGCACCTAAAGACACTTGTAAAGCTCTCTTGTACAAAGCTTTCCTTATATAATACAAAGTCCATTCCCACAAAACCAACCATCATCCTTCTCTTGAGCATTCGGGTCAAGGCCTGACTTAGCCAATCAAAGGGGTTCGACATAACTAAGGGTCGCACAGGTTCGAGAAGAGTCTCAGCCTGTGTCATATGTCTGTATGTATTATATACTTTATATATTGTTGTATGTATCTATATGATTCCATTTTGGATCTTTGGGTGGATTGTTAAAGCCCTAACAAATGTATCATATTCAACTTTACCATTTTTCGTGCGCTATTAAGTGACCAAACTCAAGTTTAAAAAAAACCAAACAACTTCATTGCTTCCAAACAACCAACTTACAAACAACACTTGTTTCAAATGAAAAACATCGAAATATGACTTACTGAATCACAAAATGACAAACAACACTTGCTTCTAAAGCCATAACATGAAAAAACAACAAACAACTTTAATCCTCAGGCGAAATATTATCAACTGCCCGAATCTCAGCACCTTTGAATAGGCAAAGCTACGCGTCCATTTCTTTGGCTAACATACGATATGTTATATCGTTGTCGTTCAAGAAAAAGCGGCAATATACTGGTGGTACTCCCTCGCCAGATTGGCTCCAAGATATGATCACGTTTCTTAGGGTGCCCCCGGGTAACATGGTCCATTCCGATCTTCTCTCCTTAACACCACACATGTGCACGATGGAGAAGTTGATGAAGCAGGTCCGCGAGGAATATGCTGCTTTCCTATGAGCCATGGATGGAGATGGAATTCTGGTTTGGATTTGAGGCTAGAGATCAAGTCTTCTTTTATGCTTGAAAATTTCTCTACCCTCAATGTGATGTACATGCATAGGTCTTGTCATAAGAAAAGATCATAATAGTGTCGTAAGCCAACCACTACATTTCATCTCTATTCCAAAAAACACAACACCTCTCCATGTTTTTCAATCTTCAACAATGAATAACAAAGGAAATATTTCTTGGATTTGGAAGATCAAGCCTTGAACATCAATAACAATGAGGTATGTTTTATTTGTTTGTTCCATCTTATCTTTCTTCCACCACTCTACTTCACTTCACTCTACCATATTTATCTATTTTTTTGTGTAAAACTACATGTTTATCTAGAGATGGTTTTGAAGTAGGAAAAAAGAGTGTATTTAATCTTGCATGTATTAAGTATGCAAATGTATATAATTATTAGTAAAAAACTAGGTTAAAGATGGTTACTTTGTTGACAAAAGATCGTAACTTTTGCCTTAGAACTTCGAAGCGTGCTTGAAAAAAAAGATTGGATCTTTGAAAAAAAGAAACATTTTGGCCGTTACGGCCAAACGTTTGGCCCCCCAGCCGTACCGACCAGAGTGTGCACGGCCGTAACGACCAGATGTTGCCCAGTCGTCACGGCCGGAGGAGCCCCAGCCCTAACGGCTGGGGCACATTGTGGTCGTTAACGGCTGACACGCCTCTAGCCGTACCGGCCGGCGTGACACATTTCAATTCCGGTAGTGCATATTCAATCAAACTCAACGTCGGAAAAATACATAAACGTCATAGAAATCATATTTTTCAATCATGTCTAAACATCGTAAGTTTGAAAATATCTAAACGTCAAGTAAGAAAATACAACCCAAGTCTAAAACTATCCAAACGTCAAGTACGAAAATACTACACAAGTCATAGGAATCGTAGTCAAAACAACATAAAAATAAAATGGCGGTATCATCATCATTATCGTGAGGTCCGAAGCCACTCCCCTGGCCGGCCTCTGGCGGGGGCCACTGTCCTCCTAGATCAATCATAGATCTTCTAATGGCCTCGCGTAGGTCTCGAATGTGTTATCCCTCCCTTATCATAGTTGTTGTTGAACCACTCCTCATCTAACCCAAACAGCTCAAGAAACTGTGAGATCTGCAGCTCCCTCAACTCTCCCTACTTCAGATTCCGCTCATTAGTCGGAAGAATAACTGCATCTTCATCAATCTTGAGACGGAGGATAAGTGCCACATCATGCAGCGTGATCGTCATATCTCCCCAAGGCATATGGAACGAGCTCGTCTCTGGCTGCCATCGCTCGAGAAATGCCACAATCAACGGAGTATGAACAGGGCTATACATGAGGTCATGTAGATGAGCAAGTCCACTATGCCTAACTATGTCAATCCACTCGCCCTCCCCATCCGGCACCCAACTAGGCAACTAGGAAGTACGTCCATGAATCCTAAACCCAACATGCTCCTATGCAATAATAATCCTAATAAGATCAAACATATAAAAGGAGGTTAATAAAAGTGTACAAATAAATAATGTACCCGGTCAACATAGATGTGGTGGGCGACATGCTCCTCAAATCCCAATAGCAACTCCGGTATCTGCGTGCCACCGGGTACAGGACCGGTCAGAAATGTACGAATGTCCACCCCGCCGGCACGTCTCCTACGTCCCTGGCTAGACGAAGGACCAGCTAGAGTCACAACAACTCCACCACTTGTAGACTCGGCCTGAGTACTATCAGTCCGGCCTCGGCCTCCTCGAGCGCGAGACCGTGAAGGCTGACTCACAGTCCTCGGCCGTCGAGCCTAACTCGCGTGCGTCGACGTTGTAGCCCGACTCACGGGCACATCAGTTGGAGCCTGTACTGCCTCATCCTCCGGCTCAGCACTATGAATCATAACATGCTGTGAAGAGCATCGTCGACGATGCCTAGTATATACAGTACCATAATCAGGAGTATCCTCCTGGTCCGGGGGAGCCAGAGCCTGCGCCTGGTCCACCGGCTCATCTTGTATGTCGCCTTATCCCTCTATCTGAGGATCTGGTTGCGACACAGCATGCTCTCTCAATGCATCTCTACGACGATGACGAATAGACCTATCTCCCATCTGAAACAGTTAATCAGAAGGGTCAATACAGATTTCCCAGCAAAAGGTGTCGATACAAACTTCTAAGCGGGATTTTGAGCAGAATGTGTTCTGGCCGTAACAGCCAGAAGCGCCTTGGTCGGACCGGCCAAAAGCGCTTCGGCCTGAACGGCCAGAAGCTGCTTGGCCGTAACGGCCAGAACAGTTGCGGCCATAACGGCCAGAAGCTTACGGCCGAGCATCGTCTTCAAGCTTCGGCCTGCGATTGCAACCGTCGAGCTCCGCTCAATTCCGCGCTCAAATCTCCCATTTTCGCGCTCAAATCTCCCATTTCCGCCATGATATAGCCATTTGTACATGACATTTGAAACTTAAACTTACTAATTCCCCCCATTTCATTCTAAAACACAAAATTAAATCAAAAACCCTAACACATACATTCAAATCTGAAATTTTACAAAAAAAACTCAAATTTAAGATGCTAACTTACATTTGAGTGGATATTGTTGATGGAATGATGTGTAGGTTGCCTTCCTTGTACAAATTTGTTGGAGTAATGTGGAGATTTGAGGAGTTTGAGTGTGAAATTGAAGGAGAGAGTGAAGGAATAGGGTTGGTCATGGGTCGGGTTATGGGTGGGTGGAGCACTTCCACCACCCGACCCGTGAAATATATTTTATCACCCGACCCACCCATCACCCGCCAAACCTTTCACCCGTATCCAACCCACCCGTCACCCGCGAATTCTAAACTACAATAAAAGGTCGGGCGAGCGGGTGACCCAACGCCTATCACCTTGGTCGGCCTGTCGAAGTTAGAAGGTCAGGCGAGCGGGCGAAATCGAACTGGAGCGGGCGAGCGGCGCTCTTGAGAAACCCCAAACTGAGAAGTGAGAAGGGCAAGGGCGATAATTAAGTCTGGCCGTCTAGGGCATAGCCACATATCACATATCACATATGGCCATATTTCCATTACGGTATGTATTGTTTTTTAATATTTTAAAAAGCCCCAAATTTTTTTTAAAAACAAGCCCCCAAGTCCCAAACTTTCTGTTAGGAAAAAATCAAACCTAATTTTAATTTAGGATGTATTTGTACGGGTGATTGACGAGTGAAACAGGTGGTGGGTGACGGGTCGGGTTAAATGGGTGTAAAATTTCACCCATATCCGACCCGTCACCCGTTTCACCCGTCACCCGACCCACCCGTCACCCGCTTTTTTATGGTTTTTCACCCGTATAATTGGGTCGGGTGAAGCGGATGGGTCGGTCACCCGTGGATAATGTCCGGCCCTATGAAGGAGGGAGGAAGAGGTGTGAAGGAGAGGAGTGGAATTGTGTTTAGGGCAAGTATAGTAATTTTTGTAATTTTTTTTTATATAAGTGGTTTACTATTAAATTTGGGGGTGCTTTAAAATGAAAGCCCCTAAAAAAATTCTCGAATTAGATTGGTTTGAGCAACTGAAATATACTTTTTGTTTTTATCTTTTTATCTATCTAAAATGATACCGTAGGAGAAAATGCCAAGACTCTTCAATATTTTTGGTTATATAGAAAAAAGCCTATAATTTTGGACTAATTATATTTTTGGATAATTTTTTCATATTCTTCTCTATTTACCACAGGTTGCCTACTACTAGTTTTGAGATTTAATTTTTATTATGAAAATAAATTATTTATGAAACCAAAGATTAAAATTATATATTAATTATATATAGGATTATAATTAGAGTTGTCAAAAGCTTACCTAACCCGCAAACCCGATCCGAACCACCTGATAAATTTAGGGTCAAGACCCGAAAATTTGAACCCGAAACCTGAAATAAACCGAACCCGCTAGACACGAAACTAACTAGGTTGAAACTCGAAATCCGTTGAGTTGAGCGATTTTTTATATTTATAGAATTTATAAATTATTTTGAAACTTATAATATATTTTATTAGTAAAATACATAAAAATAATATTTTTTAATTAAATAATAATATTTAATTAAAATTGATTTTAATAATAACCCGAAACCCGACTCACCCGAAATACGACTAAATCCGAAATCTAACTAAACCCGAAATCGGACTTATCCAAAATCAAGTTGGACCGAAAATCGAATGACCCAACCGAAATTGACCCTAAACCCGACTTTGCCCGATTAATTGAGCACCCGACCCGAAATGATCCAACCGAATTTGACCCGATTATCAAAATATTCTAATTTGACCTGAATCCGAACACCCGAAATTGAATTGACCCAACCCAAACCCGACCTGACCCGCCCGTTTGACACCCCTGTTTGTCATAACCTAAAAAAATTAATAAAAAAATTTCTTCCAATAACTATTATAATAATTTATATTATTCTCACTATACAAATTTTTTTTATATTAATCTTTTTCATATTTCCTAATTCTTAAAAATATACTGAATAGATTTAAAATCCTAAATTAATAATATATACCATATATATATATATATTATAGAATAAAAGTACTAATATAATAAATTATTTTTTCATATATATGATTATTTTTATATAACTATAAAAAATAAACAACATTGTATGTGGTACTAAATACAATTTGAACATCAAATTACTAGGAAGCTATATGTGGTAAAATGTAGCCCAAAAATATAATTAATCCAAAAACATATGCATTTTCTTACATAAACAAAATATTGAAGTAGTTGGCATCTTGGGCGACTCATTCCTTTTCTTTTCTTTTAAATTAAAATAGTTTCTTTCCTACAATAACTTTTTTATTAAAAAAAATTGTAGATGGGTCGCTGACTTGAACAACGATTTATCTAATCTAAAACACATTTCATCCCAGCGACTCCATCCGACCCTAAGTTGACAGCCTATTTTCAGAAATATTTTTCAAACGAGCCTAACTTGAGAATTCTTTTCATTTTAAGCATAGTTCAGAAAAAATATAATACTCCCTCCGTCCTTGAAAGATTGTCAAGTATTCCTTTTCGAGTGTCCCGAAAAGTTTGTCCACCTTTTTATCTTTCCTTTTATATCAATTTTTTCTTATAATATTACCATCATCCACTCTCATTTTCTATCTACATTATCTAATAAAAAAATCTACCCTTTCAACCCCTTTTAGTCATTTCCTTTATTTTTCTCTTTCTTCTCATCTTTACACATCACCATCATAATCTCTCCCCTCTTCCCATTAGTTACTTTTTAATCTATTTCCTCTTCTTAGTAAATGTGAAATCCCTCCTTTTGGACAATCTTTTGGAGACGGAGGGAGTACCAACTAGTGCTCCAGGATTCTTATTGGTCCAGTTGTCACTATTTTTTTAAATAGAAAACATAATCGGTAACAGTTAGTTGTTTGGTGTTGATTAAACTCTCAATTCAATAAAAAAAACCATCGATCGTATATGAACTAATTGAAGAAGAACTCTTAGCAGAGAAGGATTTGGTGACTTTAATTAATCCAATCGACAATAAAAGGGAGCTTTGATACTGTTGAGAGGGTTTCTTGACAACAAATAAATTTATATCAAGACTCCGCTGTGTATAGCAGAGTCAGGTTCGTCCACAGGGAGAAAGTCAGTGCTAAGTTTTGTTACTTGTCACGCAAGCAATCAATAAAGTAAGGGTTTTAACAAGAAAGAGAGAGATTCTAAGGTAAAGGTGTCACCACAACAACAATTATGCAATGCTAACGCTATGAAACATAAAGATCATGCTTTTATAACATAAAGGTGTCAACTTTCGTCAACTTAAGCAAGTAAATCAATCAACTTTCGTTCAATCAATAAACCTACTATCTAATCTCTTCTACTTCAACTAGGATTGATCCGCTTTCACTTCAAAACCCTAAATTGACTATTCTGATTCAAGGTTTCTGCTTTCGCTTCAACTATGAATGAGAAATTCCCTATCAACCTTCGTTTCAAGGGTTAAGAACAAGAGAATAGATTCATGCAATAAAAACAATCAAGGCATGATCATAAACAAGCATGCATAACCATTGTTGGGTTTAACCCCAACCTTAGAGAGAGAGACTACTCACAAAACATAATTAAAAACAACTGAATTAAATTAAATAGAAAGCTTACAACTTTGAATCCAATCAATAGTTCTTCCCTAAAAATCCCCCTCGTTCTCCCTCTCACACATCTCCTCCTCCTGTAACTTGAATGATAAGAAAACTAAAGAAGGGACAAGTTTATAGAGAAACTATTCTATCTTAAATCTATCTCTAAGGAAATAAATCTATCTTAAATCTAACTATAAGGAAATAATATCTTCTAATAAGATATATCTCTCTATCTATCTAATAACATAAAAGGAAATAGGATAAAAGCCCATTAATAGCACCGACTCTGACACGCTGCTCCTCGCGGTACCTCGTTAACGACCTTGACAGCCTCGTTAACGACCCTGTTTAGCACTTCGAACAGCTTTGAGTAAAACTTGCGTAGAGGATTCGTTACAACTCCGTTTGACTCGATTCTTTTTCCTATGTTCTTGTAACGAATTTCTCTATCTCTTTCCAAGCTCAAACTTGATCTTCAATAACTTTACTTGAGCTCTTAATCTTCATCTTCTCTTCATTCTTGAGTGCTATCTTCACCGGCTTTGCTCCTTTCTTCAAAAGTGCTCCAAATAGCTTCTAAAAACCTACAAAACACCACCAAAGCTTATGTAGATTCCATATCTTAAGAAAATATGAAAACTTACACAAACGACTCAAAACAAAACACAAAACTAAAGAAAAAGACTCAAACACACCAAAAACACACCCTAAAAACACGACTAAAAAGGCGGACATCAAAATACCCCATACTTAGACTTGCTTGTCCTCAAGCAATCAACAAGACATCAACCAAAACCAATAACACATATATCAAGTCAATGCCTTTATCAAAAAGCAACATCAATGCACAAGTAGAAATAGACAAGTGAATCTAACGTCATCACACATATATGAGCAACCTCAAGCAAAAGCAACCAAAAATCCAACCTCACAAGGGTAATGTGTTTCACTCAACTCTCAAGTGTTTTGGCTTTGAATAACAACTCTCAACTCAATCCAATATACAAAAATCAACATACTCATTGTTACTTATATCACCAAACTCTCCACCCGAGATGTCAAAACACATAAAAAATCATCAAGAGAACTTAGGCTCAATGAAAAACTTCATAGAAGCTTCCATTCGGCCGGGTTGTAATGGGGCTTGGTAAAAACAATAAGGCGTGGAAAATATTTTGGTTATGTGGTGCTAATAATATCCGGGAATCAAAAGACTCCTAAAAACTCACACACTTCCAAAACTCTCATAAAAACAAATACCAAACTCACTCAACAATATGCACACTCTCTTATTTCTTCAACCCTTTAAATATCCCAACTAAATCTTGCTTACAAACACTTAGGAAAATTTGGCTCATGCACACTTTCACTATTCGACTTTTTTTTTACTTTTTCTTTCTTCTTCCCTTATCATCTTCATTTTTTTCTGTGGGAGATCGGTACCGAACCCTTCAGATTCGGTAACGAGTTCTGATTGTACTGATCTTTACTTCTTTTCTTTTCTTTACTTTCCACTTCATTTCTTTTGTAAGTGCATTCAGGGAACCGAACTCCTTTTACATGACCAACTGCAAGATCTCCATTTCACCCAACCCAAAATTACCCCACACTTGAACCAAACAATCTCACTCAACAAAATTATAACAACCAATACTAAGTCCTAATCCCCGGATAGGGTCAAGCTTATATCGGCTAGGGAATAATTTTGTGGAGCTACAAATAAAAGCTTAAGGCTCAAATTGGTTATCAAAAAGAAGGATAATGTAAGGGCGGATATGGATTAATAGGGCTCATAAAAAATAAGTTCTCCATCATATGATCTCACATGCAATGAACTAATATCTCATATAGGCTTCAAGAAATAGATAACCATATCAATGACAAGAGATAATATGCATAAGGAGAGTAAATCACACAAGAAAAGAAGAGGGATTTTTGATGTTCTCCCTTTAAGGCCAAAAATAACTCACAAGGAAATTTTTTGTTGGATTTAAGTCACTTCTACTTAAGATCATATGTACTCAATTTCATCACATGCTAAATATCCACATAAAAACAATTTTTAACATGATTCAGGCAAAGCTATCCAAACATGCTATGGAATTACATGATCTAGCAAGTTAAAGCATATCATAGGACATCTAAGTGGAATATTATTAAGCCTAAAAAAAACAAAGACGAAAAAAACTGACACAAAACTGAGTTTCCTTTTCCCATACCCCATACTTAAACCAAACAGTGTCCTCACTGTTTAAAATAAAGAAATATAAAGAGAATAAGGAAAAGGGAACTCACAAAATAAAACTGAAGCTGTTTGAAACCATTAAGCACTGGAGGAGTATTGCTGAATTTCTCATCGGTTCGGTAGAGGTCGGTACCGACCCTGTGGGGTCGTTACCGAACTTGCTTGTATTTCCATCGATTTCTTCATTGTTGCACTTGTACCGAATATGTGTAGCACTTCTTCTTCTTTGTACCTGAGTCACTTTAGAAAAACTTCTATCCCTACTACACTAGTCTAACCTAAAAACAAGTCAAAAGAAAGCTAGCAAAAAGATCTAAGAAACTAAAAACTAAAAGCAAAAACAAAAAGCGGGTTGCCTCCCGTAAGCGCTATTTTTAACGTCGTTAGCCCGACGAACTTACGCTAGCTTACCTAGGGTGACTGCCATCCAGTATCGAAGAGATCATAAGAAACTCCATACTTAGCCTGAAAAATATCATAGCTTCTCTCCAAAGTATTTGGTCCTCGATCATCAATAAGTATACTTGGTAATCCTACAACAGGGTTAGTATAGTCCGAAAACCAAGGAGGTTTTGACTCCTTCACAAGACTAACAGTAGGATCTAATATAGAACAAGGATAAGAGAAAGGATCATGACCAGAATTGATTGGATAAGAACAAGAAAACTCACCAGGGCCATTCGAGAAGTGGCTCGTTACCGAGGGTATGTGGGTCGTTAACGACCCTGCTGGATCTGGAAGTGGCTCGATGTCATGCCTGGATCCACCTTTAGCTTCGTATTCCTTCAGGAAGGGGTCGTTACCGACCCATGGGGGATCGATAGGCTCCTCGGTAGGCGTCTTTTCCTTGTATTGCTTTGTTCCATTACTCAGGGAAGGGTCGGTATCGAGCCATGGTGGGTCGTAGACTCTTCAATACTACAACTAGCCACTTCGCTTATGGGCGAATTGAAATGAAATTCGACCTTCTCTTCTCCAATATCAAACGTGAGAAGTCCCTTCCTAACGTCTACACGTGCTCCTGCGGTGGCTAGGAATGGTCTGCCCAAAATGATTGGCACCGCAGGGTCCTCTGGCATGTCTAGCACAATGAAGTCGTTGGGGACAAAGAATTTTCCAACTCAGACAGGAACATCGTTAACGACTCCAGTTGCTTTTACAGAAGATCCATCAGCCATGTAGAGTTTCATCTTGACAGGCTCTAGTGGTCCCATGTTGACCTTGGTCCAGATAGATAATGGTAATAAACTAGCACTGGCACCTAGATCACATAGAGCTTTAAAACGGTGAGTTCCAATACCAATTGAAATTGCAACCTTACCTGGATCACCGAGTTTTTCTGGAGGCTTTATGGCATGGACCTCATTATGCAGCTCTGAGATAGATCTTTTCCTGCTCAAAATCTCTTTCAAAAATTTAGCGTAGGCAGGCATTTCATTAAGGACATCAGTAAATGGAATTGAAATATTTAACCCTTTAAGAATTTTGACAAATCGTCTAAACTTTCCTTCCGTGACATCATTAGACTTCGTAATCGGGAAAGGAAGAGTTTTTTACGGACTCGGGATAGAAAGAGACCTGGATCGAGGCCCTATCGAATTGACAAGAGGGTCGATCGGTGTAGGAGAAGGGTCGGTACCAACCCTGGGGGGGGGGTCGGTAACGAACTCAGAGTTCGATTCAGAAGACTTACCTGGCGTGGATGACTCGGTATCGAGCTGAGGAGCCTCGTTAACGACCTTGTTGGGGTCGGTAACGATCCTGACCGGGGTGTCATCTTCGTTTCCGTGCTCAGTGTCTTTAGTCTTGGCTCGATCTGGAAACTCCTTGCCACTTCTGAGGTGTATGGCTGCAATTTGTCCTCTAGGGTTCTCTTCGGGTCGGCCCAGAAATTGCCCTTGAGGTCTTAGAATCCGTGCAGCTAGGTTGCCAAGTTGGGAGTCAACACTCTTTTACCAGATCTCAAACTCTCCCCACCGTTTCATTTGATTGTTAAGATTGGCTTGGACTCCATCAATTTCATTCATCACTCCATTGATCCCTTCATAAAGTCCTTGCACCCAAGATGGTGGCTCTTGATAGCCTGGGGCTATGTAGGGAGGAGCCCATTGTTCTTGCTGAGGAGGTTGGCTCCCTTGGTGTATGCATAATTACCCCAGGTGGGCTGATTGTAATTCCTCCCTGTATAAAAAGTATCACCTTGGTTCCTATATGGATCCATCATGTAATTAGCTTTTTCATATGCCTCAGCAACTATGATTTCCCTTTCTCTCTGGATCTCCTCTATCTCAAAACAGAGTGCAGCAATCTGCTTAGCTAGTTCCTCATGTGTAGTCATGGCTCGAGTTTAGGGTCTACTTATTGGATTAGAGACAACTCGATGTCCTTCAGCTGGCACACACTGAAAGCAAAAACAAAAACAAAAAAAACGAAATCAAAAAGCAAAAACGGGTTCTCGGCGAGGGTCGGTACCCAACCTGAATAGGGTCGATAACGATCCTGGAGTGATCCCGTAAAAACCGAAACTAAAAAAAAAGAAAAAAACAACTACCTGTCGACAGGGTCGTTACCGAGCCTGGATAGGGTCGGTAACGACTTGACAGAGATCCTAGAAAATAAACAAAAAAGCACAGAAAATTGGGTTGCACAGCAGGGTCGGTACCGACCCTAGGGGGGGTCATTACCGACTCGGCCGAGTCCCGAAAAAACGTAAAAAGAACAAAACTTGGCACTATTGAAATCTCCCCGGCAACGGCGCCAATTTGTTGAGAGGGTTTCTTGACAACAAATAAATTTATATCAAGACCCCGCTGTGTATAGCAGAGTCAGGTTCGTCCACAGGGAGAAAGTTAGTGCTAATTTTTGTTACTTGTCACGCAAGCAATCAATAAAGTAAGGGTTTTAACAAGAAAGAGAGAGATTCTAAGGTAAAGGTGTCACCACAACAACAATTATGCAATGCTAACGCTATGAAACATAAAGATCATGCTTTTATAACATAAAGGTGTCAACTTTCGTCAACTTAAGCAAGTAAATCAATCAACTTTCGTTCAATCAATAAACCTACTATCTAATCTCTTCTACTTCAACTAGGATTGATCCACTTTCACTTCAAAACCCTAAATTGACTATTCTGATTCAATTTTTCTGCTTTCGCTTCAACTATGAATGAGAAATTCCCTATCAACTTTCGTTTCAAGGGTTAAGAACAAGAGAATAGATTCATACAATAAAAACAATCAAGACATGATCATAAACAAGCATGCATAACCATTTTTGGGTTTAACCCCAACCTTAGAGAGAGAGACTACTCACAAAGCATAATTAAAAACAACTGAATTCAATTAAATAGAAAGCTTACAACTTTGAATCCAAACAATAGTTCTTCCCTACAAATCCCCCTCGTTCTCCCTCTCACACGCCTCCTCCTCCTCTAACTTGAATGATAAGAAAACTAAAGAAGGGACAAGTGTATTTATAGAGAAACTATTCTATCTTAAATCTATCTCTAAGGAAATAAATCTATCTTAAAGCTAACTATAAGGAAATAATATCTTCTAATAAGATATCTCTCTCTCTCTATCTAATAACATAAAAGGAAATAGGATAAAAGCCCATTAATAGCACCGACTCTGACACCCTGCTCCTCGCGGTACCTCGTTAACGACCTTGACAGCCTCGTTAACGACCCTGTTCAGCACTTCGAACAGCTTTGAGTAAAACTTGCGTAGAGGATTCGTTACAACTCCGTTTGACTCGATTCTTTTTCCTATGTTCTTGTAACGAATTTCACTATCTCTTTCCAAGCTCAAACTTGATCTTCAATAACTTTACTTGAGCTCTTAATCTTCATCTTCTCTTCATTCTTGAGTGCTATCTTCACCGGCTTTGCTCCTTTCTTCAAAAGTGCTCCAAATAGCTTCTAAAAACCTACAAAACACCACCAAAGCTTATGTAGACTCCATATCTTAAGAAAATACGAAAACTTACACAAGCGACTCAAAACAAAACACAAAACTAAAGAAAAAGACTCAAACACACCAAAAATACACCCTAAAAACACGACTAAAAAGGCGGACATCAGATACTTTTGATTTTTTTTACAGCTTGGGATTCTGATTTCAAAATATTTCAAAAGGATGAAGACCCAATTCCAAAAAATTGAGTATTGGATAGAGAAAATGTAGTGAAAGAGAGCATCAAGCCGACACTTGATGTCTAAGAAGTTGTGGTTTGCAAGGAAGGTGAAGTCGCTAAATTTGAGCGTGAAGAAGAGTAGTTCAGCCATGGCTATTGGGCAACGAAGTTGTGTTCCACGACGAATTCCTGCGACGGTGCGGACGGGCGAACGAGGAAGAGTGAACGAGAAAGAAGAGTTTAAATTTAAGGTTTTAGGTGTTCAATCAAATTTGAATTTGGGTAGCCATAGATATGACTATACGACGGAGAAGATGCCCAAATTAAGAAAAAGTTTTGCTTAATATCTTAATTAAATCACATTTTAAAATCTAAATGTGTTTTTGAAAAAAATTAAAGAAATTGCCAAGTGAACCAATTAGGTGGTTGGAGCAGTAGATGGAGTGAATGGATGGAGCAGAAGATCCGGACTGATTAATGAAGGGCCTTGTTGTAGTTTTTTTACTAGTTTTAACTCTCTCGTACCTTGCACCATATTTTATAAGAGGTTCATTTGCGCGCACACAAATTTTGTAATTGCACACAATTATTCGTGCAACGACGATGCGCGCGAAATGATATTTCACTTAAGGGTAAAGTGGGGTTTAAAAAAATTACGGAGTTCTGGTGCCAAAGAGTCGCGTAACAAGGGAGCACGCAAGCTCATATCGCGCGCAACAAGGGCTCGCGCCCGTTGGAATCGCGGTACTCAAAAGGTAAAAAAGGGGTCAAATTTTGCCCTACAAATACCAATTTCTATTCTCATTTTTGGCATACCTTCATTCCACATCATTACCTAAAACTCTTGTCCGGAGAGGGAGAGATGTCATCGAGCGATTATCATCCCGACGAGGAGGAAGATTCGTCATCAAACGATAGTTATATAGACAAGGATGAGGAAGATGTACCAGGAGAAGACTACGGAACCGAATCCGATGCATCAAACGAGCCAGAAAAAGTATTTTTCATAAAGATTTTTCTAACTATAGTTAAAAATATGAATGTAGTAGTATCTTGAAATTATAGTATTACGATAGTGTAATTTATAATATTCTATTTATACATTTTCAAATCATAGATTGTCGGAATAGATTTTTTAATTGCTTTCTGCTACGA
Organism: Fallopia convolvulus; assembly: GCA_964016875.1. Taxonomy (NCBI): domain Eukaryota; kingdom Viridiplantae; phylum Streptophyta; class Magnoliopsida; order Caryophyllales; family Polygonaceae; genus Fallopia; species Fallopia convolvulus. Next base: position 59,275,292 of record OZ024729.1, read on the forward strand.
TAGCTCATACTCACTTGTAAGCTAGCCGATAAATATAGATGTGTCAAGAGGGTATTGCCCAGACCGGAAAATAGGATCATTTATAAGCCACTTACTGATACCCCGACCATGAAGTGTGGATGTCCGTTTAAATTGAATGGGGTGCGAATAACGGAAAAAATGGATGGATCTTAACTGTAAAATGCGGACAACAAATCATCGTCTCCCCACTAGTTTGGTAGCTCATCCATATGCGGGCCGATTGACAGCTGAGCAGAAGGAGTTTGTGAAACAGAAGTTCTTATATCTAGCCAACCCTAAGATGGTACTTCAAGAGTCGAGGACAAGATACCCGGGAAATGTGGCCTCAATTAGACAAATCTATAATATCAGGAAGAAGTTAATACTTGAGGATTGCAGAGAACTAATGGTGACACAATGGTCTTTAAAGTTCTTGAAAGATTGAGGATAGATTGTCCATCCAAGACGGAGTAAAGGGTTCTGATGCTATGAATGCCTTGTTTTTTGTCTACCCTACGAGTCTACGCATGCTGAAGATGTTTCCTTATGTCGTCATTATGGACTCCACATATAACCAATAGGTAAGTTATTTTAATCTGTAATCGACTTGATTAGTATTTTTCCATTGTCAATTTTTAAAATAACTTGTTTTGCTAGGTACTGATGAACCCTAAATAAACCAACGCTAGAAGACAAGAACGAGATTACTTTTATTCGACTTGGCAAACACTTGCTTTTATTTATCTCTTAGAACGAGGTTACAAACAGTGAGATTACAAACAATGGGATTATGAACGGCGAGATTATGCCCTAGATCTCTTTTTGGAGGATTCGAGGTCTCTGCCTCACAAGATTCGAGACCTCCTAACTACTGCGAGATTCTATCACTTAACAGATTTTTAAAGAGCTATACTCCGGTTGCTAGCCTAAGCCCGATGTCTTATGGCGAGGTCGAAGAGTTGGTTATGCACGCGGGGGTTGTGGTCTGCGAAGTGGCGTATCGAGATCTTTGATTGAAGCGAGGTCTCTTTGGGCAACTTTGTAATATCCATAGTTTTTTATGGATATTTTTGGAAATTTTCCGGGTATCTTTCTAAGACCCGTTCAATTAATCTCGTTGCGTGTTCCAATCGTACTAATGGAATATATTCCTAGAAAATTCTTGGTAATGTAATAAAATCATCAGAATCGATTTTATCAACCAACATGATTTTTAGGACCACTTCCATGAAAGAAGTATTTTGAGCGTGTGAGATCCGCGTAATTAATTATATACCCGTTAAGGTTATACTCTGAAACGGAAGCCTTTAAATTAAAAAATAGCAGGATAAAATCATCCGAGTTGATTTTATTGGTGTACATAATTTTTAGAACCATTTTCATAAAAAGAGTATTTCAATTCGAGATATATAATTTTATCGCCTTAACGCAAGTCCCAATCTAATACGGATATACACTTACCGACTTAAAGGGATTGCTATCCATTTTTTTTCTTAAGTGCTAAGCTATAATCATAGCTATATGATTGGTAAACGCAAGTTTTAATTTTTGCTTTGCCTTCAAATTTATGCCGCCATCTTCCGCTATATAAACATTTGTGGGTGAGAGTTGATTTGGGGGAGAAAAGTCATCCCATTCTCACCATTTCACATATGTTCAGCCAATTAAAACCTCAATTCTATTTTCTAGTATGAGGATCAAGCTCCACTTCTTTTAATTTATAAACCCCTTCGTTCAATCTTTCCATCATTTCTCCGTTCAACCTCCTTTCCACCGGTTCATTTATAAACTTCCTCCGTTCAATTCTAACAGCACCGGCTTATCTTCTCGAACTCGTCTCATTCAAATCAACCTCGTCGTTTAGGAAAGCTTTAAGGAGTTCTACTTCAGACTATTACCTTGATCAGCTTTAGGTCTGCTTTCGAGGCAAGTGAACGGTTCTCTCTTACCCTTTTTATTAAATGTGAATTTCTATTTCCATTTAATATCTCTTAATTGTTGGGAACACTTGTTTGCTAAATAATCGGAATTAGGTTTATTTATTACTTAGATTTAATGACTGTTCGTTAATTCATATTCTTATTCGTACTGTTAATACTGTTTAGGGTTGTTGATTGTGCTCTTATGTGATTGGAGATTCTCCTTTGAGATCTCTTTGTTGTGGATAAATTTTAGAACAGGGATTGCGGGTTTTGACTCGCATATCTCTTTATAATATACGTATTATGTTTAGAAAGTAGTGACGCACATGTGCCTACTGTTCTCCTTAATACTACTTTATGATAAACTAAAATAAACAAGGATGTGATATTGAAGGCTCCAACATCTCTTTATAATATACGTATTATGTGTAGAAAGTAGTGATGCACATGTGCCTACAGTTCTCCTTAATACTACTTTATGATAAATTAAAATAAACAGGGATGCGAGATTGAAGGCTCCAACATCTCTTTATAATATACTTATTATGTGCAAAAAGTAGTGACGCGCAATGTGCCTACTGGTCTCCTTAATACCTCGGGTCATGACTCTGCCTGCTCAACTCCGGATTGAGAGGTGCCCGCACTCTAGCTAAGTGCATTGGAACAATCATTCCTTGCGCGTTGGTATGAGACTCTTTGAGCTTCCACGTGGAAAAAAAAATCATTAAAGTAATAAAATAAACCTGTAACATGAAGTGAAAACATACTGTTGTGGATTAATATAGTACAAGATAGGTACTCGGGGATTCCGATTCCTCTATTATGTTGGCCCAATCTCCTCTGAGCTGCCAAATTTAATAGTCATCAACTAAATTAAATAGTTGTTTGACTAATCGATAAAGACTTCTCGAATTAATGCTGTGAAACAATAAAGTTATCACAAACATTATTTCTTTCGATGGAACCTCTCTCGTGGTGTCCTATCTCTAAAGAATTTTCGTAATTCTTTTCTTTTCGATGAAATCACACTCTTGTGATATTCCGTATGTCTTGGAAGTTTATATTCCTTTTTTAATCTGATGAGATCAGTACATTCTCTTGATGATTCCTCTACCTTTGGATTCTCATATTCTTTTCTCTTGATGGATGTAATAACCGTTGGATCATCGATCGATTGTAATTCGGAGTTCGGTGCCACTAAGTTGAGTTACAACCATGGAGACCTTTTCGTGCTCCACTTGCTAGTCTTCTTAGACTAATCCGTTCACCTTTCTTTTTCTTATGCACTTTTGTCTGATGTTTCTCGTCTCTTCCTTTTTGGAAACATCAGACAACAAAGGAGTGTTGCTTAGGAACAGAAGATGAAGCTAAGATGAAGCGAAGGAATGAAGGATTCAACTCAAAGCGACGTATCTGAAAGATGCTACTTAAGCTCAGGTGAAGACTATAGAGGAGCTGTCAAATTGAAAGGAAGTCAGTAAAGGAAGGAAGCTTTGGAAGACATGCTGTCTCCACACAAGCGTTTCCAGGGTTTTGAAAGTTAATTCCAGAAACAACGGTTCCTGTTTTATGTATTCTGCTGTAAACTCTTGTAACCATGTTATTGAATATAAGACAATATGTTTTTATCAGATTAGGTTATTTAAACATGTCTTTAGTCATTTACGGTCACTTAAGCCTCAACGGCCTTGGACGAAAAGTCTAAGACTGCCGGCGGTAACACTCCATTATAAGTCTGTAAAATGGGGGTGATACAGACTTGAAGTCTTTTTGTGGACCTTCACTTGGTTGTAGCGAGGTCTTTAACGATGATTTAACACGTCGATCTTCAACGAACAAGATAGTTCTTGAGTTCAAGATGTTTTTCGACCCCTTGCTACCTTCGAGATTCTCCTCTATTTATAGAGGTTTGAGGAACATGTTTTTGGCGTTTGCTCGATGTGGGACGCCCGAGATCAAGCTCTTTTATTGGTCAAGAGTGAGGCAGTTGATCATTGGTTGAGAATATGGTGGCCGCTGAGTGGTTAGATGGGGTGGGGATGTCAGCTTTTGAACAACGAGGTTTAGGTCTTGTCATGAGTTGGGGAGAGTCTGCCTCACCGTCCTATTTTATGAGCTTGACGAGGTCTGGACCTCGTGATCGCGGTTTTGAGACCTCGCCCGCGCAGGGATTTGCCTTTTTTAGATGGGTATGGCAAAGGCTCCTGAGTTTAACCTCGGGAATCCCGTCGGGTCCCATCATTCCTCTTACTCCGGTCCCACTGTTCATATTCCGCTACTTTGCACACCATCACAACCCCATGGCCTGGGGGTCTCGCTCCGAGGACCGCAGGTCATATGTGCGCGGTCTTTAACGGTCCCCGGTACTCAGGGTGCGAAGTCTCAGTTTTTGAGGAGCTTACTCAGCGATACTATCAGGGTCACGGGGAGCGAGGTTAGAGGTTTGGAGGTAACGAGGCTTGCAGATCCTTTTGCGAGGCTGAACACTTGGGTTTTTTTCTTAGGCTACAGATTTGACGAGCCCTGGGTCTGTTCTCCCTTATTTCATTAATGGGTCTTTGAAAGAGATTAGGCCCATTAAGCACTTTAGAACTGGGAGGGGTCCAAATTCGCGTTCTATAAAACGCCTTTTCACGTCCCTCTCCCCCTCATTCCCCATCTTTCTCATTTTCCTCTCTGAACACACCCTTTCTCTCTCTCTCTCTCTCTCTCTCTCTCTCTCTCTCTCTCTCTCTCTCTCTCTCTCTCTCTCTCTTTCGTTTTCGCGATCTCTGGCAAGCAGGCGAAGCATCTTCAACGGTTTTCAAGCTCGCAACGGTCTTTCTCTCGCCAATTTCCGACAAGTAAGTGATCGATTCTCCCTTTGCGTGCGTTTTTGGTGTGTTTTTTCTTTTACCGCCTCGTGCCCTAGACGGAGGCGGTGGTCTTCTGGCGTTTCACGCCGGTGTCACGGTGGCAAAACGGTGGGAGCGGGGGTGGCGTTGGTAGTCCGGCGATGCTCTCGAGCCCTTCGGTGCGTCAGCCGACGGTTGAGTTTTTTCGCCGCTCCTCTTTTTTCGAATTTCGAATATTTCTTGGAAAACCAAATGTCTCATCGTTTGGGTGATGGGATGTTTGATCTTTCAACCGTTGTCTTTCATTCTTCCCCTTTGCTTTTGGTGCCTCACATTCTTCCTAGGTTGTCCCATATGTGAGAGTAGCCCTAGGGTCTTGCGTCCCCTGCGCTACCACCTCGCGTTTTCTTTCTTTTTTGGTTTGTTCGACGTCTCAAAACTTCTTCTTTTCTAGGTGTTCACCTTTCGTGACATAGACCTCGCTTTTTCATGCCTAGAGGAGCCCCGTTGAGCCCTCCACCAGGCCTCGTATTCAAGCTTCGGGAGAAGTTTTATGAAGAATCGTCGAAGACCGTAGGGACCGTTGAAACCAGCGATTCCCAGAATTCGAGGTCTCCTTCGATTGTGTTCAACGACCCCTCCCCTAGCGCTTCCGACATCTCTGTTACCTCGCTCTTTCCCCAACTGCACACGTCTTCTTCCGGGGTTGAGATGGCCTCGTCTTCGATTTTTGACGAAGAGCTTGTCGGCCCTAACGCGCGGTCGTCTGACTCCAACGACCAGCCGAGCTTCTTTGCGGAGTATATTACCGATTATGTGTCGTGTATCCCTCCCATCCTCGAGGAGCGGATACCGACACAGAATCGGTAAGATACTCCGCAACTCAAGAACTATCTTGTTCGTTGAAGATCGACGTGTTGAATCATCGTTAAAGACCGCGCTACAGCCAAGTGAAGGTCCACAAAAAGACTTCAAGTCGCCCAAAGAGACCTCGTCTCAATCAAAGATCTCGCTAAGCCACTTCGCAGACCACAACCCCCGCATGCATAACCAACTCTTCGACCTCGCCATAAGACATCGGGCTTAGGCTAGCAACCGGAGTAGAGCTCTTTAAAAGTCTGTTAAGTGATAGAATCTCACAGTAGTTAGGAGGTCTCGAATCTTGTTAGGCAAAGACCTCGAATCCTCCAAAAAGAGATCTAGGGCATAATCTCGTCGTTCATAATCCCGTTGTTTGTAATCTCACTGTTTGTAACCTCGTTCTAAAGAGATAAATAAAAGCAAGTGTTTGCCAAGTCGAATAAAAGCAATCTCGTTCTTGTCTTCTAGCTTTGGTTTATTTCGGGTTTCATCAGGTACGACATGCCTTTATTGGAGATGGTTCGCTTCACTTGCACCGAAAATACATTTAGCATCGGGTTTGCATTTATGTCAAAGGAAGATGTTGCTAGTTATAGGTGGGTGTTAAGTCAATTGAAATTCGTGTACGACGAGCTTGGAGTCTAGGTGAATCCAATCGTGACAGATCGCGAGTAGTCTCTAATCAAGGCGATAAGACAAGTTTTTGGGGATGGAGTACAACATTTGTTGCGTCGGGTGCACATTAGACACAAAATCTTGGCGTCCGACCTAAAGGTGTTTGCCAACCCTGAAAATGTACCGGAGTTGTCACGCGGGTTTGCAAATACTTGTTGGGTGCTATTTTCGCCCACTATAGAGGCGACATTTGAATAAAGGTATATAGAATTGAAGAGAAGATGGCGAACGCATGTTGGGTGCTATTGCAGTAGAGTTGGTTGTTAAGGTGAAGGATCCCACCTTGATAAAGGGAGGTCTTGGGTCCAAATCCTGCCTCTAACACCCTGCAGGGTTATACAAGGTGTGAACCCTCCTACAGGTTGGGGTGCATGGGCTGTAGCCCCATGACATATGATTGAGCGCCACTAGTCAGATCGCCACCAGAGGCAAACTAGAGGTTGGCCCACTGGTCATATTGCCGCTAGAGGCAGGCCGGGAATGTGGGTACAGGTGGGCTTGATCACATAAAAAATGGTGTCCTTCACCTTGATAAAGGGAGGTCTTGGGTTCAAATCCTGCCTCCAACACCCTACAAGGTTATACAAGGTGTGAACCTTCCTGCATGTTGGGGCGCATGGGCTGAAGCTCATGACATGTGAGCACCACTAGTCAGATCACCGCTAGAGGCACAAGCCGAAAAGGTGGGTACAGGTGGGCTTGATCACATCAACACACCTAGTCATCATTAAAAGAATCAGCCCATACACCCGATTAGGGAAGATAAACTTCCGATGAAGTAGGGAAACCAATAAAATAAGCAAAAGCAATGGAATTATATGAACAACTCTCTTTATGGTGGAAAGGGGTAAGGATGCGATCAGATTTAAAAGAAGGAGGATCGATCGACTCGAAACAATGGGAGAAAGATTCGGAGGAAGAGATAGAATCGAACATGGTGAACAAGGGTTTGGTAAAGCACAATAAACAAAGAGAGAAGGGGAAAAGCGCACTTGAGAGGAAGAGAACTCGGGCGAAGTGCAATGATGTCTCTGAGGGTCTTAAATAGACCGATGGGACTCTTCCCTTGCAAAAACAACTTCCAAGACATTTCAAAAACCCTAAAAACTTTTGGGGGGGAATTTTGGCGAGTTTTTGGGAGGTATTGTTGGGTTGTCCCAACTTGGGCCCATTTCGACTTTCGGGAGAGGCTACTTCGATGGTGAATGAAGGCCCATTTCTCGCCAAGAATCAAGAGAAGGAGTTAACGGCTTGCGTAAAACTCGCCAGTAATGGCTAAGCCATTAATGTCATCTACGATATCCCCGGGATTACTAGCCAATAGAAGTTGACTATAAAAGACCAAGAGAATGAAGGATGAGGACACACAAAGATCTAAGCATTGAACCATAGATTCATAATCCCAAGCTTTGTTCTTGATTTGTGTAGTACGAGAAGCTGTTGTTTGGTTGATTCCTTTGTGTAAACTCGTAACAATCAATTTTAAAGTTTCATTCCTTTAATCCAAGTTCTAATTTCTTTCGTTATTCGTATTAAAAACCATCTATTGTATTTCTTACTAAATTATACTCTATTTGTGAGTTTAACGTGTTTAGACTGATTTTTTTGTTAAGGTTCCCTTATTATAACAGGTAATGCGTTAACGTGTTAATCCTGCTAAAACACTAACCGTGATTTTTGATGAACTTTTCAATCGTGTGGTGTAAAAACATCATTACCTGGTTCGCTTTCTCCCACCACCATGTTAGATGGCCAGATAAAAAAACACTTATGAAGAACATGCTTGTACGCGCCCAACTCTTCAGCCGCCAGGATAACCCTAGCCCAAAAAATCCTTAGATCAAGTGTTTGATGAAATCCGAAATAATATACGATGTAAACGAGATTTTATTAAATACTAACTCTCGGGATTTCATACAACCAAACGGTTTTCGTACATAGATTTTTCCTCCTTCCTGCCCTCCAGCTGATTGTTTTGTAATCCTCTTTACAATTAAAGTCATTTGGACTTTATACCTTAAATAGCGCGATCACACTCGGAGATCAAACACATCAAATCTAGGTACAGGAAAATATTCCTAACCCGGAGAGGTTTTTCGATCCTTTCTTTGGTCTTGCCTCCTTTCTATTTATATTAATAGGAAACTGCTTGCTTAGGTTTTAATGATCGATGTGGGATGCATGACCTGCTTGCTTTGATGCAGGAAGCTTATAAATTTGCAGCGTATGGTATGCCACGTGGGCATGAGATGGAATCATAACTATAACCTAAAGCGGAGGTTAAAAAAAAATTATTAAATGACACATGTCACTTTTAGATTGGATCACACCACCCTTTTTTTAAAACTAATCTTTTACAAAATAACCATTAATTTAAAAAAATAATCTTTTATTTTTGGATATGAAAAATAGGAAAATTATTAAGATATTTTTTTCTATATATTATACAAATATTAGAATATTTATTTTATTTTAGATAGAATGCATATGCTAGGTTTAAATATTATGCTCATATTTTTCTGAATATGTATAGTTTTAAAAAAATATATTTACCTATATTAATTTAATCAAAATTTAAAATATATAAATAAACAATTCTTTAATTCTGTAAAACCCGTGCAGGCGAGAACTAAAACTAGTTGATCCTATTTGGATCTTATCAATTCGGCCTTGTACGTTCATATACATGTATGAATGTTGGCTGGTCTTAAAGCATAACCGACATTTTATTTGGGCCAAGCAAGCATGGTTTTATTTGTTGGGCCAACCCAATGCATATTCACATACCCATTTGAATTATATGTATTCTCCCACGAGTGTACATGTGTATTTATAATCACACACTTGTATTTTTTGATCTTGTGTAATTCAGTTTTAAACCTTTTTCCAAATTTAATATGCATGTTTTGCCATCGGTTAATTAGCGATTATTTCGCGCACCATCAGTGTTGAACAAGATTCTTCTCGCATCCTCCTAAAGGTTCACCAACACCCGATCCACCATGGTTGTCGCCGTCAGCAAACACCAACCAGTAGCACATTGGGACTTTAACTCTCCCATTCTAGGAGTATCATTAATCTCCCATGGTTTTAACCCACTAGCAACGCTCTTTTCTTTCACTCAATGGTAGTAACAATTGTCATTAAAATATACAAGATAAACTTTTCTAATGAGATTCTCATTCTTTTAATCCTTGTGAGGTAGTAGTTTCATTGTATTCTAGCTCAAGGTATTCTTTCCGCCTCAAGTTTCATTTGAAGTCCGGGCTTTGGTTCGTGGTTCGAGATAATGTTTTGGTGTTGTCCGGATGGTGTGTTTCTTGTGCATTTTCAGGCGAATTGCCACACCTTCTTCAGTCAGCTTCATATTGTCTTACTACCCTGCATGGTCTTTAGCCTCTCTACTACTTCACTTGGTGTTTGTTGTTTGTTTTGCCTTGTTCCTTGAATGTTTTGTTAGTTTGTTTTCGTTTGTTTATTTGTTTACCGAGTCATTTTAAATGTCTTGTACTTCAAATTGTTTTCCTTATATAAAAAAACATATTATAATTTTTAATTAAAAAAAATTCTCAAACAACTTTAGCCAGCCGCCCAAGGTAACAAAGATAACACATGTGCTAGAGTGAGGAGTCTATGCCTTGTTTCACTTGTGGGTAAAAATAATTTTTTGGGTGAAAATTTATTTTAGAGCGTGTGCTATCAAGAGGATTCACTCTTCTTAAAAATAGGGAGAATTGCACATATTTTAAGACTATTAAAAATTGTTTTTAGATCAAAAAAGCTTTTAACCTCAAGGAGTTGGTCTAGTGGAGCAAGACAGGAATCGGGTCTGACACATTGTAGGTTCGATTTCCTGTCCTTGGATTGGGGGCACCATCCCATCACCCTAAATTTTTTCTATCAAAAAAAAAAAAATCAAAAAACTTTCATGATGAAAGTAAAACACGACCTAGTGCACGTCGTGGATACTTGACGTCTTAATGGCCTTACACATCGACGCGTACATTACACGTGTCAACATAATGCTTATTGCTTAACATATCCAAAAGAATAAAGTAGCATCCGAAGCCGCTTTGAAATTGGGTATGTGGTTCTTGTCTGATGATTTTTGGTAGTAGCAGACTAGCAGGCATCTTTGACACCTCTCTTTTCTGTTTCCTCCTACTCTCTACCTCTTCGTTTCATCACGATTCACCACCAACCAAAAGGATAAAGGAACTTGTCACGAATACCATCCCGAAATGGCTTCTCCACTCGGCGGACTCCGCGATTCTCATGCTGCTGCCCAGAACTCAGCCGATTCTGACGATCTCGGCCGTTTCGCCGTCGATGAACACAACAAGAAACAGGTCTCCTCTTTTCTTCTCTTTGGAAATTGATTTGATAATTTCTTTCGTACTAGGTTTTGGACGGTAGAACGGGGAGAGGGGGAGCCGTTGCTCATCCTCTCTCCGGGCACGAGCAGGGTTTCAGTTGATCCTTTCCGGAGGATTCAACTTGTGAGTATTGATTTTATACGGGGTTTCAAGTCTTATCGAAATCCGCAAACGAGATCTCGGATCTACCCCCTGCAACTGCAATACTGTATCCGGGGAGTTGAACGTTTTGTGGACAGAAATGCGATTTCTCTTCTGTGCTTGTTTAATCCTTTGGCTCTGTGCTTGTTTAATCTGTGGGAAATTTTGGTTATGAAGGAGACCGTTTGTGTGATCCTAACTTGTGGTTTTTAATTTTATTATTTTTTGGGGACAAAGAATGCGCTTTTGGAGTTTGCGAGGGTGGTAAAGGCTCAAGAGCAAGTTGTTGCTGGGACATTGCACCATCTCACTATTGAGGCCATCGAAGCCGGCGAGAAGAAGCTCTATGAAGCAAAGGTGTGGGTGAAGCCATGGATTGACTTTAAGGAACTCCAGGAGTTTAACCATGTAGGTGATGCGCCTAACATTACTGCATCAGATCTTGGTGCCATGAGAGGTAAATAGAAACCATGTTTGAACTGAACTTGGATGCTAATGATTATATGATTATTTTGGACCCATGCGTTATTTTCCTCGAGACAATTTTTGGCAAGATATAATGCTTTGGTGCTTAGAATTGAATGATGTAGAATTCATGCAAATTTACTTTTGTTCTATCTCTTCAACAGATCGCAATTACTCTTCAGACTTGTATATATTTTCCTCTTCGGTGCTCGTTTAGAAAATAAATAATAATGTTCTTCTTAAAAGCTATTTTTCATGCCCGTAAGATTAAGGCTTGAGAAGATGTGTTCCAACCAAATCAAGGCTTGAGAAAGGTTGCTGGTGCTATTCTTTGATGGGAGTTATTTGCATGTGATTGAGAATGTCTGCTGCTCTATTTTTTCGTATTTAGTGAATTGTTGTATGGTGCTTGAACCATCTTTTGCAAACAGGAGATCCACCTACAGGATGGCAGGAGGTTGCTGCTCATGATCCTGAGGTGCAAAGTGCAGCAAACCATGCTCTGAAGACCATTCAGCAAAGATCCAACTCCTTGCTTCCATATGAGCTCCAAGAAGTTGCTAACGCAAAGGCCGAGGTATGCCCTTTCCTGAATCTGATTTAGATTCCTAGCAATCTTCCTTGGTGCTGCTTGATGAGCAAAGATCACACAGTCTTGAACAAAATTCTTAAGACTCTTTTTGGTGTATTTATTTAGGTGTTATTTGGTTTGGGTAAAGAAATGGGAGAGAAGGGTCAAAACATATTAGCTTAATTGGATTAGGTATTGATATAGCCCCTAACCTCAATAAGAGTGTTTGGAGACAAGATTTTTCAATAGCATCCCCCCTCACACCTAATGCCCATGTACAAGCACTATTGGGTTTTCACTTTTCAGTCTCCATCAGAGAAGGATGGAATCAAGATGAAGATAAATATATAAATTTTTACTTTGTAGTAACTAGTAACATTTGTTTGCACCAAAAAAGAGCACGAACAATAAGTGGATAGTGATTCCATTCTTTATAGGTTTAGAAAAAAAGTGTCTGGTTTGTTTGCCTGTTTATCATTCATTCCCACTTAAACAGAGATAAGGTTGCTGTTGAGATTCCATTTGATGGTAGTAGGTTTTCTGTTCTTATTACAAGTGATTTATTATTCTTAATTATTTTTAAGAAAAAAACTGTTCATCCATATGGTTCTTTCGTGGCAGGTTGGGGATGAATCAGCAAAGTTCAATATGGTCCTGAAGGTGAAGAGGGGAAGTAATGAAGAGAAGTTTAATGTGCAAGTACACAAAAACAGTGATGGCAACTTCCACCTTAATCAGATGGAGGCCTATGATGCTCATCAACCTTGAACCCTGACTTGCTTGCTGTAGCAAACAAAAACTGCTTGTAACCTTTTTCTTTTGGCATAACATTAATGTTTTCTTATAATTTTCTGCTTGTGTGTTTCCTTTTGTTCTGCTGCCTGTTTAATGCTGCATCTGCCCTTTTTCACCGGTTAATTTCATAAACCGGCGTAGTTCTAATTTAAGGTTGGGTTCGTCTGAAATTGTTAGCTTAGTCCGTAAGCATGGCATCTTCTGAAATTGAATCCTCTACCGTTTGTCAATATTAAGGGCTAGTTTCTGTAACTAAGTACAGTATTGGAAGTTTGATAACGTAAAATTAAACAGTTTGTATAACTATTATCTGATGGAGTACTGAAAAATCCAAGCGCTAGGTGATCGAAGCAAAGGGAGAAAGCGAGGGAACATACCATGTACAAACTAAGAATTCGAGGTAATAAAATGATGATACTCTCGAATGACCGTGCACCCTATAAAAAAACTTCAACTTAAAAAGCCGAATGCTCCATATCCAACGCACACTCAGCCGAAAAATGCGGCTTCATATCCAACGCACGCTCAGCCGAAAAAAGCGGCTTCACCAATATATGAACGTGTAGAATTAACTAAAAGTCCAAGGATTTCAAAGCGAGTGAATAACTCTCGCGATGCCCAAGTACAAATTGCATGCTCATCTCACAAAGCGTCCGCCAGCCCTTCTTGCACAATGCGTTCAATGAATAGATGAGAATCTACGGGGAGCCTAGTTAGCGATGACGACCATGATGTCATACACCTCACACTCCACCAATCAACAATCAGATACCTTGAAGATCCAACAAATCTTCCCTTGGAAGACCCCGAAACTCCAACTGGAACCGCACCTTCAACCAATTTACAAAGCAACACATCACACATCTCACATTCCGCCAACCAACAATTGACACATCAAAGATCCAACAAATCTCTTCCGCATTGGAAAATTCTAACTTCCAACCTCTCACAACATATAAATAGCTAAAGGAAAGATCACAAGAGTCGGAAAAAACATCTCTAGTTTAAGATCTTTTCTTATTAATAGAAGGTGTTGAAACTTTCTGGAGAACTTCGTTATATACGAGGAAGAATCCTAAACATTCTAAGCCTTTTATTTTAAAGAAACACCGAGAGTTGTAAAAGCTTCCTAAAGGAGAATAATCACAAACTGCATAATCTCTTTTAAAGGACGCGTGAGTGATTCTCATGCGCATAATAAAGAGGGAGAGTTCTTGTATACATGGTTTCTATTAATTTAAATCCTCATACTTAACGCTCGTTTATTTCATGTTTTTACACTGGCGCTGATCGTGGCTGGGAAGGCCCGACTTCAGAAGCTCACATCACTCAAATGACTTACAATTTCTTCCCACGACACCTAGAAAATGTGCTCTGGGGGCGCGCAAAACAACTTCCCACAACACCCTAACGCCATGTAGAATTGGAACTACAGGGTCCAACAACAAGGTTGGCCCTACAGTGCACCACCGAGCTGCCCTTATGGCCCACCGTCTAGTTGGACTTACACGGTGCAACAACCAAGGCGATAGGCTCCACGACCGGCATGGCAAGGCACCCAACATCCATACCTTAGGTACGTGCAGAATTACCTTGGAAACGCGCTCGTTACTCCTGAAGGGCATCATGAGGAGTATATCCTAGAATATGTATTAAGTCCACCGTCCGGGGATGCACCCACAAGTTCCCACAATGTACAAGCCAACTCCACCAACAACTTGCAAATTGAGGTTGATGAATGTGAGCATACACATATCTCGGTTTGTTCCAGATCACACATCGATTTGTAAGGTCTGTAGAGAGATCACATGGGGACCGTTGGATTATCCACATTATTCGAGGAGATACAGAGCAAACCCATGCCTATAAGGGCTTGTAGAAGCCACACATGGGTGCTTATAGCACGCGCGGGAACACTGACTCCAAAGACAATCTCAAACACTTCATGGTCCATATGTGCATCAACTCTTACAATGATGCGATTTTCTGCAGGTTTTCCCTACCACCCTAGAAAAGGAGGCCCTAACCTAGTTCATTAGTCTCCACCTCGGGACGATCGCGTTGTTCAGGCACCTGGAGGAGGTATTCGTGGCCCACTTCAATGGGGCGAGGAAGTGTAAGAAGAACACGCGCGACCTAATAGGGATCAAGCAGGCTGAAGACGAGGCACTCGACATTTTATTCACAAGATTCATCACCATTGCGGAAAAAATAATCCATATGGAGGACATATCGGCACGAGACGTGTTGACGAGCAACTTTACTCGCGTGTCGTTTAAAACTTATATCTTCAAGAAATCATTGAAGATGTACGAGGCCCTCTGTGCGTTGGTCACCAAGGAGGTGTACACCGAAGAGGGATCATATCAAAGCCTGTGGGCCAAGGGCAAGGACTGTGCCAACACTGCAACACAAGACAAGTTGATGAGGTATTTTTCAGTCGTTATACCTATCAAAGAACCTAACTTAACCAAACTGAGTAGAATGGTAAGTAAGGGTCGATCCCACAGAGACTCGTGTAAGTGTGTTTTACTTAAGTACCAAGTAACAAGATGATTGGGGGGTTATGATTGATTTTCTAATCTAAGATGAAAATTAAAACTAAATACGAATGCAAAGATGATTATAACAATATGAGACAAGTGTGTTCAACTAGTTAAATTCGTTATGATGTTGCTTTGTTGATCATTGATTCTCTTGGTTCTAAATTCAATTGAATAATCTATCATGGATTTTGATCCAAACTTCAGGTTTAGTTGATAGAACTACCAGTGTAACAACCCTAATCATCTAACAACCTAGAAGACCTTTTAGATTCAATTAGACAACAACATAAAGATTCGAGTATCGATTGAAACAAGCACTTAGAGCAACCAGACATCTAAGTGACATGTGAATTTATTCCCTTACACAACGGAATAGCCCGACCAGGTCTAAACAATTTAGATTCTACTTTATCTAACTAATCCCAATCGAGAATTAATCAAATTAGTTGTAAATTTACCTAGAAATTCTATTAGGTGATCAAGCTAACAAAATCCTAGATAAGCTTTGATTCAATTAAGCATAGGGAATACAAACTACTCAAGTTTGTTGAGAATCAATCAAACCTCACAACTCATGCAAATCACAACTTCAATTAACTAGTCAAACAAAAGAGATTTAGCAATGCAAAATTGTATTTAAGAAAACTTACAATAAAGTCCAAATGTTGCCTCTTGAGAAAACTCTCTAGGAAAGAAACCCTAGTCTCCAAATTGCAATTATAATTTTTTCCAAGAGAGAGAAAAACAAAGAGAATTTAAGTATCTCACACAACATAAGACTAGCCCAACATGAAGCCCAATAAGTCGGCAAAACTTCTCGCGCGAAGCGCGGGAAAAGTCCATAAAGCTCGGCCGCACAATTTCTCCCTTTTCTCTCTATTGGAATTGCGCGGGTACATGAAAAGCGCGACCGCTCTTTTCCTATCCTGCCCGCGCTTTTCCCTTCAGTTCAGGATTTAAGTGACACTTCATAGGCCGTTTTGACCCCCTTCGAGTTGGAATTTGGACTTGGAGTGAAGACATGAATTGTAGCTCTTTGAATTAGCTTTCCAATAATACCAAAATCAACTTCATCAAACCATTTTAGCTCCCAATCGAAGCCTTACAAGATAGAGGTGTCTAAACAACAACCCCAATGCATAACCCAAATTTAAGTGTTCTTTTCCCACATCCTCTTGGGCCTTAATGATCATCAAAAGTGACTTGCATAACTTGACCGAGCTCCACATGCACTAACTCCATCATAGTCCTCTAAGATCTGTCTCGTCCATGCTTGTTTGCCTAAACATCTACAAAACCGAACAAAACAAGCGCAAAACCTGAATTTCTTAAAAAACCTAAAAACATAAGAGCTAGACTAAACCAAGTAAAATAAACATAAATATGCATCCTAAACACTACCTAAATGCAAGCTACAAATTCCCACATGTGTAAACCTTGCTTGTCCTCAAGAAAGATACAAATCCAAATCACACCACAACATTGCAATCATGCATTCATCTCATAATCCATTGAGCAAGTCAGCATATAATTGCAACTTGAACAAGACATCCTAGCATGCATTAGACTAAGCATAGAGAAAAGATCATTCACCCATTCTAGATCTCACCATGGATAATGTGTTTGCTCTCACTCTCAAGTGTTTAAGGGACATGTATTTCACTCAATATCAACAATGAAAAACTAGACTACCATAGGCTTGTATCAACATCCTAATTCTCCACCGCTATGGACCAAACACACAAAAAAAAATCATGAAGACTTTTTAAGGGTTGTAACGGGGCCAAGGTAATGAGAATTTGGAAGGGATCATATTTGGTCATGTGGTGCTAAATCCGGGAAATAGAACATCCTAAAACCAAATCTCAACACACTTCACACTTTACTCCTCAACACCTCCAACTCAACTTTACAAACTCTTTACATTCAATTAAGCTCATTGTTTCTTTCTTTCTTTCTTCCCACTTTTTCCTCTTTTCCAACTCGTTCTTTCACTTATGAAGATTACTATCTTTGAAGCTCATCATCATTTTCTTCTTTCTTTACAACATATTTTGCATCTTCACTTTTTCCAAATCTCACACTAGAGTTGTATTTCCTTTCTTCCACCTCTTCTTAAAACTCCCCCATACTTATTCACAACTCACACAAAAAACACGACCTAAAGTCCTAAATTCCGGATGGGTCAAGCTTAATAGGCTAGGGATTATTTTGTGGAGTTTATCAAAAAAAGGCTTTAGGCTCAAAGAACCGGGGTGTCAAAACATGGATCTTGTAAGGTAGGAAGGGAAATAAAGGATAAATAAGAAACATGCCTCAATCATATTAATGTCATGCATTTTAGTCATGAAAAGCAGTCTCTAAAAAGAGTCATAACGCAAGTTCTAGAGCTAGTAATTCACAATGATGCACTCAAGAATAAGAGAATAATATATCAATGAAAGGCCAAATAATCTCACAAGGTAACTGTATCTAGAACTTCAAAATAAATCTAAAACTCAAGCTTTTATGCATGCTCAATCTTATAATCAAAGTAAGTAATCAAAGATCATGCTCATATCATAGAAACTTTAGCATATCATGCAAATCATGGGTTAGGATCGCATCTAAGCTTAGGAAAATAATAGGTCATACAATAGAGAAATAAGAACGTATATTGTAATATTTTTTTGTATTTTCTGATTTTTCTAATTTTTTTTTATTTATAGGATTTTAATCAATGCAAAACATAAATTAAACATGCCTAATCTAATGCAACTAAATGAATGGAAACAAGTATTCCCCTTCCCCCATGCTTAAACCTTACTTTGTTCACAAAGTAAAGTAAAAAGGGAAGGAGAAAGAAATACTCACAGAAATCTAGCTATCCGGGTAATGCGGCAGGTAATCCGACGTGGTGATGGTGGGTACTCTGACGGTAGCGGTAACCTCCGGACTTAGGATATTTATTATACTAAAAAAACTACCTAGAAAAGCAAAAGATTTTTACTGTAAAAAAAACTACTCTAATCCTTGGGCTGCCTCCCAAGAAGCGCTAGCTTATTTAACGCCATTAGCTTGATGTTTAGTTTGATGTTTAGCTTGATGTGCACACATCTCAGAAAAACATAAGTAACACAATGATAAATTCAAGATGCCTAATATAACTTTCAAAGACCGTTTGAATTTATCAAACATGTGTGCCCAATTGGCATGAAATGACATATGATCAAATAAATTCATCACAAGTGGTGAATCAAAGCACTTGGTAGCAATACCACTTTTATCCAAGATGAACTCCATGTATTTTTGATCTTCCACCTTGTGTTGTAGACTTGGTTATTCATCTTGCAACTCCATAAACTCTGAATGTGAGAAAGTGGGGAAACTAAAGCATAGGATTTCAAGGCCTAACATAGGGTACACCATGACAGCGGGAGCCTTAACAGATGTATCGTGTTGATTTTCTCCCTCATGGTTGTCTACTTCATCAACAAAGAAGTCATCATGATCGGCAAAATAATCTTTTTCCAAAACCACAGAATACTCAAACTCATGACTCCACATGGGTGAAGATGACTCAGGCTTCCTAGGCTCTGTAAGTATCTCTATGCTAGCAGAGACTTTATTTGGCTCTTTGATGATTTGCTCAACTTGACTTGTAGGTGCAAATTCATATTGGGTGTTTTGAGCAGGATAATCGCACTAACACGTTACCTACTAAAATAGGGGAAATCCTAACCAAAAAAACAATTGTAACACGTTATGAACTATAAACAAGATATAGAATCAAGTAAAGGATAGAGAACAAAGAGCAAGCAAGTTGTAATGCGTATATTGCGATCGTAATTGTAGACAAATCTCTCAAAAATGTATAAGAACACTCGGATGGAAATGGAATGAATAAACAGAGATGAATTTAGCTTCTAGTTTTGTTCAGAGTGCTTGTGCAGATCCCACCATTGTTTTCGCCTCAGCCTTGTTTTATAGCCTTCTCTTCGGTTTGGACCGTTAGTGGGGTGTTCAACGTATCCCGGAGATCTCGCCACCGGAATCCATGAATTAGCCGTTTTTGCGTATTAACTATGGGATTCGATATTTCCGTCACGTCTTAATTACCTCCTCCAACGTCTCATCCCAGCCACGCCTTAAGCATCCACTCGGCCCTTTCTTGCTAGCGATCAATACAGGCTGACCTTCTTGGGCTTGCTTTGCCTTTTTGGGCTTGTTTTAGGGAGGCCCAACAATACCCCCTCAAAAACCCGGGAAAACTCCCTCCACCGCTTTTCTAGGGTTTTTGATTTTGGTTTCTCGGAAGTTGTAGTGCGTAAAAGCATGTCCCATCAACTCTTATTTATAGCAGTCATGATGGCTTCTGAGACTTCAATTGTGCTTCTCGGTATCCAGGTACGTTTCCTCCTACTTTCGCTTCTTCGTCTTCAACTTCTCTTCTTCCCTCAACCATGGCGGTTTCTGGTTCTTCCCCTATCTCTGGCTGTCTTAACCCGCATGTACCTCCTTCCCTAACTTCATCCAAAATTCTCACTCCACTCCATCGTAGAAGTAGTATTTCAGAAGACCCTCACACTTTTGCGTTTTCCGTGGGATTTCCATCTTCCGCGGAAATCTTTCTTCCTCCCCCTGGGATTTGGGCTGATTTTTATAGTGATGACTGGGTTTGCTTGTACGAGTACCCTTTCCGCATCGGACATCTCTTTCCCTTCTCCCCATTAGTTTTCGATTTCCTTTCTACTCTTAACGTCTCCCCTGGTCAAATACTCCCACAAGTCTGGAGATTATTACTGTCGGTTGACCTGTTATGTTCCTCCCATGGTCTCCCTTTCAATGTTGTCGACTTTTTCCACAACTACCACCTTTCCAAAGGTGGCCTGGGTCGATTGACTCTAAAAACCTTCCAAGACAAATCTGACCTAATTTTCAACATTTCCAAGTCTGATCGGGGCTGGGCCGACAAATTTTTCTTCGTAAAGCTTTCTTCCCTGGGGATTGACACAACTTTCTTAAAAACTCGACGGAGGCCAACATGTAGTGGTTCTTTCTTTTACTTCCACTTTGTTTGATTCTTTCTAACTGTTGATCACTTCTATGTTGCATGCAGAGAATTTGTCTTCCCCTCAACCACGCTCAGTGTCGGTGCAAGTAGTATCTCACATTGAAGCCATTCCATTGGAGGAGAGGTCTTACCCTAAACTGGTACAGGCGTGCTTTGCTGATTCAGAAGACACTGAGATGTCGAGTACGCTACGTCTTTCTTTTACCTTTTACGTTATTGATTTTTCCCCTTGTAACCTCTTTGTCTCTCTGCTAACAGGTTCCAGGACCACCCGTTCCACTACTGCACTTGCCACTATGGAACAAGTAGAAGCTCGGAAGAAGAGGAAGGCTGAATCAACCTCAACTACGGATACTTCATTAATGATCTCTGACCCAAAGAAATCTTCCGAGGCTCGGGTTTCCTCTCCTAAGAAGAAAACCAGTTCGAACCTTTCCGATCTTCCAAAGATGATGATGTCTCTAGACATGGCCGCGGAAAAATGTCTGAACTCCTTGGCGCCTCTTCACGTGGACTGTTCTCGAGGTAGGGAAAATCCACCTTCTTTCCTGGAATTCTTCGGCGAAATTCTTGCGGCACAATGGCAGGTATGTTTTCTTCAGTTGATGTTACTCCATGATCTACTCTTTGCCTGATTCTCTACTTTTCTGTGCAGGGCTTGCAACTTTCACTCTCCGCTTTCGAAGCCTTTTAAGGACTTGCCGGACCAACTGGCTCAAAGCAAGATCAGCCTTCAACTCGAAAAGGATAGGAGTACTATCTTGGAACATGAGAAGGCCGCTCTAGAGAAGAAAGTGCGCGAATTGGTGGATAACTTCGAGCGGGTTTCGAAGGAGTCCAAAGAGTGGAAGGAAAAGTTCACAGTTTCTTCTGGTAAAGAATCCGCTCTGGCTAAGGAAATCGAGGATACTGTGGATTACTTGTCACGCCGAGCTCAAGTAGAGATGATGGAGGAATTCGCAGCTGGGAGGCACACTTCTTGGGATGCGGTAAAGGAAAGAGAGTTGTTCGAGAGTTTATTCTCTGATGAAGTGATCGCAGCTAAGAAATCTTCGGTTATTGATGATATTGCTTATGTTGCCAAGGAGGTTGCTCAAGTGGAAATGGAGAACCAGTCCAAAGAATGATCTTTTTTACTCTTTCGTACTCGTTAAACTCTGAACACTTTCCTACCCCCAGTATGTTGGGGCTTTAAACTCTTGTTTTGTGTGGCCGCTCGTTCTAGGGCCTTGGTGTGGACATGTTTTTCCCCTTGTTGGTTTTTAGGGGTTTATGTTTACTTGATGCTTTAGTATTTGCCATGGTCTTGGATCTTTTGTTGTCTTTTTTGCAGGTCAAACAGATTTGTTGCAGAGGAATGAAGATCGACACGTTTGAGACAGACTAACTTGTTTGTAAAAATGTATAGTTTAGTGGTAAACTTTCCGTTGTACAACGCTTCTTATGTAAGATGCAAAGAGAGAGAGAGAATAATGCACTTGTCTGAATGTAAATACTTGCAATAAAATTTTTAATCGTGTTACAAATATTTGGTGAAAACTCCTCTTGCTCTAGAGTCTTTGTTACATGTTGTCGTCTCTTGCATCTTATTGACTAGTCGTTGTGTGCACAGCGTTGCCTGATCATAAGGCGAGGGCCTTTGTTTTAGCCTGTAACGTCACAAGGCGTCCCTTGTTAGTTTTTTTTTCGAAACCGTTGTTGTCGTATGTATAAAGATGTAATGATATAATGTGAAAGGAAAAAGTTTGTGAAATATACCTTGTCGCGATTCATGCATTTCAAAAGTGATACAACTTCAAGTTCATCGCGTTCCAACTTCTGGGGATCGTCTTTCCATCTTGTGACATCAACTCGTAGGCTCCTTGTCCTACGATCTTCGTGATCTGATATGGTCCTTCCCAGTTTTCCCCCAACTTGCCAGTATTCAACTCCTACGTATTCTGGAAGACTTTCCTCAATACCCAATCTCCCACTTGGAACGCCTTTGCATTAACGCGTTTGTTGTAACTCCGGGCTACCCCCTGTCTGTATGCTGCCATACAAACCGATGCCTCATCTCGTAATTCGTCTACCATGTCTAAATGGTGTAATAGGTTAGGTAGGTTTGATTCTTCGGTAGTGAGTCCATATCGAACTGTGGGCAAAGTTACTTCTACTGGTAACACTGCCTCACATCCATAAACCAAGGAGAAAGGTGTATGGTCTGTGGCAGTCTTAGGGGTTGTTCGATCTGACCATAGGATAAGGGGTAACTCGTCTGCCCATTTCCCCTTTGCTTCTTTGAGTCGCTTCTTCAAGTTGTTGATGATCACTTTGTTACTTGCTTCTTCTTGACCATTGGCTTGAGGATAACGTGGTGTCGACATCACCAACTGAATGTTGTATTGCTGGCAAAATGATCTCGTCTTGTCACTGATGAACTGGGATCCATTGTCGCACACTATGGTGGATGGTATTCCGAATCTACTCAGGATGTTTCTCTTTATAAAAGAAATGACATGGGTGTCTTTGACTTCTTTGAAGGCTTCGGCTTCGATCCACTTGGAGAAGTAGTCAGTCATTTCTAGGATGTAGACGCGTTGTCCTGAAGCTGGAGGAAGATTTCCCACGATGTCCATTCCCCATTTCATGAATGGCCAAGGGGAAGTTATAGGATGCAACAACTCCGAAGGTTGATGTGGTATAGGTCCGTGACACTGGCACACGTCACACTTGCGAGCGAACTCTACTGCGTCTTTGTTCATGGTAGGCCAATAATAACTCATCCTGCTCGCCTTCCTTGCCAAATTACGACCCCCTGTGTGATTTCCGCATTCTCCATCGTGTATATCTTGTAACACCTTCTGTACCTCTTCTTCTTTTACGCACCGGGCGTATATTCCTGACGACATCCACTTAAACAAGATGTTATTCTTAACAGTGAAAGTGGAAGCTTTTACCTTAAGTCGTTCGGCTTCTTCCTTGTTGTCTGGCAAAACTCCATCTCGTAACCACTTTAGATAAGGGGTTACCCATGAAATGTCTTCATCAGAGCCTCGAATCCCAAACATGTCTGCCTCCTTGGTTATAGATGGCGCATCAAGGTACACGAAAGGTATCTTGTTGTACTCTCTTGGGTCGATTGCGGATCTGAGGTTGGCTAAAGTGTTTGCTTGCGTGTTGGCATCTCGGGGAACTTGTTTTATCTCGAAATGTTTGAAATGCTTTACGATCTCTTGAACTTTTTCCAAGTACGCCTTCATCTTTGAATCCCTGGCAACATACGAGTTCGTAACTTGATTTACAATAAGTAACGAATCACAAATTACCTCGATCTCTTGTACATTCAAATCCTTAGCAACAAGTAACCCTGCAATAAGCGCCTCATATTCTGCTTCATTGTTAGTAGCTTTGAATGTGCATCGAATAGCTTGGGCTATCCTATCCCCCTGTGGTGACTTCAGGACTACCCCCAATCCTACGCCAATCTAGTTCAACGCCCCGTCTGTATGCATCAACCATTTGCCATTCCCTGTCACGTGCAACACATCTTGGTCTTCATGCTCTGAAGTGGTAGGAGTGAAGTCAACCACAAAATCGGCCAACGCTTGAGACTTCATTGTTGTTCTAGGCTCGTACATGATGTCATAACCATTTAAGTGGATCAACCATCTTGTTAACCGACCTGACAATTCTGGCTTTGACATAATACTCTTCATTGGATAATTAGTTCTCACAATGATAGAATGACTTTCGAAATAAGGACGTAACTTTATTGAAGCCATTAACAAAGATAGTACTAGTTTCTCCACGGGGGAATACCTGGTTTACGCATCGAGCAATGTTTTACTTACGTAATAAATGGGCAGCTGGTCTCCATTCTCTTCTCGGATCAAGACGGCACTCACTGCTACTTCGGTCACGGCCAAGTATACATATAACTTCTCGCCTGGCTTCGGTTTAGATAATACATGTGGGTTAGCTCCGTCCACTCGAACGACTTGTTTTTCTTCAGAATGTCGTAGAACAACTTGTTTCTATCTGAAGATCGTGATATGAACCGGTTCAATGCAGCTACTCGTCCTGTTAACTTCTGGACATCCTTAACGCACTTCGGTGATTGCAATTCCATTATAGCTTTGATTTGTTCTGGACTCGCCTCGATTCCCCTCTGCGTCACTATGTATCCGAGGAACTTCCCTGATGTCACCCCGAAAGAGCACTTGGTTGGGTTCAACTTCATCTTGTAACTCCGCAGGATCTCGAACGCGTCTTTCAGGTGAGTAATATGGTCTTCCGCCTTCAATGACTTGACTAACATGTCGTCGATGTATACCTCCATTGTATCCCCTAGTTTTTCCTGAAACATCTTATTAACCAATCTCTGATAAGTAGCACCTGCGTTTTTTAACCCGAAAGGCATGACCTTGTAACAATAAGTTCCCTGATTGGTTACAAATGCAGTTTTTTCTTGATCGTCAGGGTGCATCATTATTTGATGATATCCGCTAAATGCATCCATGAAAATCAAGAGTTCATGCCCTACCGTCGCGTCCACCATTGCGTCAATATGAGGCAAGGGGAACGAGTCTTTAGGGCATGCTTTGTTTAAGTCAGTAAAGTCTACACACACGTGCCATTTACCATTTTTCTTTTTAACGACAACCACATTCGCAAGCCAATCAGGATACTTTACTTCTCTAATCTTTCCAGATTCAAGTAAGGATTTTACCTCATCATTGATTACCTGATTTCGTTCGGGAGAGAACTTACGCCTTTTCTGCTTCACTGGTGGAACCTTCTTGTTGACGTTTAAGGCGTGAGTGATTACATCAGGATCAATACCTACCATATCCTCGTTTGCCCAGGCGAAACAATCACTGTAGGACCGTAGAAATTCCACTAATTTTTCACGTAAAGTTGGTTCCAGATCTGCTCCTATTTTGATTTTCTTGGATGGTTCTAGTGGATCAAGAGCCACCTCTTCAAGCTCTGGCGTCTCCGGCTTTACATAGTAAGTGATGGTTCTACAGTCCTTTAATTGCTAATCTGACGCCTTCCTCCCTGCTTCAAGCTATAGGTTTTTGGAAGTCGTTGCTCTCATTGTTATGGAATAGCACTCCCTTGCTAATTTTTGTTCTCCTTTGATTTCTTGAACTCCCCATGGTGTCGGCAACTTCACGCATTGATGATAAGTAGAGGGGATAGCCCTCATCCCGTGTATCCATGGCTTGCCCAAAATGACATTGAAAGGTGAAGGGCAATCAAACACTTGGAATTTTACCTGGTAGTTAACTCCTCCTGCGACGGTAGGTAAGGATATCTCCCCAAACGTGTTGCGTGATTCCCCACTGAAGCCTACTAAAGTCATCAACTTTTTGACAATGTCGTCCATCCCGAAACCTAAGCTGTATAAGGCATCCAACATGAGCAAATTAGTAGAGCTTCCATTATCAACTAAAATTCTTTTGACAAGGAAATTAGCTATTATTAAAGAGATTATTAAGCAATCGTGGTGAACTTCCTCTTCTTCGACATCGTCGAAGGTGATTGGCATCATGGCAAGACTTGCTCGTGAAGGAGCTTTAGAGCATTCTCTTCTTGTATCCCTCGCGATCCTTTTAGCTGCGGAGTATGTTATACCGCAAGTTTCCGATCCCCCTGTGATGACATTGATTACTCCGGTGTGCTTCGGTGGGGGTGGCGGACTGGCTTTCTCTCTGTTGCGTTCCAGCTGCTCCTTCACCTTTTCCGATATCAATTCTCTGAGATGCCCCCTTCGTAACAATTCGTTCACTTCCTTTCGCAACGCGATACACTCATCGGTCCGGTGCCCATGATCAAAGTGGAAATCACACCACCTAGACTTGTCTTTCTGATGTGCGGGCGCGTTACTCTTTCGAGGCCACTTAACAGTATCCCCCATGTTGTTGAGGGTCCTGACTACCTCGGTCGCATCCACACTGAAATTGTAGTGAGGGAGTTTTAGAGGTAGTCTGGGATTCTCGTATCTTTCTCCTTGTCTGGCTATCATTGCATTGACAGTTGCCTTAGTATGAGGTGCAGTAGGGTACGGAGTGTATCTTGGTTCTCGCCTTCCCTGTCTCCGGTCAGGTCAATGAGGGCTGATTGCTTTTTCGACAAAGAGGTCATCTTCCTCTAATCGAACATGAGCTAACGCTTTCACCTGCACTTCATCAAAATTCGAACAAGGGTATTTGGTTAATTCGCGATATAACTCAGGGTTACACACCGATATACCTCTTCGGAATGCCTCCACAGCTGTAGAAGCACCACATCCTTCAATGGTCACTAGTTCCTCGTTATAGCGGTTGAGGAAGGCTTTTAGCGATTCACCCGGTTTCTGGACCAAGCGGTATAAATCACTCGATCGTTTCTTAGCATGTCCACTGCTTACGAACCTGATCCTGAACTTGTCAATTAACTCAGCAAAAGATGAGATACTCCCAAGAGGTAAGTGCGAATGCCAATTGAGTGCGGGTCCGGATAATGTGTTACCGAACCAACGACACATAACAATCTCTTTCATGTCGAAAGGGACTGTGCTAATATTCATAGCTTGTTTGAATGCGGCTATATGTTGATCGGTATCTGTTACCCCTTCGTACTTGGGTACGTCGGGGACATGATACTTCCGAGAGATATCAACTCTCGCGATAGCGGGCGCGAAGGGAGAATCGGTATAACCGTCTCTCCTTTCCATCGCTATCGGTTGAGGTGCCCCTGGGACCTGAGTGATTCGGCCCTCCAAGGCTCGAAGGCGTTCCCGTAATTGAGAGACCTCAGTATCCTCCCGTATTGCTCTTAAGGAATTACCATTTACTTGATACCCGGTTACAGGTCTGACGACATCGGGTGTCACGAGACTTGGATCGTCCATATCTAATCGTCTAGCGACTCCTTCCACCACATCGGTTCCTCGGGGACGGTTTGGAGCTGATTGTACCCGGGATCGAAGCAAATTGCGTTCATTAGTTAAAGTCTCGATTTGCTTCTCATATACCTCGGTGAATTTGGCATTAACTTCTTTCTGGCTTTCTAGGTCCTTTTGGAGAGCAATCATCGTTGATCGGAGTTCCATGATGACGTCAGCATCGCCTCCTCCAACTCCTCGTTCCTCGGAAGTACCGGGATTGCCATTGGTGTTTACGGAGCCTTGCTCAATTCCATCCACATTCCCAACTCCATTTACGTTTCCAGCGCCTTGATTGTTTGTTTCTTCGTTGACCTCATTGTTATAAAGATCTCCTACGTGATTGTAAGTAGTTTGGATTCCTTCCATTTGGCGGACTTTGCAGTTGTTTTAGCGTGACTTCTTTTTGGCTAGGGCCCCACGGTGAGCGCCAATTGTTTTGGGCAGGATAATCGCACTAACACGTTACCTGCTAAAATAGGGGAAATCCTAACCAAAAAAACAATTGTAACACGTTATGAACCATAAACAAGATATAGAATCAAGTAAAGGATAGAGAACAAAGAGCAAACAAGTTGTAATGTGTATATTGCGATCGTAATTGTAGACAAATCTCTCAAAAATGTAAAAGAACACTCGGATGGAAATGGAATGAATAAACAGAGATGAATTTAGCTTCTAGTTTTGTTCAGAGTGCTTGTGCAGATCCCACCATTGTTTTCGCCTCAGCCTTGTTTTATAGCCTTCTCTTCGGTTTGGACCGTTGGTGGGGTGTTCAACGTATCCCGGAGATCTCGCCACCGGAATCCATGAATTAGCCGTTTTTGCGTATTAACTATGGGATCCGAGATTTCCGTCACGTCTTAATTACTTCCTCCAACGTCTCATCCCAGCCACGCCTTAAAGCATCCACTCGGCCCTTTCTTGCTAGCGATCAATATAGGCTGACCTTCTTGGGCTTGCTTTGCCTTTTCGAGCTTGTTTTAGGGAGGCCCAACATTGGGCATCAAATTCATCTTCATAACCCGCATCAAGTGTAGTAGATTACTCCTCAACTTGTATTTGTGTGTTTGACTCATGATCATTTGATTTTAACATGATTTCACCATTCCTTTCACACAACTCAAAAGGGCATGAGAATGTGGAATGAAAACTTGAAGAACATGAATCACAGTGCTCCATGATTATAGTATCCTCCCCTATGGAGAGATCACTTATTATATCCTCAAGAGACGTATCAAACGACTGGGGTGGTTGGGAAGACGACTTAACTAAGAAGCTCTAATGGCTCATGAAACATAAGAAATCCCAACATTCCTCAGGTCCCATATATAAAAGCCTCTCATTGTTCATGTAGTAAGCCAATCCCCTTGTCTCAAAATTCATACCATGGATAACTCCCATGTTTATCTCTCCATCATTGTATTGTAATCCCCAAGTACCAAGTTCGAACACATGGTCTTGAAATCTAGAAAAATAGTCATGGAAGTGTTCATCATGCAGGTGTCTACATTCAAACAAAGCCATGGATTAGTAGCATGGGTGTTATGAACCGTAAGATAGGTTCACAACACTAAAAATAACACAAAAATTAAAACACAAATTGCAAACAAGTCCTCGGCAACGATGCCAAATTTAATGAGGTATTTTTCAGTCGTTATACCTATCAAAGAACTTAATTTAACCAAACTGAGTAGAATGGTAAGCAAGGGTCGATCCCACAGAGACTCGTGTAAGTGTGTTTTACTTAAGTGCCAAGTAACAAGATGATTGAGGGGGTTTATGATTGATTTTCTAATCTAAGATGCAAATTAAAACTAAATATGAATGCAAAGATAATTATAACAGTATGAGACAAGTGTGTTCAACCAGTTAAATCCGTTATGATGTTGCTTTGTTGATCATTGATTTTCTTGATTCTCAAATCACTTGAATAATCTATCGTGGATTTTGATCCAAACTTCAGGTTTAGTTGATAGAACTACTAATCTAACAACCCTAATCATCTAACAACCTAGAAGATGATGCGTTCCGCCTTTCGGGTGGATCGCACGGGTGCCCGATCTAGGCTCGGAAGGGCCTCGGATCTTCTCCAACGATTCGTAACCGGGATAAGCGCGAACCATAGGGTGGCTCGTGAGGGAAAACTCGATGGATCGAGTACGGGTGGCCTAGGGCCGAGACGAGGGCGTGGGGAAAAGGGATAGAAAAGGGTTCGATTCGCGACCTGGATTTGATGCCTAGGCCTTAGGGAAGAGAAACTAGATTCACAAAAGGCAATATGTATTAAGCAAGGCATAAATAAAACTAAGTACAACGAAGGGTTTAAATAGAAAATGCGAAACCTAACCACGTCTAGCTAATGGGCCTAATCTAAGTATTGGGTCAGTCTCTTAAGTATAAGTAGACACACGCCCAAAAATAGTAATAGCGGAAACATAAATAGAAACTAGCTATAAATAGAAATATACCCAAAAATAGGAAATATAATAAATATAATAGTAACGAGCTAGATCGAAATCCAAGGCGGACGCCAAGGTCTCGGTAGACTCGGGCTCGTCATGATCGATCTAGGTCTAGGACCGGATCGCATCAAAAGACCTTCTAGATTCAATTAGATAACATCATATAGATTCAAGTAAGCAACCAGACATCTAAGTGACATGTGAATTTATTCCCTTCTACAACTGAATAGCCCGACCAGGTCTAAACATATATAGATTCTACTTTATCTAACTAATCCCAATTGGGAATTAATCAGATTAGTTGTAAATTAACCTAGAAATTTTATTAGGTGATCAAGATAACAAAACCCTAGATAAAATTTGATTCAATTAAGCATAGGGAATAAAAACTACTCAAGTTTGTTGAGAATCAATCAAACCTCACAACTCATGCAAATCACAACTTCAATTAACTAGTCAAACAAAAGAGATTTAGCAATGCATAATTTTATTTAAGCAAACTTATAATAAGGTCCAAATGCTGCCTCTTGAGAAAACTCTCTAGGAAAGAAACCCTGGTCTCCAAATTTTAATTAGAATTTTTTCAAGAGAGAGAAAACAAAGAGAGTTTAAGTATCTCACACAACTAAAGATAGAATATCCCAAGCCACCCACAATATCCAAAAATAACATAAGACTAGCCCAACATTAAGCCCAATAAGTCGGTATAACTTCTCCCGCGAAGCGCCAGAAAGTGCAGGCAAAGCCCATTAAGCTCGGTCATGCAATTTCTCCCTTGCATGCGCTTTTCTCTCTGTTGGAATTGCGCGGTATGGTACATGAAAAGTGTGGCCACGCTTTTCCTCTCGGTTCAGGATTTAGGTGACACTTCATAGGTTGCTTTGACCCCCCTTTCGAGTTGTAATTTGGACTTAGAGTATAAAAATGAATTGTATCTCTTTGAATTAGCTTTCCAATGATTAAAAACCAACTTCATCAAACCACTATAGCTTCCAAACGAAGCCTTACAAGATAGAGGTGTCTAAACAACAACTCCAATGCACAACCCAAAATTACTCTTGGGCCTTAATGATCATCAAAAGTGACTTGCATAACTTGACCGAGCTCCAAACATACTAACTCCATCATAGTCCTCTAAGATCCGTCCCGTCCATGCTTGTTTACCTAAGGATCTGCAGAACAAAACAAAACAAGCGCAAAACCCGAATTTCCTAGAAAAACCTGAAAACCTAAGAACTAGAATAAACGAAAACCAAGTAAAATAAACATAATTTGCATCCTAAACACTACCTAAATGTAAGCTATCACTAGTCCGAAGCCAAAGAACCCTAACTACAGCTACATCAACACCATCTTCGGCGGGTCATCATAATCCCTCTATTTTCCTCATTGCACAATCCTCAAGGATCTATGCTAGGCCAGTCATCACGGCTGAAGATCATGGCCGGATTGATGGATGAATTTTTAAGGCCCAAGCCTTTAGAAGCGCTATCCCATGCCAACCCGAGGACTTCCCAGGAGGTCACCCATCCCGGTACTACTCTCGCCCTTGCACGCTTAACTTCTGAGTTCTTTGTCCTCACTCGAACCCAGAAAAGGAAGAGCTCTTGTTGACATGGGGAGCATCTCAATCCCTTATAAATTAACGGGGTGTTACAGGATTGGTGGTGCGAGATGGTCACCTTAAGAAGGAACGAAAACCCTCTCTTGGTTCGATGATGGTGGAACTCGGTGGTTGAATTTTATCTGGGATCAAAAGGGTAGATCTCCCTCGTCCGGACTCGTAATTGGGTGATTCCAAATCCTAGAGTTAGATATTTGAGTCTTCTTGAATCCTGCAAAGTTTGAGATCCAGATGATGAGTGGTTCGAGAGGTATGGCTCTTGCACTGAAAGGTTGTAGGAACCACCAAGATGGAATTTCGGTTTGTTAAAGGGTGGCGTGAAGGATATGGATGCAAGGATCGGATATGAATCACCGAGAGTTGCAAACTAATTTGAAGATGAAGTTGGATATGACTCACCAACAAGTCTTCAACAAGATTGAACAAAGAAATTGCAAGAAAACTTCAATTCGAAAACAAAGGAAAAGAGAGCATTTTTCATTATCAAGTCTAAGGAAGAAGGAGGCCAAAATGAGGGTTATAACCCCTAATGCCATGCCTCACCTAAACCAGCCCAAACTCCACACGTAATCACATGATGAGTCTTCTTGACAAATCTCTCAAAAATGTATAAGAACACTCGGATGGAAATGGAATGAATAAACAGAGATGAATTTAGCTTCTAGTTTTGTTCAGAGTGCTTGTGCAGATCCCACCATTGTTTTCGCCTCAGCCTTGTTTTATAGCCTTCTCTTCGGTTTGGACCGTTGGTGGGGTGTTCAACGTATCCCGGAGATCTCGCCACCGGAATCCATGAATTAGTCGTTTTTGCGTATTAACTATGGGATCCGAGATTTCCGTCACGTCTTAATTACTTCCTCCAACGTCTCATCCCAGCCACGCCTTAAGCATCCACTCGGCCCTTTCTTGCTAGCGATCAATAAAGGCTGACCTTCTTGGGCTTGCTTTGCCTTTTCGGGCTTGTTTTAGGGAGGCCCAACATTGGGCATCAAATTCATCTTCATAACCCACATCAAGTGTAGTAGATTACTCCTCAACTTGTATCTGTGTGTTTGACTCATGATCATTTGATTCCAACATGATTTCACCATTCCTTTCACACAACTCAAAAGGGCATGAGAATGTGGAATGAAAACTTGAAGAACATGAATCACAATGCTCCATGATTATAGTATCCTCCCCTATGGAGAGATCACTTATTATATCCTCAAGAGACGTATCAAACGACTGGGGTGGTTGGGAAGACGACTCAACTAAGAAGCTCTAATGGCTCATGAAACATAAGAAATCCCAGCATTCCTCAGGTCCCATATATAAAAGCCTCTCATTGTTCATGTAGTAAGTCAATCCCCTTGTCTCAAAATTCATACCATGGATAACTCCCATGTTTACCTCTCCATCATTGTATTGTAATCCCCAAGTACCAAGTTCGAACACATGGTCTTGAAATCTAGAAAAATAGTCATGGAAGTGTTCATCATGCAAGTGTCTACATTCAAACAAAGCCATGGATTAGTAGCATGGGTGTTATGAACCGTAAGATAGGTTCACAACACTAAAAATAACACAAAAATTAAAACACAAATTGCAAACAAGTCCTCGGCAACGATGCCAAATTTAATGAGGTATTTTTCAGTCGTTATACCTATCAAAGAACTTAATTTAACCAAACTGAGTAGAATGGTAAGCAAGGGTCGATCCCACAGAGACTCGTGTAAGTGTGTTTTACTTAAGTGCCAAGTAACAGGATGATTGAGGGGGTTTATGATTGATTTTCTAATCTAAGATGCAAATTAAAACTAAATATGAATGCAAAGATAATTATAACAATATGAGACAAGTGTGTTCAACCAGTTAAATCCGTTATGATGTTGCTTTGTTGATCATTGATTTTCTTGATTCTCAAATCACTTGAATAATCTATCGTGGATTTTGATCCAAACTTCAGGTTTAGTTGATAGAACTACTAATCTAACAACCCTAATCATCTAACAACCTAGAAGATGATGCGTTCCGCCTTTCGGGTGGATCGCACGGGTGCCCGATCTAGGCTCGGAAGGGCCTCGGATCTTCTCCAACGATTCGTAACCGGGATAAGCGCGAACCATAGGGTGGCTCGTGAGGGAAAACTCGATGGATCGAGTACGGGTGGCCTAGGGCCGAGACGAGGGCGTGGGGAAAAGGGATAGAAAAGGGTTCGATTCGCGACCTGGATTTGATGCCTAGGCCTTAGGGAAGAGAAACTAGATTCACAAAAGGCAATATGTATTAAGCAAGGCATAAATAAAACTAAGTACAACGAAGGGTTTAAATAGAAAATGCGAAACCTAACCACGTCTAGCTAATGGGCCTAATCTAAGTATTGGGTCAGTCTCTTAAGTATAAGTAGACACACGCCCAAAAATAGTAATAGCGGAAACATAAATAGAAACTAGCTATAAATAGAAATATACCCAAAAATAGGAAATATAATAAATATAATAGTAACGAGCTAGATCGAAATCCAAGGCGGACGCCAAGGTCTCGGTAGACTCAGGCTCGTCATGATCGATCTAGGTCTAGGACCGGATCGCATCAGAAGACCTTCTAGATTCAATTAGACAACATCATAAAGATTCAAGTAAGCAACCAGACATCTAAGTGACATGTGAATTTATTCCCTTCTACAACTGAATAGCCCGACCAGGTCTAAACATATATAGATTCTACTTTATCTAACTAATCCCAATTGGGAATTAATCAGATTAGTTGTAAATTAACCTAGAAATTTTATTAGGTGATCAAGATAACAAAACCCTAGATAAAATTTGATTCAATTAAGCATAGGGAATAAAAACTACTCAAGTTTGTTGAGAATCAATCAAACCTCACAACTCATGCAAATCACAACTTCAATTAACTAGTCAAACAAAAGAGATTTAGCAATGCATAATTTTATTTAAGCAAACTTATAATAAGGTCCAAATGTTGCCTCTTGAGAAAACTCTCTAGGAAAGAAACCCTGGTCTCCAAATTTCAATTAGAATTTTTTCAAGAGAGAGAAAACAAAGAGAGTTTAAGTATCTCACACAACTAAAGATAGAATATCCCAGGCCACAATATCCAAAAATAACATAAGACTAGCCCAACATTAAGCCCAATAAGTCGGTATAACTTCTCCCGCGAAGCGCCAGAAAGTGTGGGCTTTATCGGTATAACTTCTCCCGCGAAGCGCCAGAAAGTGCAGGCAAAGCCCATTAAGCTCGGTCATGCAATTTCTCCCTTGCATACGCTTTTCTCTCTGTTGGAATTGCGCGGTATGGTACATGAAAAGTGTGGCCACGCTTTTCCTCTCGGTTCAGGATTTAGGTGACACTTCATAGGTTGCTTTGACCCCCTTTCGAGTTGTAATTTGGACTTAGAGTATAAAAATGAATTGTATCTCTTTGAATTAGCTTTCCAATGATTCCAAACCAACTTCATCAAACCACTATAGCTTCCAAACGAAGCCTTACAAGATAGAGGTGTCTAAACAACAACTCCAATGCACAACCCAAATTTACTCTTGGGCCTTAATGATCATCAAAAGTGACTTGCATAACTTGACCGAGCTCCAAACATACTAACTCCATCATAGTCCTCTAAGATTCGTCCCGTCCATGCTTGTTTACCTAAGGATCTGCAGAACAAAACAAGCGCAAAACCCGAATTTCCTAGAAAAACCTGAAAACCTAAGAACTAGACTAAACGAAAATCAAGTAAAATAAACATAAATATGCATCCTAAACACTACCTAAATGTAAGCTATCACTAGTCCCAAGCCAAAGAACCCTAACTACAGCTACATCAACACCATCTTCGGCGGGTCGTCATAATCCCTCTATTTTCCTCATTGCACAATCCTCAAGGATCTATGCTAGGCCAGTCATCACGGATGAAGATCATGGTCGGATTGATGGATTGATTTTTAAGGCCCAAGCCTTTAGAAGCGCTATCCCATGCCAACCCGAGGACTTCCAAGGAGGTCACCCATCCCGGTACTACTCTCGCCCTTGCACGCTTAACTTCTGAGTTCTTTGTCCTCACTCGAACCCAGAAAAGGAAGAGCTCTTGTTGACATGGGGAGCATCTCAATCCCTTATAAATTAACGGGGTGTTACAGGATTGGTGGTGCGAGGTGGCCACCTTAAGAAGGAACGAAAACCCTCTCTTGGTTCGATGATGGTGGAACTCGGTGGTTGAATTTTGTCTGGGATCAAAAGGGTAGATCTCCCTCGTCCGGACTCGTAATTGGGTGATTCCAAATCCTAGAGTTAGATATTTGAGTCTTCTTGAATCCTGCAAAGTTTGAGATCCAGATGATGAGTGGTTCGAGAGGTATGGCTCTTGCACTGAAAGGTTGTAGGAACCACCAAGATGGAATTTCGGTTTGTTAAAGGGTGGCGTGAAGGATATGGATGCAAGGATCGGATATGAATCACCGAGAGTTGCAAACTAATTTGAAGATGAAGTTGGATATGACTCACCAACAAGTCTTCAACAAGATTGAACAAAGAAAGTGCAAGAAAACTTCAATTCGAAAACAAAGGAAAAGAGAGCATTTTTCATTATCAAGTCTAAGGAAGAAGGAGGCCAAAATGAGGGTTATAACCCCTAATGCCACGCCTCACCTAAACCAGCCCAAACTCCACACGTAATCACATGATGAGTCTTCTTGACAAATCTCTCAAAAATGTATAAGAACACTCGGATGGAAATGGAATGAATAAACAGAGATGAATTTAGCTTCTAGTTTTGTTCAGAGTGCTTGTGCAGATCCCACCATTGTTTTCGCCTCAGCCTTGTTTTATAGCCTTCTCTTCGGTTTGGACCGTTGGTGGGGTGTTCAACGTATCCCGGAGATCTCGCCACCGGAATCCATGAATTAGCCGTTTTTGCGTATTAACTATGGGATCCGAGATTTCCGTCACGTCTTAATTACTTCCTCCAACGTCTCATCCCAGCCACGCCTTAAGCATCCACTCGGCCCTTTCTTGCTAGCGATCAATAAAGGCTGACCTTCTTGGGCTTGCTTTGCCTTTTCGGGCTTGTTTTAGGGAGGCCCAACATTGGGCATCAAATTCATCTTCATAACCCACATCAAGTGTAGTAGATTACTCCTCAACTTGTATCTGTGTGTTTGACTCATGATCATTTGATTCCAACATGATTTCACCATTCCTTTCACACAACTCAAAAGGGCATGAGAATGTGGAATGAAAACTTGAAGAACATGAATCACAGTGCTCCATGATTATAGTATCCTCCCCTATGGAGAGATCACTTATTATATCCTCAAGAGACGTATCAAACGACTAGGGTGGTTGGGAAGATGACTCAACTAAGAAGCTCTAATGGCTCATGAAACATAAGAAATCCCAGCATTCCTCAGGTCCCATATATAAAAGCCTCTCATTGTTCATGTAGTAAGTCAATCCCCTTGTCTCAAAATTCATACCATGGATAACTCCCATGTTTACCTCTCCATCATTGTATTGTAATCCCCAAGTACCAAGTTCGAACACATGGTCTAACTACAGCTACATCAACACCAAGATGGAATTTCGGTTTGTTAAAGGGTGGCGTGAAGGATATGGATGCAAGGATCGGATATGAATCACCGAGAGTTGCAAACTAATTTGAAGATGAAGTTGGATATGACTCACCAACAAGTCTTCAACAAGATTGAACAAAGAAAGTGCAAGAAAACTTCAATTCGAAAACAAAGGAAAAGAGAGCATTTTTCATTATCAAGTCTAAGGAAGAAGGAGGCCAAAATGAGGGTTATAACCCCTAATGCCACGCCTCACCTAAACCAGCCCAAACTCCACATGTAATCACATGATGAGTCTTCTTGACAAATCTCTCAAAAATGTATAAGAACACTCGGATGGAAATGGAATGAATAAACAGAGATGAATTTAGCTTCTAGTTTTGTTCAGAGTGCTTGTGCAGATCCCACCATTGTTTTCGCCTCAGCCTTGTTTTATAGCCTTCTCTTCGGTTTGGACCGTTGGTGGGGTGTTCAACGTATCCCGGAGATCTCGCCACCGGAATCCATGAATTAGCCGTTTTTGCGTATTAACTATGGGATCCGAGATTTCCGTCACGTCTTAATTACTTCCTCCAACGTCTCATCCCAGCCACGCCTTAAGCATCCACTCGGCCCTTTCTTGCTAGCGATCAATAAAGGCTGACCTTCTTGGGCTTGCTTTGCCTTTTCGGGCTTGTTTTAGGGAGGCCCAACATTGGGCATCAAATTCATCTTCATAACCCACATCAAGTGTAGTAGATTACTCCTCAACTTGTATCTGTGTGTTTGACTCATGATCATTTGATTCCAACATGATTTCACCATTCCTTTCACACAACTCAAAAGGGCATGAGAATGTGGAATGAAAACTTGAAGAACATGAATCACAGTGCTCCATGATTATAGTATCCTCCCCTATGGAGAGATCACTTATTATATCCTCAAGAGACGTATCAAACGACTAGGGTGGTTGGGAAGATGACTCAACTAAGAAGCTCTAATGGCTCATGAAACATAAGAAATCCCAGCATTCCTCAGGTCCCATATATAAAAGCCTCTCATTGTTCATGTAGTAAGTCAATCCCCTTGTCTCAAAATTCATACCATGGATAACTCCCATGTTTACCTCTCCATCATTGTATTGTAATCCCCAAGTACCAAGTTCGAACACATGGTCTAACTACAGCTACATCAACACCAAGATGGAATTTCGGTTTGTTAAAGGGTGGCGTGAAGGATATGGATGCAAGGATCGGATATGAATCACCGAGAGTTGCAAACTAATTTGAAGATGAAGTTGGATATGACTCACCAACAAGTCTTCAACAAGATTGAACAAAGAAAGTGCAAGAAAACTTCAATTCGAAAACAAAGGAAAAGAGAGCATTTTTCATTATCAAGTCTAAGGAAGAAGGAGGCCAAAATGAGGGTTATAACCCCTAATGCCACGCCTCACCTAAACCAGCCCACACTCCACACGAAATCACATAATAAACCCTTGAGTTCCAAGAAAATCAACTAAAAGTCATTGACAAAATACAAATCAAGTTTTTGCACTAGTTTCACCATAAGTCACAAGAATACTCCACCTTTCACCATCGTTAGCCAAAGTCCATCTTATGAGCCATGAGTTCCTCCTTGATTTGGCCAAGCATCACCCTATCTCGTGTCGGTGTGATGCGCCCAAGATAGGGTGTGGTGCCTTGTCTTGGAACCATGGAGCCTTGGACGCCGACCTTGGACATTTGACTAAGTGAAGACTCTCCTTTGTCGGGAATGTTTGACTTGGCTTTAGAGCTGGAGACTACCCTCAAAACATGGACCAAAGTACCATCACAAACGCCCGGAGAAGTGGCCCCATCAAGCATAGGCAATGGCACGCCCAACGGAGTCGTGTGCAAGGGCTGCAAGGACGCGTGCCAAGGCACGTCGTAGGGTTACAAGGGCAAGGGTGCCGGTGTCATGTGCAATGGCTCGAGGCCGTGCGTCGGCGCATGCCAGGGCAAAGGCACGACGCTCGGTGCATGCAAGGGCGCGCCAAGGTGGTGTGTCGGCGCTTGCAAGGGCGCGCGAGATGGCTCGGGAGATGGACTCTCATCAAAAGACGTCGAGGGCCTACAAATGCCTCCTATAGACCCCTCGGTTACCCACGCCCAACTTGGGTCAAAGATGGTCAAACGCGTCCTGGTCGACACTAGGGCATCTATGGATATTATGTATAATGAAGTGTTTGAATAGTTGGACATCTGATGTCCATGTTTTTAGCTTTGTTTAAGTGTGTTTTTCTAGGTTTTTAGGACTTATTTAGTTGTGTTTTTGTGTGTGTTGTGTGTCTTTTTAGTATGGTTTACATTGTGAAAACTATGAAAACTACGCTAGTTTTGTGTTTTTGTGTAGGTTTTGAAGCGGATTTGGACGCATTCGAGGACATTGAAAGAAAGAAGCATGCTAAGAGGAGGAACAGAAGAAGGCATTAGAAGAAATCCCAAGAAGTCCAAAGAAGAGGTGAAGAATAAGAAGAAACAAGTTCAAGAAAAGGCTCGTTACCAACCTTCCATGGGTCAGTACCTAGGCTTCCAAGAATAAAATTTTAGAGTCCTACTGACCCTGACGGGGTTGGTATCGAGGTCCCCATGTCGGTAGGACATGACCAACTTTCAGTATTTAATGAAGATATTCCGAGATCTTTTATGTTTAGAAGTTTTTATCTTTAAGGAAACTCTTTAGATAGATCCTTTAGTATAAATACCCTTGTTTAGGAAAGTTTTAGGGCTCTCTCTCCCTAATGTTAATTTGGATGTACGATTTTAAGATTGAAAGACAAGGTTGTTGCTTGGAGCGCAAGGAAGA
Source organism: Fallopia convolvulus (assembly GCA_964016875.1). Lineage (NCBI taxonomy): Eukaryota > Viridiplantae > Streptophyta > Magnoliopsida > Caryophyllales > Polygonaceae > Fallopia > Fallopia convolvulus. The sequence continues at coordinate 59,314,934 of OZ024729.1, forward strand.
GGATTGCTTGAGATTTTTTATGTTCTAAGTTTGTGTTGAAGACAAGTTTGTGTTTGAATTCAAGTAAGCTTTTAGTTTAATTCAAGTTATGTTTTCTTTCAATCTTTTTGTTTGTTATTTTCCACCATGAGTGAGTAGTTTTCTTGTTCTAGGGTTGGGGTTAAAACCCAACATAGTTGTGCATGAATAATGATATGATTGAAGGATTTGATTACCTTTTATCTATCTTTCTACTTGTTTATGCTTATACTTTGATGAAAGTTGGAGTAATTCATGTTTATGACTTGATTGAAAGAGAAAGTTGTGAACTTGAATAGAGATAAAGTTTGAGACGAAAGTTATGAACTTTAGATCAAAATAAGTAGATAAACTGAATTAATTTATGAAAGTTGATTGATTTGCTTGTTTATTCAACAAAGTTGATTGCTTGTGTTTAAAGGCATGATTTTTTTTTTTATCATTCATATTGTTTAGATTGCATGACTATGTTGTGGTAAACCTTAAATCCTAGATATTTCTCCCGCTTGTGAAGAACTTAAAAACCCAGTAGCCTCGTTATCGACCTGCAATACCTCGGTACCGAGCCTCTTTGTTTCATTGTTTACTTAGTTTTTTGTCTTCATTTGCACATCGTTACCGACCACGAAAAGGTTGGTACCGACCCCTTTTAGTGTGTTTGTTTGCTTTGTTTTGCTTCCGTTTGCTATTTCTTTGCGTTTTAGATTTGATGGTGCGCGAAATAAATCGCTATATTATTTCGGGATAAGCCGGGAATATTAGAACAAGAAGAAATAAACGTCGTGTTACATGTACGTAATGTATATAGGTAATTAGACTACTCCATGCAAAAGTACAATTCTTGCCAAAAACGTTATAATGAGTTGGGGCAAGCGTATAGAAGTTGCATTTGGCCCAATAGGCCCACAAGAATGTGACCGGCCCAATAATGCCATGCATGAAAATTCTTGGACGAGACAAGTCGGTTGTGCATGAAAACTTCCCCCATGCATGTGGCTTTACGTGAACAATTTGCTCATCATTTCTCAAATGGAGACTCGTCCCACATCGGGTATAAAAACACAAGCATGCAGCTGGCCATCTCTATATAAAGGAGAAGAGTGGTACAGAAATAAGGATCGAAAAACCTCTCCGGGTTATGAATCTTTTCCTGTACCTACATTCGATGTGCTTGATCTCCGAGTGAGATCGCGTTATTTACGGTATAAAGTACAAAAGGCTTTATTTGTAATGAGGATTACAAAACAATCAGTTGAAGGGCGGGAAGGAGGAATAATCTACGTACGAAAACCGTTTGGTTGTACGAAATCCCGAGATTTAGTATTTAATATAATCCCATTTATAGCGCGTATTATTTCGGGTTTCATTAAGATTAATAACCAAGCATAGACTTCTCTTCCCGTGGAAAAACCCAACTCCACTGTACTCAGCGGGGTCTTGATTATAAGTTTATTTGTTGTCAAGAAACCCTCTCAACAAATTGGCATCGTTGACGAGGAAGCGATAGCGCTGTATTTAGTTGCTTTTAGGGTTTGGGAATAGCCCGACCCAGTTTTTTATTTTTAATTTGTTTGATTTTGTCTTTTTTCTCAGTTTATGCAAGCAGGAAGACGTAGGCTTAATTTCGATAATCCTTTATACGATTTTGAGACTGAGCGTACCCTTCATCGCAGAAGAAGAGAGAAATGAGCAATGGCAACCCCTGAAGAGTTAGCTCAATAGATGGCCGACCTCCGAACTCAGATGGAGCGGCTACAAGATGATAGAGATACTGTAGCTGTTGTGGCTGCACATGAGAGGGCACATGTTGCTCAATTACAGGAACAATTGAATGTCATTCCGAAGAATGTCAAGCAATATATGCACCCAGAATTGAGGGTGCCGGAATCGGCAATCATACTTCCTGAGAAGTATGATTGCCGATTTTTTTGAGGCAACACCGACTCCAAGAGGTCCCGATCGTCCACTAAGTAGTTATTCTTACGATCCAAAAAATCTTAATTTGTAAAGAGGGAAAAGTACAAAACAATTAGATGGAGAGCGAGGAGGAGGAATAATCTATGTATAAAAATCATTTTGTTGTACAAACCCGAGAGTTAGTATTAATAAAATCACATACTTAGAACGTATTATTTTCGGGTTTCAACACCTCCAACTAGGAGATGATACCTGAACATGCTTGGGTGAGCAGTGGCCATACAGCTAAAATCTCTCAAATCTCGAGTGATATCCACATAAGTCCTTGCCAACTTTATGTATTCTCACCTACTTTTGAGTAAATAAGAAAGATCCAATCATTTCCATAACTATCCCGATTCATAAAAAGTCAATGAGGCGATGATAAATGCGCAATCCGAGCAAGACTCGGGATCGACGTAGACAACCAATTAAAAAGGTTGCAACTCAAGCGAGGCGTGGGGTTGCAACGACTCTCTTTGAACAAGCACCAACTCTCTTTGAAAAATATATGATTCGAGCGAGGCTTAGGATTGACGTAGACAACCAATTAAAAAGGTTGCAACTCAAGCAACACTTGGGTTGCACCGACTCTCTTTGAAAAATGCATGATCCGAGCGAGGCTCAGGATCAACAAAGACAACCAATTAAAAAGGTTTCAACTCAAGCGAGGTTTGAGATTGCACCAACTATCTTTGAAGAATGCGTGATTCGAGTGAGGCTCGTGCTCTATGTAGACAACCAATTAAAAAGATTGCAACTCAAGCAAGGCTTGGGTTTGTACCGAATCTCTTTGATACATGTGCAATCCTAGCGAGGCTCGATATTGATGTAGACAACTAATTAAAAAGGTTGCAATTCAAGCGAGGCTTAGGGTTGCATCGACTATCTTTGAAAAATGTGATCCGAGTGAGGACCGGGATCGAGTTGCAACTCAAACGAGGCTTGGGGTTGCAAAGACTCTCTATGATTCATGCACGATCCGAGCGAGGCTCGGGATCGACTCAAACAACCAAATAAAATGTTGCAACTCAATTGAGGCTTGGAATTGCACCCTCTTCAACACATGCGTGATCCAAGTGAGGCTTGAGATCGATGTAGACAACCAATTAAAAAGGTTGCTACTCAAGTGAGGCTTGGGGTTGCACCGACTCTCCTTGATGCATGAACGATACGAGAAAGGCTCGAGATCGATGCAAACAACCAATTAAAAAGGTTGCAACTCAAGCAAGGATTGGGATTGCACCGACTCTTTGAAAAATGCACGATCCTAGCAATGCTCGAGATCGACGCAAACAATCAATACAAAGGGTTGCAACTCAAGAAAGGTTTGGGGTTGCACCGACCCTCTTTGAAAAATGTGTGATCTAAGCAGGTTCGGGATCAAATGCAAACAATCAATCAAAAAAGGATGCGAAGATGCGCCAACTATCCAAAAATGAATGACCCGATTGAAATTACAAATAGTGACAAGTCCCTTTTTAGAGCACAAAACCCACCCAAGAGATACATACAAACCCATCTTATGACTCACGCTCATTTGCACAATCGAACATTGCGAGCCATGGAGTAGGATGATTGAGAATGAATGGCCTATTCGACACAACTCAACTCAGAGTCAAACAAAGCAAAATGCAAAACACACTGCCAAAATCACTATGAACCCTCTTGTGGGGACGTCATCTAGCCATATTCAGGAAGTTGGCTAGGAGGAACCTGAGAGATGGGCACGACCAAAATCATGGGCGATGAATGAACTTATCAACCACTTTAAGATTCTCAAGAGGGGTTGTTTATTGGTTGACGGTTTGATCCATGCAATCATTGACCAATTCGGGAAACTCAAGCGAGGTCGGTACTTGACCACCGATTTTATCCATGTGATTATTACCAACACCCGGGAAGAATCCACACTCACCTTTGGGTTCATCTGCCAGCTCTCCCATATGCTCAGTATAGTTGGGCTTGATGAAGACTATGCACGGGTTGATGTGACAACATTTGTGAATAGCCTATCTAACTTTGATGCACATGGCCTGGTGGCACATGTCCAAATTTTCTCACAAAGTTTATCTTTGTATTCCTTAGACTCGAGGCACGCCGAGGCCGTGTTAACAACCTCCTCGCCGAGCCTTGACCCTTTGTTGGAGGCTTCAATTCTCACCCACCTTAGCTTTGTGCTTAGCGCGCTCTTTCTCAATTTCCTTTCTTGCTCTAACCAGCTCAAAGCACACCTCTTCAGCCTCCCTTTTGAGCTTCTCAACGTCTTGTTTAATCCCCTTATTTTGCACTTGAAGCACGTGAGTTTGGGTCTTGAACTTGCTACTTTCTTGCTCAAGGGACATAAGTTTCTCTTTATCAACCCGATCTGTTGCACGTTCGAGGTCGAAGATCTTGTGCGCTGACCTAATGAGACCAATGTGGAAGTGGGTGAAGAAGTAAGCCTATAAAAGAAACAGTAAGTGTAAGGAAGTAAATGACATTGCAAAACACAGATAAAAATATCAAAAGTACAAGTTCACTTACCATCTCTATATATTTGAGAAACTTTACTCCTCAACTTTGAGATTTGTGGGGCAACATCGACTCCACGAGGTCCCGATCCTCTACTCGAGTTGTTATTCTAAGACCGACAGGCGCAATGACCTCCTTCTCTTTGCACATTTCACGCTCATTGACCTTATGCTTCTTCTTATCGAAAGCAGAGGGGGAGGGAATTTGCTTTTTTGTCCCACCAGTTGTAGCTACCTAATAAGTAATTCTTGTAACACCCCGATAATTTATAAGGGATTGAGGTGCTCCCCATTTCAACAATAGTTCTTCCTTTTCTGAGTTCGAGTGAGGAAAAAGAACTCAAAAGTTAAGCGTGCAAGGGAGAGAGTAGTAGCAGGATGGGTGACCTCCTGGGAAGTCCTCGGGTCGGCATGGGATAGCGCTTCTAAAGGCAGCGGGCCTTATAATTCTAAGGGGTGTTGTGGACACGCTACTTCTTGTGGAGGCTTAAGAAACTTTTTTTATCACTGCTTGCTCAACGAACCCCATATCCTTTTGTGTCACATTCATCTTCGCCAACATCGCGGCCATTTATGTCACATTCATCTCTATTGAAAATAAAAGAAAATGAATGAAAACAAGAATAAGAAAATGATAGGAGACCGTAGTTTGGTAAGGACATAAATACCTCGAGGCTCCCTCAACGTTGGAAGTGAAGACTAAGGCCATCACGCTCTAAATGCTCTTAGGCGAAGAACTCTTCATGGGACCTTGCACAGTCCACCTTGAAGACATTTTTGGCCTTCATGACTTCTTGATGGGGTGCTTTTCCAACCCTCTTGTATAGGCCCGACCACACTAAGAAGTTGACTAACTCATCGTGAATATCACGAACTAGAAACCACTTCTCCTTCCAGTTTTCGACACTAGAGGGTGCAGCCGCCAAACTTGTCCCAAGGACGCTTAAACCAACAAAATCACTAGCCTCCTTCACGATCACAAGAGCATGTTTGTGCTACACATTTGGCTCTTCCGATAACTCCAAACTTCAAAGTGCAAATGTGTAGAGAGTTCTCTATGCTTTGGGGAAGAGTTGGCACGGCACATATTCAAGAGCCACAAGTATTCAACAACAAATCCGAGAAGTGGGAGGTTAAAACCAATTGCTATCGAAATACATCAACAAGTAACATTCATAACAACCCATGGAGTTTCCCAAACCCTCGAGAAGTGCGAGTTATATGCCTTCGGGCAAGTGGTAGTTGATCAATCTCTCTTCCAATTGGGCCCTACTCATAATCGTGCTCGTATCACACTTCAGAAACCTATTCTCCGTAGGATCATATAGCATGAGAATCCTCATCGGAGGCATGAGAGGGATGAGCAAGATGCAGTTGTCAATGTAACGATCATGAAAACTCCGTTGTGACTAGGAACTGGAAAAATCTTGGCTTAACGGACCAAGCGGATATTAATCCGACACTAATGCAGATGCGAGCTCATCCCCCAAATAATCAATGGTGCGATCCATTGGGTCGATGTTTTAATCAACTTTAGAGAATGTGCGGAAGATGGATTGCTAGCGGAAAGAAGGGACAATGAAGTCAACTCGTTATGAGAGTCGCTAGAATCACTCCCGGGGAGACTAGGACTCTAAGAAGATGCATAGAACCTTTCCCAATACTTGATGACCACTCTGCATGATATGTTAGATGGACAAGTCTCATCTACCATGCGAGAACAATACTCAAGGCACTAAAGGAATGAGTGCCTAGAAAAGAAAAGAAAATAAGGAAAGGATCAAAAAGAAGAAAAAAACAAGGAAGAAATATCAAAGCAAAACGTGTGATGTATAAATGGCTAAGGGGATCTTGCAAGATAGGAAGATTAAGAGAACAAGGATTGAAAGACAGGAAATGTCATATAAAGGGTATAGAAATCGATTAAGTTTCCCCAAGAACAACTCAAAACCAGGAGAAAGAGAGACATAACACTGCTTTGGCACCACCGCCCCGTGACAATGGACAACCCAAATGCAACCGTCTCTCACCGTAGGCAAGGTGGAACTCGACCAATGAACCACCACTCATAGCGGCGCTAACCCAGAAAAACCCCCTTAATAGAAAAAAACTTGGGGAAACTTGCATCGAAGAGCAATAGGAAAGCCAAAGAGAAAGAGACAACCTCTGCAGAAGCTTTACTCACCAAAACTCGACAACGAACAAACAAAGGTCGATGCCCACCCTGACGATAGCGGGGAGTCGAAACCCCACAAAGGAAAAATGAAACAAACAAGATAAATAAAAGCGAGAAGAATAATCCCGAATTGCGAACCCTAAACCCGCAAAGAATATTACTTTGGAATCCCTAATTTTGAAACTAAGCCCCAAAATCATAGCATTAACCTAAAATTGAAATATTTGACCAAAAGAGATATAGTTTTTGTACATTGCTTAGGGTAGGGTGACAACAAGCTCCCCGCAGTTTAGTATTCATAAAAATGATATTTTAAAGCATATTTGGATTAAATATTGTAAAAATATTAATTTAGGCCTTTTCCTTTATTAATAAAAAGTGGTAGCCTTGAAATAAAAAATATAAATAAAAAAAGAAATTTTATTAAGGATAACTACCCATGCATGTCAACCTAGTCATTTATAATTTTTGAATAAACTATGAATGACCTCTAGAGGTATTAGGATTCAAGAGAATAATATTATTAGATTATAAACTAAATTATCTAAGGATAATAATTTAGTTTTCCACCTTATTTGAGAAAGGAGTTGCCCTTGTTAAAAGATAAACAATGAAACAATAATCGACAATAATAAATTTCAGTTTTATCTTGTGGCATCCGCCTACGGATTAGGTTCGACTCTAAGGAAGATTCCGCCTTCCCGTAACGCGTAAGAGTTTGAATCGGAGTTTAAGGCAAGTGGATATTCTCCTTGAAACCTTTTCGATATCTCGATTCCGTTAATTTCTTTGCTTAAATAAATAAACATAGGATATATCGATTGCTAGAAATAATGACATCTTATTATCACTATTATTATTCGAATGCTACTTAGGTCCATTTGTTGTGGCCTTGTTTGTTTCAATCTCTTTTCGAGATTTGCTTTGGATTTAAGATAAAATTAGGGATGTGGGTTTGGCCCCGAACATCTCTCTATAATATGTCGAGTGGTATGGCTTTACGCCTTCCCGCGACTTAAGGATCATGATCTTTGTCCGCTCCTATTCGTTGGAGGGATGTTACAACCTAGCTAGGTGTCGGAACTTCGTTCCTTTAAGTGGACTCGCCTCTTTCATAGCCTCCACCACCTTAAAATTCCTAAATGATATGAACCGTTTTGACACATAATAAAGATAAGTGCTAGTGCACATTAATTAAATTAAATCGGGTTGGATTAGTACAACTTGGAAGACCAGCCCGACTCTCGGTTCTTTGACAATCGTCTTTCCAATTTGAATGCTTATTCGGGCTTGTCAAGGTGGGTTTGGTACTTAAGCGCCTTCGGGCCACCTCCCCAATCTGGAGCTCGGAATATGATGAGGTTGGTCGAGGTCCGAAAAAGAGTACGAGAGGCTTTCTAAAACTTGATGTGTAATAAAACGTTCCCAACATTAATTGTACTCTAAGAAGAACTACAATCTCGTAGTTCCTTCTTTTCGGATCAAAGTTATCTCACTTCAAGATCAACTGATTTCCGTTTTTAAGCTCCAACTAAAGATTTTAACTTTCAAGTACATCTTCCCTTTATCTCCTTGATGAAATAATGAAACTACTAAACTACCCTTGAGAATTATCATTCTCACTTGCTTAGTCTCCTTAGACTAATTCCGCTATTTCCACATTTTTGTCTGGTATTTCTCGCCCTTTGTGACAAATGCCAGACTCTAGGAAATTTCCACCGAAGTTTTGAAGACAAAGGCTAGAAGATTCAAGAAGAGTTATGCAAGGATAGAAAGTCAAGGCAAGACGACGTTGAAGGAAGGAAGAAATTTTCATAGAGCAAAACATTCAGAATATGGTGCACCAGCTCTTTCATTTTAAGCCAAGCAAATCATCATCATATGAGTTGTCTTGGGGAAATATACTTGTATTTTTAATACGACTTTCCAACCCTTTTATTATATGGGCTTTATATTCCGTTGTTACATCCTTTCTAAAATAACTACCAATGTAATGAACGAATGTTCTTCTTAATAAATAAAATTTCTCTTTTAGTCATTTCTCCTTTAATCATGTCTTATTTTATAATTTAAAGCCTTGTGTGACTTTGGACGGTAAAATCTAAGGTCACTGACGGTAATACCCATCGTTACAAAATAGGGGTGTTACATTATATTATATTTTTCTTAATTTCCTTTTTGGCTTATTCATGTAAATACAGAAGACTTTTTTATCTTTTAAAAATTCAGTCTTTATTTATATTTTTTCATCTTTTCTTAATAATTATCATATTAACTTTTTATTTAAAAGATTTTTAGAGACTTGAATTTGATTAAAAAAATTATAGGAATTTAAATTATTTTTGAGTTTTTGTCTATTTTGTAAAAGAGTAATTAAAATAATTTATATTTATATTTTTCCATAAATAAGTTATCATTAATTCATCAAAATCATATTGGGTTCACTTTAATGATTTTGGCTTCGTCTCACATTATAACAAATGTATAATTTTATATAAAATATTTATAATAAATAATTTATTTTTATTTTTATATTAAAATAAATTAAAATTATTATTAAATAAATTAAATATTAAATCCATGTAGTCTTGCATGGCACGACGGGTATAACTAGTTAAAAATAATTACATAAATATATAATAGAATGTGAAAGATCTTCACATGATTATATGACTTCTTAATCTTTTAGACAAATCCTAAAACGATATGTATTTCTGAACAAAAGAAGTAATCTTTTAACTTTTGTGTGGGGTATCCTCACAAATATTTTCAATGCCATGTATATTTTTTTAATATGGTGTAGGATACTTACAAACTTATTCAACACCGTGTATTTTATCAAATTGAATAAGAAAATATGATATGGGATGATATTTCTCTTAAAACAAGTTTGATTTGAGAATATAATATTTCCTTTCTATTAAGGATTTATGATATAGAGAAACATGGTAAGATTGCAAATAAGAATACATTTAAGGCCCATTTATCCGTCTCTTTCTTATAAAATTGCTTTAAATATCCTAACTTTGTATGCAGTTGTGCACTCTATCTTGACATTTTTGAATTTCAAAAATATCCTATACTTTTAGTGTTCTTGCACAATCTACCTTCAAAGTGTCCACACTATGGGTAAAATTGCGTACTTCTCCCTCACCTTTTCATTTTGTGACAAAAATGTTCAATTTGTGCATAAATAATTTTTTTTGAAAATTATAAATCATGTCAAATGATTACAATATTTAAAAAAAATCATTTTAGATCTCAATTCTAAAACACTCTTACTGAAAATTAATTTAAAAAAATAAAATTATTTTGGGTAAGATAAGCCACCATCATCGGCGAGGTGTAGGCTATGAGCGACTCAGAATCAAAAGCTTTAGCGAGTGTGAGCGGTCGATTGTGGTGGCTTGCAGTCCATAGACTCTAATAATGACAAAGGCGGCGAGATGATGGTTGTGGTGGCCATCTTTGGTGGCGAACAGAGGAGAAGGCATTGTTGAATTTTGGGAATTGTTGATTTGGGACTTGAAAATCCTAGATTGAAAATTTGGGGATTTTATCAACCTGTTTCCTTTCACTTCACATTTCCATTTCCCCTCCAAACAAGAAAGTAACCCTCTCTAATCATTAGGGCCAACTAACTGCAAGTCTGCAACTACTGTTAGCACATTGGTCCACATCTAGTATACAAAAGCACTACAGACAAATAGAGAGTAAAGAGATTATCAATCTAAAAATCCAAAGCCTGGATGGGGAGTTGGACAGCTACTCTTCTTGATCGTAATCCTCATCTTCCTCTGTTTTCGAGCTGAACTGGGATTGAGCTAGCTGAAGAGGGTCAATGGCCATTCCATCTACTTCAGAGACAAACTCTTCTTGCTTAGTCTTGGCAGGCTCGGGTAGTGAAGAGCCACCATCCAACACTGGGAGTGTACTGGCGGCATTGTTGGTCATTTCCTGGTTTTCACCTAGATCTAAGTTCAAATCAATGTTTCTAACACTGGAATCCAAAGCACCATCACACAGGGTTGCTGCGTGCTCTGCTGTTTTACTCTCTGGGGCTTGGTTGCCATGGAAAGGGGTGGTGGAAGGTTCAACGTCAATCTCATGAGGGAGAGGGTGTGGGTGCTCTTTCTGTGTCTGTCCCCTGCCTCGTCCACGCCCTCTTCCACGTCCCCTTCCCCTCCCTCTGCCACTGCTGCTTGCAGTTGCATGATCCATCTCCTGCTGCTGCTGCAGCTGCTCACAAACGATCTATATCAACTACTTTCATAAAATAAGCCAAGTCTCTGCTTTCATGTCATTTACATGCAATTTCAATTTGACTAGTAAGCGCGATCACGTGCACAAGAGAGATCATCAAATAGAGAGCAGCTAACCATTCTGCTTTTCTTCGATTCTTCATCACTGTAATGATACTCATCCACGGTAGCTTTTCTGCCAAATAGATTTTCTCCACTGATGAATTACTAAACAACACCACAAGGGGAAAGCAAATGGGATGATAAAGAGCAGGCATAACAGGATAACAGAGTCAAATCTAGTAACCTTCTCTTCAAAGAGCCTCTGTCGTCTGTAGTGACATCTGAATGACTCTGGCTATAATCAGGAACCTTACTGACTACATCTTTCAAGAAATCAAATACACCGAAGCTATGTATACAGTGCTTCCTGCAGTTAACCATTACAAAGTGACAAACCACTTCAATTTTGGATGAACTAATAAAAAAAATATAGACATCTACTGACAGGAAAATATAAACCTTCATAATGATGCTGTCATCAAATATTGAGAATGTCTATCCTCCACAAAATCAGGGAGTACTAATAATATTTTAGAGTGATAGTGAGAATCATATCACCTGATATACCCGGGCTACATACTTTCTGAGGATAGCCTGGTTCGAGTTCACGTCTACTGCATATTTATAGTGGGTAATACTATCAAATATAAGTAAGTAGTGCTTGGGTGTTTTTTAACAAGTATGTAGTATAAGTAGCTTCCCTGCTAATCTTATGTTAGAACTTAGAGCAATCACTTGATCTTTACAGTCATGAAATTATCCCAAAATGTTGATTGGTTTATGTTAACTATTAAGACACTAAAACAAATCAACAAATTATGTTCATCTGCTAGATTATTGCTTCATTTTTCCTGGTTCATTGACCGCTCCATTTGAACAGGTTATTTCATAAAATGAACCTCCAACACTTCCTATCACCATAGAGATAATGCAGCAGAGACCACAAATAAAATGAGTGAATGACAGATAGTAAGCAACAACATGTTGCACGCATAAGGTTTTCTCAAGATTCAAAGTGAAAATAAGCACATTTAATATGAGCCGATAAAAAAAACAGACGTGAATAAAAACTTATTAATTACATAGAGCAAAATTATCTGATTTCTTGTGATAAAGTATATTGGCAAGACTCTGAAAAGAGAAGTAAATGTTAATCCACTTACAAGTGGAGCGCACTCATAGTCTTTGCTCCCCTCTGAAGTGTTATGTCATATGTCCGATCACACAGGTCTTGTAGAAACAGTTCCAATGATTTAGCTGTATCGGAGAAGCTAACGGTAAGCAATTTCTAATATTTTCATAATTTTAAAAACAAAAAGAGTGGGGTTTTACAAACTTACAGACTAAAACAGGAACTGCCATAGCTATCTTTCCTACTTCCTCATCAGCTTGCATTATCTTCTTTATTCGAGCCTGCAATATGAAGATTGCAATCAATGAATTAAGCAAAGTCATAACCATTCAGAAGGCAGCAATAAGCCATATACTTTCCAATTTTAAACGGCAAGCAATATGCAAATAAAATAGATAGCCTAACTTGTCAAGATGAGCTACTAATCGCTTTATAGGCATAAATTAAAGAATTGTCAAAGGAAAAGATCAACTTTTGCTCGTTACCATGGAAACATCTTTCATTCACAAGGCTTTCCATCATTTAAAACAAAGAGAGAAATGGGAAAGTGTAGTAAAACCATCCCTGCCATCTCAGTTTCTCTGGAAATTACATCTACTTCCCTTACATACTTGTGCAGCCACACATGCTACCTTTCAGCAGTTTTACATCCACATCAACTGTTGTTAATAATAATGCCATGTGGCACTATCTACACCACTAAAATAATCCTGAGAACAGAAATCTCTAAACCTGTGTCCTGGCTCGGTACACTATCCATTCTCCTCGTTTCTCTATAGTTTCTTCAAGTAAGGAAAGAGAGAAAAATATGGGGAAAATTTTAGACACTTCAAATGAAATCCAAGGTCCTAATTCATCCGAGTTTTACCACTCGATTGTTTTCACCAATGACCAATCTTCTTCCTCTCATTCCTCCCCAATCATCAAAACAGCCCCTACTGTTGCACCAATTCTTCCAATACCATTGTGACAGGGCCCACAAGCATTGCCACCTCGTACCACCCCTCTTCCCAGCAGCTACCTATTTTCTCTCCATCTCCCACAATTCTCTGGATTACATACGGCCACAAGTCAATTGAAACACTGGCTTTAATTGAAATTTGAAAGACAAAGATGGAACTTAATTTTGAGAAAGTCTGCTATGTCATGCACTTTCCAGTTTCCACACCGAGCACCTCTTCAACATAGGTCATTAGTAGGTCATCAGTAGCAGCTGACCTACAAGCAGCTTCAGGGAGAATAATATAAATAACTTTTCAAGGCTTTTTATTTACGACTGGAGAACTGGAAGAGATGAGATCAATATTTAAGAGCCCAACCTACTTCTTGTTCCACAATCCAGCCAGCAATAGTTAATTAATGCTGTTCAGACGCAACTGCAAATTTAAAACCCTTTCTGAGTAACATGAAATGGCATAAGTATCATCAGTTGTAATCTTCCTGAATCCTGATTTCATTGGCAAACATATCAATATCACCAATAATTCCAGCCAAAATTAAGATCTCTATATTCTTACAGAAAACGTGAAACTTTCCTATTCCAACGAGGAAAGGCACAAAGAATATGCAATCAGCCTTCGAGGCACAAAACAGATTCAATCCATCTAAAATATAACTCCCAAAGGAGATGTCATATGTTTCCATATCCAAAAAGTATCTAGGATCTAGAATAGCAACCAGCCGGAGTAAAGAGAAGCCGTAATCTAGATCTATTACAAAGAGTGGACATTTCAGCACAGACCAACGACGAATCGAAACAGGGAGAAACCAGTAAACAAAACTAATCAATGAAAAAGGCGAATGAAAAAGAGAGAATAATACTCACAGCAGGAAAACGAGTATCGAGTTTCTTTCTCATGACGATGTGGCAAGTTCTTCTATTGAATTACCCAAAAACACAAATTTTGTTACTCAAGAAGATGTAAGCTCGATCAGGTCGACAACAACATCCACACAGAAGCTACCAATTGATCGATCAGAAAAATCCCAAAATTTCAGAAATTTAGGGATTTAACGTTTCCGATAAATCTACTGTATATAGGGGCTCCGGTACAATACATATTATGGTGTAAGTGACACGGGCCGCGGTCCCGTGTCCACAAGACGCCCGGATTCATATGCCAAGACTGTGCCAAGAGGCTTCTGGATGATTCTAGGGACATCAGGGACGGGTCCGAAGGCATCGGGAGAGATCCGGGTTGTGGAGGCACCAAGGACACACTCTTTCTAGAGGATTCCGGAGGAGTCAGGACTCATTCAGAGAATACGGGAAGTCATGGCAAGGGAAAGCCCATGGGAAGGGATACATGGCATGGAGGGACTCTTCTAGAGAATTCTAAAAGAGGCGCGCCCATTCTAGAGGCGTCTAGCCTCGGCGCGCCCAAGGGAGAAGAGAAAGGAGTAGGCGCGGCCCTCCTGGAAGGTTCCAGAAGAGGCGCGCCCCTTCTGGAGACAGGCGCGCCTCTCTTGTGCAAGGGCGCAGCACCAGGCGCGCCCCACCATAATGCGCTGGAAGCTTCTAGCAAGGGCGCGATGCATCTAGGAGACGTTCCTATGAGCGTTCCACCTTGGGACCATTCTAGATTAGTCTAGAAAGTAACTAGTCTAGAATATTCTTAGGAATAAGGGAGGCCACGCCTATAAATAGGCCATGGCACTCATTTTGCAAGGCATCAAGTTTACTTCCATGTTCTCTTAGGCAACCAAAGTACTAGGCATCCTAGGCACTCTTGTAAAGCATCCTTGTAAAGGCATTCCTTGTATAAATACAAAGTCATTCCCACAAAACTAACCATCCTTCTTCTCTTGAGCATTCGGGTCAAGGCCTGACTTAGCCATTCGAAGGGATTCGATCTAGCTAAGGGCCGCACAGGTTCGAGAAGAGTCTCAGCCCGTGTCAAGTGGTATCAGAGCAACGGTCCAAGAGAAAGGATGTCGAGCAACGAGGGCGTAATCTCCAAGGTGGCAAATCCTAGCAACCAACCAAAGAAGAATTCCAAGAAGACTAGGGACGCCTCGAAGGACCAGGTGAGTAGCCTCGATGAACGCCTACAAAAGGTCGAGTTGTTTATGGGAGAAGTGCGTGACTCCATCGAGGATTTGAACGAAGGCAGGATGGCCTCGAGTCCTCCATGGACGAGATCAGGGGGGAGCTCCTACGCACACTAAACGAATCCCACAACAACCTAGCCAAGGAGAATGAGGTTCTCAAAGCCGGGATTGTGGCCCTACGGGAGGAGATGGCGCAACTCAAGAGGGAGCTTGAGGCATGCAGGGCCGCCATGGGGGCGGGCATGATCGCCATGACGTCGGGGCACAAGCTAACCATTCCGAAGCCGAAAGAGTTCGTGGGGAACCGAACGGCCAAGGACATGGAGAACTTTCTCTATGGCATGAAGCAATACTTCGATGGGGTGGGCATCACGGACGAAGAGCGCAAGGTAAGCACCGCAAAGCTTTACTTGACGAATACGGCCTTACTTTGGTGGAGGCGTCGGACGTGTGAGCGGACCGGGGGGTCCCCAATCCACACTTGGGCCGAGTTTGTGGCGGAGTTCAAAAAGAAATTCTATCCCGTCTATGCCAACGACGAGGCCAGGGCCAAAATCCGACGACTCACGCAGAGGACCACGGTTCGGGACTACGTGCGGGAGTTTTCCGAGCTCATGCTTCAAGTCACTGACTTGGGAGAGGTCGAGGCATTCTTCCAATTCATGGATGGGCTCAAGCCGTGGGCACAACAAGAACTCCGACGTAGGAACGTGCGGTACTTGAACGAGGCTATGACGGCGGCCGACTCGTTGATCGAGTTCAAGAGTCGGGACCATGCCAACTCTCGCCGCACCAAGGGGAATGGTGGGGGAGAGGAAGACCAGGACGAGTCATCGGGGAGCGATGACGAGGGCACGAGCAAGCCAAAAAGGAAGTCTTGGGCCGATCGAGACGCCGAGTCGGGGAGCGACAACGAGCGTCAGTCCAGACCGAGGCGAAGGTCCGAGGGTGATCAAGACAAAGGTCAGCGTCGGGAGAGGAAGCCCTTCGGCTGTTTCCTTTGCGAGGGGATCACCTTGCGCGAGACTGCCCATCCCGAGGTAAGCTCAATGCTATCCTATCCTCGAGGGACGAGGACGCCGAGCGAGGGGCGCTGCGGCTAGGAGCGATAGCACGTCGAGCTAAGGGAGGCGACGAGGGGACGTCGCACTGGACAGGGGAGGGAACCATCCAAGACCATGCCAAGATCAAAGAGGAAGCGCCGTCAACCGAGGGACAAGGACAGAGGACTCTTAGAATTGGCGCAATACGGCTATGCTCAAGACCAAGGGAGGAAGATCCACCATCCAAGGCATGGGGCCAGGACACGGAGTCTTCCGAGACAAAGGAACCAGAGGACCAAGAGAAGATCGGGATAGAAGAGCACAAGGTGTCGTCTCACGGGGAGACACACCAGCCACCCGAGGGGATCGAGGTTTCTCAAGACAAGCGGGACATCAAGACCGGCTTGGACGCGACAAGGACGTCGCTAGATCTGGTGGGAGAGAATGACACGGGCCGCGGTCCCGTGTCCACAAGGACGCCCGGATTCATATGCCAAGACCGTGCCAAGAGGCTTCCGGATGATTCTAGGAACATCGGGAACGGGTCCGGAGGCATCGGGAGAGATCCGGGACGTGGAGGCACCAAGGACACACTCTTTCTAGAGGATTCCGGAGGAGTCAGGACACATTTAGAGAATACGGGAAGCCATGGCAAGGGAAAGCCCATGGGAAGGGCTACATGGCATGGAGGGACTCTTCTAGAGAATTCTAGAAGAGGCGCGCCCATTCTAGAGGCGTCTAGCCTCAGCGGGCCCAAGGGAGAAGAGAAAGGAGTAGGCACGGCCCTCCTGCAAGGTTCCAGAAGAGGCGCGCCCCTTCTGGAGACAGGCGCGTCTCTCCTGTGCAAGGGCGCAGCACCAGGCGCGCCCCACCAGAACGCGCTGGAAGCTTCTAGCAAGGGTGTGATGCATCTAGGAGAGGTTCCTATGGGCGTTCCACCTTGGGACCATTCTAGATTAGTCTAGGGAGTAACTAGTCTAGAATATTCTTAGGAATAAGGGAGGCCACGCCTATAAATAGGCCATGGCACTCATTTTGCAAGGCATCAAGTTTCCTTCCATGTTCTCTTAGGCAACCAAAGTACTAGGCATCCTAGGCACTCTTGTAAAGCATCCTTGTAAAGGCTTTCCTTGTATAAATACAAAGTCCATTCCCAAAAACCTAACCATCCTTCTTCTCTTGAGCATTCGGGTCAAGGCCTGACTTAGCCATTCAAAGGGGTTCGATCTAGCTAAGGGCCGCACAAGTTCGAGAAGAGTCTCAGCCCGTGTCATAAGCGTGTGGTTGAATGTAGGGCGTTGGATTAGGATAAATCAGTGACTATTAATTAAGCAACATTATAGGCTAAATGGGGGTGATGTGGAGAATCAAATCTCGGTTGATTTGAAAAAGGCAACACCCGAAATTTTAGGAGAGTTAGATAAAATCGGTACAATTATAAAAAAAAATCCAAGCAAATTTTTTTCCACAATTAAATACATGTAACCGGATTTTGGCGTTATTTTTAAAATTCAAACATGAATTTCAAATTAAAATAGACACTTTTTTATAAATATAAAACATCTACAGAATCATTGAATATCTATTAGTCGACATTTGAAAAACTCAATATGATGGTTTGAATAATTATAGAATCGTATAATATTTATAGCCGATGTTTGATTAACTTAGTTTGATTGTTTGAAAAACTCAATATGATTGTTTAAATAATTATAGAATCGTATAATATTTATAGCCGATGTATGAATAACTCAGTTTGATTGTTTGAATAACTCAATTTGATTGTTTGAATAATTATAGAATCATAAAATATTTATAGTCGAGGTTTGAATAACTCAATATAATTGTTTGAATAATTGTAGGATTGAACATGGTTTAACGTTTGCATTATTTACGTTGAATAAGTATTCGTCTTACCATGAATAATTAAATAAAGGTAGTTGAAAAACAACATTGTTCATCCTGAATAACTAAACTTATTCAATGATAAATGATGTATACTATTGAATAACAATTACAATGCTATTGAAAAGCAATCTTTAATATTATGAAAAATATGTGATTCTTTGTATTTTATGCTATCAATAATCATTACATTGCTTTTGAACTAACAATTACAATGCTTATGCATTACAATTTTTTTGGACTGAGGTCCAATACATCAACATTATCATCATTTGGAACATGTGCCCTGGTGCGAAGTCTTTTAAATAGGACCTTGGTGCACTTTGACTTTTCTCCAATGTCCAACTGTTGATCATTACCACCTGTTCCATTTGAAAACTCGGTTAAACACAAATGATATCAGTGCTGCAAAACCATACCATCTAAAGTGAAAAAGTATATTGTGAGACTTGAAAAACAATTGCAAAACTGTCATACACATATCATCAGTGTTGCAAAACCATACCATCCAAAGTGAAAAAGTATATTGTGATACTTGAAAACAATTGTAAAACTGTCGTACACATATCAGCGTTGCAAAACCATACTATCCAAATTGAAAAACACTCGTTTCATATGCTTATCCAGTTAATCCTTACTATTGAAAAACATAGTATTTATTGTGAATAATATTGATCATTATCTCTTGTCGGCCATACGAAAAACAAAATACGTATATACGAAAAACAAAATACGTATATATGAATAACAAAGGATGAATATATGAAAAACATGTCACACGTGTATGAAAAACATTTAATCGTGGAAAACCAAATTAAATCTAAGAAATCTACTATACTGAATTGATAGAATGAAAACCAATATCACAAAAAGACGAAAATAACCAAAATACTGATTCGAATTGAATTCAACACGACACATAGCCGAATTAAAAAAACTACCTTTCTCTATCAATCGGTCCTCTTCTTTGATCATAATGCACCACAACAACCGATTTGCAAATTAAAACAAGACTAAAAAACAAGAACACAAGAGATGCAACCATTCAATCTACATTCATCAAACTAAATACCTAATTTTGCATTCATGCAATATGAACTAAAAATTGAAAAAACAGGGTCGGAAACGACAATAACACTGATTTCTATCGAAATAGAAATCAAAACCGAATCTTCACTTACCAATTTATGAAAAATAGCCAAGGTTTGTAGATGATTTCAACATTGTTCTTCGTCTGCTCCCAAAATGTCACCGAGAGAGAGAGAGAGAGAGAGAGAGAGAGAGAGAGAAATAAATTGTATTAGGAGAGATAAGACACTTTTTGAGGAAAGAATAACCCTATTACCTAAAATCAAGGGATTTTACCAAAAATAAAAAATATTAATTGATTTTAATCTTTATTGAACGGATACAGTGAATCACCCCATCAAAAGCTTTTTGTACCCCTTTTTATTAAATCCTCACCATCCAATTAACCAATCTGACGGATGTCAATTAACCACATGCTTGCACGTCTCGATCCGACCTTGTCTTTGTCAAAAAAAACTTAACCTTTACGAATTGTGGTGTGATTGAATTTGCATTCTTGCTTGTTACTCGTGATTTTCTTCCTAGATTGTGTGTGATTAATTCGATCAGATCTCCATTAATTCCATCTGTGCGTTCATAGTTGGAAATTTTCCAATTCAAACTCTTATTTCTTACCTTAATTCCATACATGCAGAGATAGCCTTGATCTACTTTTATTCCAATATATGACGCATGATTTAATTCTAGGAATCGAGATCAGATGCGTGTGGCTTTTACTGTGTAAAATGCGAGCAATTTACCTCCGTTAGATCATCTTGTATCTATGGCCAGGATTAACACACGCGTTTAAATGAATTTCTAAACGGAGGGGTATTTTTGTCACTTTGTTGTTTATTCATCTCCCACCTTCTCCTTTCTCCTTTCCCGTTTCTTTTGTCTGCTCTTTTCTTCCATTGTTGACATGCTTTTTCGGCTAATTTGTTTCTCGATCTAGCTTCTCTCACTTTCAATTCACACTTTAAACATGGATCTAGGTATTTGGGGGGTCGATTTGGGGATTCTTGGTTATTCTCAATTTTGAAGTTGAGATTCTATTTGGGGTTTTTTCTATTTGGGGGTTTTACATTTAGGGATTGTAATAGTTCAAACTGTATAAATTCAACATTATTGATTTTGTGTGGCCTTCTACTGATTTTTGTGGTGATTTTAATTTGTATGGATTGTCACCCACCCATAAGAGAAAATCTTTTCTATGTGAACCATTTTTCTATCATTGCTAGCTAGTTCTTCTTATTTACCTCTTTTGACAACTTGTTTCTTTGTTCTAGACTTAATAAATTATATGCTTCATTGGATGTTGTTGTAAGGCTTAGCAATGGGGACATGATAAAGGTATTGAACGTCATGGAAGTTGTTAATTTTTTATTGTTCATAAATTATGAACCGTAATGTCAGAAATTATGAACCTAGTATACCAAATTATGAACTCATGCCATTTATGAACTAGAATTTTTCATGAACCTTATTGATAACTGTTATGAACCTAATCGTATAAAGACATGAACCACAAAATATGATTTATGTACTAGATTATGTGACAAAATAAAAGTATTATGCATTAAATTTCATGAACTTTATTGATAATTGTGGTGAACTTAACCTTATAAAGACATGAACCAACAAAATATCATTTATCAATGCATGACACAACATTACCAATATTGTGAATTAAATTTAATGAACTTTATTGATCATTGTTATGAACCTAACTTGTAAGGACATGAACCAATAAGCCAACTTTTATGAATAAAAAGTCATGAATTGTGAGATTAAATATTTAGGAACCTGTGTTTATATAAACATGAACCAAATGAATAAAGATCAAGAACCATAAGATGTGAATCAAAATAAAAACTAGTATCAATGAAAAGACATGAGTTGTAAGATAAACTATCATGAACCAACAAAAGAACTACCATGAACCAAAAGACATAAACCAAATGAATAGTTAGTCTATGTGGGATTTGGACCCACATCTATGTGCATTTGCACATTGCTCTACCATTTGAGATAATAAGCTACCAAATGACATGAACTATAAGATAGACTACTAAGAATTAAAAGTCATGAACCATAAGAATTATTATGAACCTACCTTACAAAAACATGAACCGAAAGAACAAGTAGCATGAACCAAAAATCACGAAAGAAAATAATAACTAACATGGACTAAAAGACATGAACCATAAGATGAACTTTGATGAACCTAAGGTTATTCAAACATGAACCAAAAGAACAATTGTTATAAACAAAAAAGCATGGAAAAAAAAATTATGAACCATAAGAAGAAATATTATGAGCCTTACCTTAAAAAGTCATGAACCAAAAGAGCAACCGATACAAAAAAAAAGACACGACCGTATCAAGAATTAGCCTATGTGGGATTTGAACATTGCTCTACCATTTGAGATAATAAGCTACCAAATGACATGAACTATAAGATAGACTACTAAGAATTAAAAGTCATGAACCATAAGAATTATTATGAACCTACCTTACAAAAACATGAACCGAAAGAACAAGTAGCATGAACCAAAAATCACGAAAGAAAATAATAACTAACATGGACTAAAAGACATGAACCATAAGATGAACTTTGATGAACCTAAGGTTATTCAAACATGAACCAAAAGAACAATTGTTATAAACAAAAAAGCATGGAAAAAAAAATTATGAACCATAAGAAGAAATATTATGAGCCTTACCTTAAAAAGTCATGAACCAAAAGAGCAACCGATACAAAAAAAAAAGACACGACCGTATCAAGAATTAGCCTATGTGGGATTTGAACCCACATCTATGTGCACATGCACATTGCTCTACCATTTGAGCTAATAGGATACCAAATAAGTTTCCAAATTATGCTTATAGGCTACCAAATAACTTCAACATACAACTAATGAACATAGTACAAAGTGTGAACAGAACACTCACGATGAACTTTAACATACAAAGGTATGAACCTTAACATACCTACGAGAAGAACACAATAGAAAAAAAAAGAACGACCTAAATCGCATCTCACATGAACCCACAAGTTGACACTTCAATTGGGTTCAAAAAACCACCTAAATCAAGAAAAAAAAGTAATTGTATTTGCAAAAAAGAATCATGCTCAAATAGCAAACAAAAATTAGGTTTGCTTAAAACACAACCGGAGAAACAATTAAAGACCAACAATTTAACATCTTTCATAATTCTTGTGAAGTTCAACACACCAATTGCTGAAATGAATACCTTCAATTAATCAAACAAAGGACACATTGTAAGAAGAATACAATAGAAACTTACATGTCTTTTAGATTTCACCCAAAAAAGAGAAAAAGGGGAAAAGTAGAAAGATTTTAATTTTCAGATCTGGATAGTAAGAGGGGGTTTGAGAAAGAGAGGGAGAGGGAGAGGGAGGAGGCTGAGAAAAAAGGTGCGTGTGAGTTTTTTTTTCTTTCAGGGTTTATTTATCTAAAGGGTAATTTTGTCTATGAATGAAAAAACTGAAGTATTTACCCGTGTGTGCCACTGTAAATGAACTCGCCCATTTCCTTGTTTTTTAATTAAACCCATTTTATTTAATCTAGGTCGTCCATTCGTTCAATCTAACGGCTCTGCTTTGCTCGCATTTTACACTGTAGCAATATTATGCACCAGAGCGTGACTCTTAATTCTAGAGTGATTTTCTTTTGCTTCTTGCATGTGCCGAACCATATCTTTCCTAATCCATTCTTTTCTTAACTTTTTTCTTTAATTATCTTTCCCTTGATTGTATTTGATCGGTACACAAATCTTTCCCAGTTGTCATATGCCATATCTTTTTAGTTAGGGTTATTTAGATTGCCTATATTAAAAAAAAACAGCTTCTGCAATTAAAAAAATGGCCGTAATTAAAGACAAAATCAGCCGAACAAAAAAAAATACCCTATCCATTTCGTGATTTGATCATTGCATACATATCTTAGTTGAATACGCTTGTTCTTGCGGGTTGTTTTAATTCTAACGCCACATATCGTGTTTAGCCTTAAGTCGCCCTCTCGGCTAGCTAAATCAGCCTTGACCTTGCGTGTTCAATTGTTTGGGTACTTATATTGACTGTGAGTCTCTATATCATTGGTTCGCTTTTACTCTCGTCTTATCATGTCTCATACAGGACTTCAACGAAGACGCTTTGCCGGGTATGATGACCCAGAGGCGTTTTTTGGATTGGGCAAAGCACATGGACAACTACTTCGGCCAATGAGACTACGACAAATTTGAGCGATGTGACATTGCCATTGGTTGCTTCAGTAGCTACGCTCGAGATTGGTTTGAGCGTTTGGAGGATGATCGATGGTATAGGAAGCGGCCCCCAATTGAGACATGGTGCCAACTTGTGTACCACATGACTCAAAACTTTGCTCCTAATGTGGACGTCGTAGCCTTTCAAGAGTATCTTATAAGGCGCATGGTCAAACAACGAGAGATGTACAAATTCGGCACGACGAAGGACATAAAACGAGCACCATTGGACATTGGTCATGCTACATCAACACCATTGTCGGTCGCGCCTCCTATGGTCGTGATCAAGGAATTTGAGGCGCCATCCGAGCCTGTTAGCATTCCCATGGCCGTGCCACACATGGACGTGGTCGAGGCCACGGATGATCCAACCACGCCTTTTGTCTCGCCCATCACCGCATCGCATATGCTCGTGATTCAGGCTACCGAGGAGACAGCCCTGCCCATTGTCACACCCGTGACAGTGCCGATCTTCGAGTCCCTACTCGAGTCCGCTTTGGCACCACAACTGATTCCAGCGTCAGAGTGCATCGAGGCCACCGTGCCTTCCGTTTCAAGTCCCTCCCTTAAGGTCGACGACGTGCCACAATTGCTACCAGCAACGACAACTTCCATGGACTTGTATTCGGTGATGGATTGGCCACTTCCCAAGCCCTTACCTTCATTTTCTAGTGTCGAGTCCGAGAGCCTGTTTGAGCCTACATCGACACCATACATATTGACTTTTGAGAAGACGGAGGACGATGACAAGCTCCACTTCATTGTTGTTTTGGTCGCCTTTTCCTTCACCAACTCGAAGCGAGGACGCTTCGAATCTAAGCGGGGGAGAATGATGCGACCTTGCCTAGGCTTGGACCCGATCCCGGCCAGCCCGACACTCCCTAGGCCTTGGCGACCCCCTTGGCGTAGGACTTAGTCATATATTATGTATTTCCCTATTTTAGCATATTTCCATTAATGTCTTTCCGAATTTAGTTGTTGCTATTTTTAGTACTACTATTTATGTTTTATGGGCTTTTGGACGTTAGGCCTTGCTTGCATGCAAACCCAAGTCCATTAAGCCTTGTTGCTTGTTAGGGTTTCGAGAGCCTCCTCTTTATGCGGAGTTGTCACTGATTGTCACTGACTACTGTCTCATTTTCTGATGCAGTAACTGGAAGTGGATCATCTTGAAACAGATAATATTCTTGATCACCATCATCATGATCCTCAATCATCGAGCCTCCCATCGTGTTTTCATCAAACACGACATGAACACTTTCTTCAATCTTCCTCGTCCTTTTATTGAAAACTTTGTAGGATTTACTATGAGGGGAGTAACCTACAAAAGTGCCAACATCACTCCTTGGATCGAATTTTCCCAAACTGTCATTGCCATTATTATGAACATAGCATCTGCACCCAAAAGTGCGTAAGTGGGCGACATTAGGCTTAACTCCTTTAAGCAGCTCATAAGGATTTTTTCCAAGAAGTGGACGAAGCATGGCTCGATTCATCACATAGTAAGATGCATTAATGGCTTCACCCCATAAATTTCTTGGAAGACCACTTGAGATAAGCATGGTCCGCGACATGGTCTCCAAGGCTCGATTCTTCCTCTCAACCACGCCATTTTGTTGAGGAGTTCTTGGCGCTGAGAAGTTGTGACTTATGCCATTTTTCTTGCAGAAAAACAGAAACTCAAAGTTGTCGAATTCCATTCCATGATCTGACCTGACAAACACAAGAGCAACTCCAAGCTTTTTCTCAACAACCTTCACCCATGCTTCAAATTCTTCAAAGACCTGATCTTTAGAAGACATAAAAATTGTCCAAGTATACCGTGAAAAGTCATCAACAATGACAAAAATATAGTTATTTCCTCCACGACTTTGGATTCTCATGGGACCACAAAAATCTATATGAATCAACTCTAAGGGTTTAGTGGTACTTACCTCCTTCTTGGATTTGAAGGATGACTTCACTTGCTTACCTCTCACACAAGTCTCACAAACTTCATGCTTGTTCGGATCAATCTTGGGTAGTCCTCTAACCAGCTCTTGCTTATGAAGTTTGTCAAGGAGTTGAAAGCTCGCATGACCAAATCTTTTGTGCCAGAGGTCGGCGACATCAGTAACTGTTCTAAGACACACTTTTTCCTCGGGTTCAAAATAGAAGTCCACTTTATAGAGATTGTTTTCACACACCCCTTTCAGAAGGATTTTCCCCGAGTCACTTTCTATCACCTGACAACCTTGTTTATCAAAAACAACTTGAATTTTTCCATTAGCACACACCTGAGAAACACTTAATAACTTGAAACCAAGATTTTCAACCAAGTACACATTATCTATAGTCAGTTTCTCAGAAAATCTTACCTGACCAATACCTGAAATACCACCTTTACTATTGTTGCCGAAGGTAATCTTACCTCCTTTGTATTCTTGAAGTGAGACGAAATCCCTGGGGTTCCCGGACATATGAGTTGAGCACGCACTATCAATAAACCAGGGCTCCTTGTCACCCACTTCAAGCTGCATTGAAAGAATTAGTTCATATGAACCCAGAGTTGTTTAACTCCTCTGGGTTTGGTAACAAAGTAATTTCTAGGACAACACTTATTGCAACTAGCACAAACAGATCCTGGAGGACAGTCAGCGACAACAGGTTTGTCACGACTATCATCCAGAGTCTGTGACCTGGCATTTTTCTCATCCCTGTCCTTTTTGTGACAATCATATTGGTAATGACCAGCCTTGCCGCAGTACCAACATGTTCTATGAGACTTCAAGGCCACATACTTGCTATAGCCCGGATAGATGGGTTTGTTGTTGATGCGAGATTGAAAATCAATTTGTGACAGAGGTGAGTTCTGGACTTGTTTTTGCCATATGTGGTGCACCTTTTGATCAGGATACCATTGTTGCTTCCCTTTGTCAGGCTTAGCCACCACATGTGTAAAACAACTTGTATTGTCACTACACATAGGGGTTTTACCTTTAGACACAAGGGGAGTAGCCTTGGTACCCTGAGTATTGGGTTCACGAACAAAGTCAATTCCAGATATGTCAACCTCCTTCACAAACTTCTTTTTATAGTCGATTCTGACCTCTTGAGCCTTTTCAGCAACAAAATCATCTAACCATTTCTTTCTTTTAGTCTCATCCTCAACTTTAAGATTTTCTAACTCAGTGGACAACTTAGCATTTCCAAGCTTAAGCATAAGTCTTTCCCCTTCTATGTCAGTGACTTGCTTTTCTAGGTCACCGACTTGTTTTCGCAAGTCAGTGACCTGAGAATTGAAATCAGTGCATGATTCACAAGTAGTTGACTTAGGAGAGGAAATCTTTTCAAGTTCAATAGCTTTGCTAGACCAGAGTTTATTATCATCGAAGAGGTTGGAAATGGTTTCTTCATTTTCGTCCACTTTTTCTCTTAACTCAGTAGCCTGAGTTCCAAGCTTTTCGATGATAGCAACTAACTGTTTCCTAGACTTTTTAGCAAGAAGAGAAAAGAGTTCAGATTCATTTACCTCTTGGGATGACTTTTCTTCAATGGCCATCTAACAGTCTCCTCTTGTCGGTGACACCTCGTCGTCATCATCAGACATATCCCAAGTCGCCATCATTCCTTTGTCAACTTCTCCAGTTCTTCTTCTAGGACATTGCTTAGCAAAATGTCCTTGAGCCTGACATTTATAGCAAATCACTTCCTTCATGTCCTTTTCGTTCTTACTATCCTTGAGGATTGAAGGCTTCCATAAAGAGTCACTGACAACAGTGTTGGTTGAAGACATTTTCATGTAATAAAGTACTAAAAACACAATCTAGAGCCTTGGCTCTGATACCAATTGTAGGATCGTTAGTACTTAAACGAGTCGGTGACTCCTGCGAAGTCGTCGACTTTGAGTAACAGTCGAAGTCACTGACTTTGGTAAAGTCAGTGACTTTGAAATAAGCAGCGGAATAATTAATCAAACAGGAAAAATATTATCAAATTGTAAATGACAAGCGATGTATAGTGGAAACTCTTCGTAAACCAACTAGTTTACTTAGAGAAAAACCACTCCCTTCCAAGCTTCTCACTTGGTCGGATTTCAAGAGTCCTTAGACTCGCTCTATTGATTTCTTGAGTGTTACAAAGCTCTCCCGTGTACAAGTTGAATCTCACAACCTTGAACCACGCTCTACCTTTGTACCTACACTCTCAACCTCACGCTATGCCTAAGAACACTAGAACTCACCACTTGCACGAATCTCACGCACAAGTCTTCTTCACTACTCGTACGAATCCCACGCACGAGTCTTCTTCAACCTAGAACTCTCTCTTTTCTTTTTCTCAAGATATACAATTATGCACGAAAGTCCTTACTTCCAACCTAAAACAATGCAGTATTTAAGCTAGAATAAGGTGTGATTTCGTGTGATATTATTTCCTATTCGGTTAAGGAAATAACATCCCACGCAATCTTACAAGATCTTTCCTAATATAACATTTATGTACACATAAAATATCTCAATGGAATCATATCATCCTCTTATGATTTTAGCACTCTTTTGTGATGATATTCTCCATAAATAAATGCCCCAGCTGTCCTGCAAACAATCGCACACGATCTGTGCGTTCCTTCCATAAATAGTTTTCCTGCCAGCTGGTCATGGTCAGTGACTTTGCCATGACTTTGCCAGGTCGCCGACTTGGCTTGCAAACTCAAAGTCACTGACTTCCTTGGAACCATTAAAACACAACTTTTCATCAATAGTTTCTTGCAAGTTATCCTTTGTCAGTGACTTCTTCATAAGAACTTGATGTCGCTGACTCTCCATGCAACTTCTGTGTCACTGACCTTTGGAACCATCAAAACCAGATCTTCTAACACATATTTTTCACGTTAACGGTCATTTTTTCCTTTATTTATTTTATGATTAAATTTTAAAATTATTTTGTACAAATTCTATATATAGCCATTAGCCATCCTTTCCCTATCATTTCTCACACCAAAAATTAATAAATCTACCTATCCATCTTCTTGCTCCACCAAATCAAATAATGGGGGAATCCAATTGTAATTGGTTAGAAGAAGAGAGAATTCAATTATGTGATTCTTGGGCACGCATAACCGTGTGTCCGATCACCGACAAGGCTAGATCTCTTTCGGGATTATGGGAGCAAATTTTTACCGACTATGTGGAAAATTGGCATGGTCATCCAACAAGTCGAACCCCTAGTGTCCGCAATCTCAATTTCGAGGGTTGAAGAAGGTGCTCAAAGGGTTTAGGGTTTGTAGCTGGAATCCGCTCTCAAATTATCTGTTTTTGTTGATGATACCACGCCCTCGAGTTGTCTGTTGTTGTTGATGATACTGCGCCACCATTGCAACTGCTTGAGAGTTTGTAGCTTGAATCCGCTCTAGCTCTTCCATATTTTGACGCTCCTTTTCTAGCAACCACCTGTTTAATTCATCCATTGAAAGAGGAGAATGAGATAAGTGAAATGAAGGTATTGAATGTTTAGAGATGAGTGAGTACAGAACGAAGAATTAAGTTTATTTATTAAGAATTTGAAAGATAAATTTTTTTGGATAAGTACACGTGTCAGACAAAGATAGGTCGAAAATCTTATCAAATATCCAAGTCATATTTTTAGAAGATAACGAAATCTGAAGTTGACACGTGTCAAGTGAAGACTGGGCGAGTATCTTCTTTGAGATCATAAGATAAAGATAGGCAAAGTGATCGTTCAAGTACACATGTCACATAAAAATAGTTCGGAAATTTTATCAAATATCCAAGTTATATTTCTAGAAGATAATTATATCTGAAATTAATACGTATTAAGTGAAGATTGCATGAATATCTTCTTGGAAATCCTAAGATATTATGTTTTTATTAAAATATTTTTATTTTTAATTAAGCTAAAATTTTATAAAATTAATGACCGTTACACAATTAATCTAATTAATAATTAATTAAATTATAAATTCAATATTTATAACTGATAAATTATTCAATATAAAATTATAAAAAATAAATTAGCACACAAATTGTCTAAACTGGTGCATTGAAAAAGAAAAGGCAATTGTTAATTCATGATGAATAGTGAATTAGCATGGACAATTCAATTGGAGAATTAGCAATTGCCCTTGCCTTATGATGCAATTGCTCTTAGGTCCCTATTTATAGGTTTTTGGTGTAAAAACCTTCAGAAGAAGTCAAGAACGATCTCTACAACTTTCCAACTTTAATTTGTCCAATTAACCCCGATTAAATTAGAATTCAAGTGTTGTCAATGCATGGACTGGAGAATCAGGAAAGAGGAAGATGAAGACAGGGATGGAATCAGGGGTGGGTTAGGGTGTGCTCTAGTCCACCCCAAAATTAATAGTAACTAGTGTAATTCCCGTAAATTTACGGATAGTTTTAAAAATTATACTATATAATATATTATAATAAATTAAAGAGAAAAAAAAAGATAATGTACATTTTAATAATTATTCTATTATTATAATTATTAATGATATTTATATAAAATTTAACGATTTTTTTTGTTTTCTAATCTTTAAGATAAAACTAAATAAACATGGAAAATATTTTTCTAAATCAAACCTTCTACATTCACTTTTAAGTATAATAAATAAAATAAAATAAATGATTGGTTCTTAAAGTGTCATGTAGCACAAATTTTATAGATAATTTATTTCTATTTTATTATGTATTAATTTAGATATAGATAGAAATTTATATCGATAATCTTTTTTCAACAATCCGATAAAAATGTTTTAGCATAATCTTAAGATAGCATATATAATATTTCTTTTCAATATCAATAAACATAGATAGAAAATTATATAGATAAAATTTTATTTTGATACATTAATTATTTTATAAAATCTAAAATTGCCTTTTTTTTATATTTATGAATTTTTAAGAATAAAATCAATATTTACATAGATAGAAAACTATATATATTTTATAAAATCTTAAATCTTACCCTAAAAACCTTCAATCGTTATAAATTTATTTTTTTTATTTAGTAATGTTTATTACTTAATTATTTTTTTTAAAAATACAATTGCATATTAATTAATTACTATATGAAACAATCTATGCATATAATATGATATCTATCCATTATCTATTTTATGAAGTGGTTAAGAATTTAAGATAAATCGTGACTTCTAGAATTATTATTAGAGTATAATGTGTAGGGGTATTTCTAGAATTATTATTTTAGTTTTTTAAGTTAAAAAAGGTTTTTCATTATTTTATTCAAGTTATGTCACGTGGCGCAAATTTTTACACAAACTTGGTTTCTGCTTTATAATGTATTAGGGTAGATACTATTTTATGGGATGAAGTTATAATATTTTAATTAGTTCAAGTGGCAAGACCCTTGTATATATTGTATGGAGACGTTGGTTCAAATCCCCTCCCCAGCACCTTATGCTTTTCTTTCCTCACATATTCCCCTTTTTTTGACCTTTTTACCCCACTTTTTTACTAATTACAATTTTTAACCCATTTTTTTCTAATTTTATTTTTTGCCCTATAATCTAGCCCACCCTAATTTTTATTCCTGGTTCCGTCCCTAGAGGAAGGGTTGGGTTTTGAAATCCAATTCTCAATAATCATAAAATTGGCCCTCTAACTTCACTTTCTAACCGAAATACTCAACCCATGTGTTAAGCAACTTTCAAAAATTATTTTTGATTCCCAAGCTTTCTTAAACTTATAAAATAACCTTAACAAATAATATAATTATGTTTCATATGTTAAGTGAGGTTAATTAAAATTATTTTCTCATTTCATTTAATTTATTCTATAACTTGAATAAATAAAATAACCAAAATTCTTTTATTTCATTTTTGTGGGTAAGATTAGTGACCTTCATTCATTTCTACTTTTTAGGATAAGTCCTATATCCACCGAAATCTTATTAAAAAAAACTGTATTTAACTTTTTTTTCAATAAATTTATTATCTCGCTTTTAAAGTTTAATTTCTAAATTTACCTTTTTAGGATGCATTATAGAAAAGTTATATTGAAAAAAAAAAAAAAAACCAAAATCATTAAAATTTTATTAGATCTATATCATACTTTTAAGTTTTAACCTATGCCCAGGGCATTGGTTTGAACGAGTTCAAACTTCAATAATCTACATGGCAATTTATACGTTTAACCTATGAAGTTTCTTGAACTGAACTTCATCGTAAGGTCCTCATAAGCAATAGGATGAGTTTGCAAAGACAACAATCGACTGAAGAAGACCCTCATTGGCTCATTGCACACGGTATCACTTGCCAAAACCACAACAGGGTGCGTAATCTGAACCCCAACAATGTCCATGCAAATTGCCTTATTTATACCTTCAAAAGTAAGCAAGTCCACCATCCTTGCTATCAGCCTTTGTGGAAATGACAACTGGTGAACATGTCCATGCAAATTCAGCATCAAAACACTAGATAGAACACCGCAAATGATCAGCTGTGAAAAGCTTCAGAATATGGAAAAAGGCAGCCAAGATGATTTGGCAGACTGATGTTAGAGCCTTAGAGGATATTATTGATGTTCAGAAGAATATTGTTGTGTCAATCTCCGTTGCTTCACAGCTTCATTACCCAGCAATGCTGCCCGGCTTGCGAGTTTTGAGATCATCTTCAAGTCCCCTTGGAATACGGCGTTTCTGTCGAAAATGGCATCTGATAGTACAACAGCTGATGCTCCTTCAGCAACGTATTCAGGAGTTGCATCTTTTAATCAAAATAAAATATCAAAGTATCATCATTCAAGCATTTTAAGAAATAAACAACAGTACAGTATGAAAAATTGAAGATAGGGTCTTAGCCGAGTAATATATATTGTACTGCAGGAAGACTTTGAATTAATTGCCTACCTATACTAATGCCTTGTGAAACAACTATTGGGATATGAGGAAATGGCTTCCTTAACGCTCTGACGTATTGAGCACCACCTATTGCCGAAACAGGATACACCTGTATGACATCACAGGATGACAAAATCATAATCCCACAGCAAGTACATGTTCTCATGGAATTCACAACATGTAATAGAAATTACTGAAACATGACATGAAAGTGCCTGTCACCGACCCATGGAAATTCCAGGAAAGAGAAGGGAAGAGAGATGGCCTAATGATGCTCACCTTCACAATTTTTACACCAGCATTATAAGCACACACTATCTGTACGTTTTCACATGGATAAACATATTTTAGAACAAATTTAATAAATCAGAATATCAAATGGATGCAACATTCAAAGTAAGACCAGAAAATGGCAAATGATTTACATACTTCGGTTGGAGTCATCACACCGGGTATGTAAAGGACTTCAGTACCCATAACATTCTTATATACATCCTGATGAAATATGGCAGTCAAAAAATCACAATGATGGATGCAATATAAAACACCAGAACTAAATAAGGCAATATGCAGAAGAAACTGAGATAAATCAACTTGAAGTACTAGAGACTACATCAACAAGTTTGATTAGGAATTGCAGTTTTTTATGTAAAAACATGCACCTGGACCATTGCAGGACTCATTAGAAACTTGGCCCCAGAATGCATTGCACGTTTTGCATCCTCAGCATTTAGTACCGTACCAACCTTCAAGAAGTTAAGCAAATATGAGAATGCTTCGAGGAACAAAAACTCCATGTGAAGCCTATAATGGTGGTACGAAAAAAGGAGAAGATTCTAAATGAATTAAATGTTGAAAGCAATATAGAGACAATAATTACTCCAATAGTCTTAGTAGGATGCTGCCGAACAAGCTCTTGTATAACCTACACACACAGGTGACAAATTAACAGAAATTTTCGGGGGACTAAGCAAGCATGCGTAAAAGATAAATAAGATTATCCATTGTAACAACCTTAAACACGCCTGGGCAGGAAGTCACTACCTCCAGCTGCAAATTAATACAAGAAACCATACATAAAAAGTGAACTATACATAAAATATTACTTGTATCTACACATTTAAAGGTCATGTCTAGATACTAATGTTTTCATTTCAGGATTCTGCAAGTTGACTACTGAAAAAAATAATAATAATAAGAGAGTGGTTCAGTCACAAAATATTAGACATATGAAAAAGGCAGTGGGGTTGAAAGCAAGAAATCATTTCAAACTTGTATAACCTCCAAGTGCAGCTCACAACTGCAATTACCAATGTAGTAAGATTAAGAGTTCGTAGCTTAATCTCTAGACAGAAATGATGAAGACTCACAACTGAAATGCCATTGTCCAGTGCAGCATGTGCAGCTCCAAGTGCCAGCTCTGCACTAAGATGTTTACATGCAATTAAGGCCATACTGAAAAACTATCACTACATCTGCCTCTGAACTACTTAGCAAAAACTTCATTGTACCACAGTGAGAAAAAGAAAGAGAAAGGGTGACGCCTTCAGGTAAAAGTGCATTGTTGGTTCTCAACCTTTAGGAAGTGTATAACCCCTAACCTCCATTGTTTCCTAATGAAGTCCCAATCCTATGACAATGGTTGCAAAATTAGTCATTCTATCAAGTGTCAAATTTCCATTAACAAACTATTAACCTTTATGAGTAATTTGATTAGACTCCTCAATCCATAAAAATCATCTCATTATAGTCTTCAACCTAGGGGTTGTCTCGTAATGGTCCTAATCTTTCTTTTATCCTGAGAGATGTAACAATGTATCAAATGAAGGTCCAATTTTGTAATCACACCATCCCTACAGATTTGAATGTGAAAGATAACCCGGCTTTTACTTTGGCATACTATATGAATCAAGATTTATAAATGAATTCTTATGAATACATGCTAACATTGTACAAAGGTTAATGATAAGGAAGTGACACAACATCTGACACAGATAATAAACAGACCTTAAGAATATATGAAAGCATAATATCCCTTTCTCCTAAGCACTCCACTCAAAATCATTGTCCCCTACAGTACTGTTTATGAAGCTAGTTGGATCCAAACAGACGGCTTCTTTTTATCAGTATCTTCCAACTGTGCGCAATGATGTAGCACCATGAAAAACCACTGACCCAGTGACCCTTCTTAACCCAGCAATAACCTGGATCCTTGGAGCATTTACAAGTTCAAAACATACAACAAGATTTTGTCTTCTTAAAAAGGGATGACTTGCCCAGTTCCTGTGTAGTACTAAAATTGACATTCTAGGCAAATAACTAGAATTTTGAACGTTGTGTTACGGCTAGGTTTATTCCAAACGATTAAGCTTAAAAGTCGTATCTAGTTCCGGGGTTTACTCCGAATATCAATCTAGTCTTAAATAGACAAAGAAATTGAGGTATTCAAAATAAGCAAAATCAAAATTCAGATGAGTTAGCAAATGAAACCCCTGACGTAGAACATAATTACTTAATTAGTGTGGCTAAATAAAGGGAACATAGAAAGCAAAAAGAATAGTGCAAGTACCTGGGAGCGCGAAGGCAAGCGATGACACCAGAGCGTTGGATTTGGGAGAGGGTTTTGTTTAAGACCAGAGAGGATGTAGAAGGATTCGGATTCAAGCAAGAGATGGTGAAAAGAAAAGGAGGTTTAGAGGAAGAAGAAGGCTTAAACAACCCCCGAGGAGGAAGAGGAGGATAGAGGTTTAAGATCCCCGATCCCACTGCCATGTTATCTGAGATGGGAATCGATCAACCACGATAAATCCAATCCAGAAGCTTAATTAAGCTCGAAGACTGGTGCCCCAGCTCCAGAGATTGACCACGTGTTGGTGTCGTGCACTCTTTGAGTGGAGGAACTCAGCAGGGTCGGCGACTTCAAGTAAGTCGACAACTTCTTCAGCACACCAGGGGAAACGATCAATGAACATATTGGTAATTTGATATACGTTTGAATCGCATGGAAGCTTTCCTAAACCGATATTTCACCCCTTATTCAGCCCAAGGGAATCCGTGAAATTCGATTTGAGATAAGACAAACCCTCTTATCCTAGTTGTGGCTATCGATCTAAGACGAAAGTTTAGAGTTTAGTATATGAACGATTGCTTCTTGTTGAGAGTGTTTTTCCGAGAGTACAACTCTTCAATCTTCGACACAAAAGCCCAATAAAGCCTTTAAATAGGCATTTGGACGTGCAAAACGGTTACTGGCAGTTTTCCTGAGGTGGATAACCTGGACAGCAGTTACCAGCAGTTCCCACTACTGCCCACTACCTCCCCACGTGTTCCCACTACCTTATACGTCTCAAAGAGCCTCTAATCTGATTAGATAACCTCCTAACAGTTACGTGCGGGTTTATTTGACTGATTCAACGGCGGTTTACCAAGCGGTTACCCCAGAACCGTCACCAGGTCATTGACCTCACTGAAGTCGGCGACTTACAAGTCCCAACCTCAAGTTCCCAACATGTAACATACTTTGAACGTATTCAACCTTCTGGAACTTAGGTTCACTTACACGAACGTGCACCCCGCACACCCTAGCCCGTGTTATAGTAAAGTCGGTTCCCATTGTGTCGACATGAATCCCGATCACACCAAAACTGACATCGGTGACTTCTTAAGTGTCGATGACACTAAAATCACCAACACCACGAAGGTAGAAGGATCATGTTATAAGAAATCCTTATGGGGGATTCCCACATTGGAAATTCATGACCTCCAATGTGTGGTATATAAGTGGGGGGTTCTCCACCCTTATTGGCTAGCTTTTAGGGGTGGTTCTTCCCTACTTAGATACCTTGTAACATTGGTATCATAGCTGAGACCGGCCTATCCCTGTTGGATACTCGTCGTCACTCAGGGAGAGTGCCTTATTGGCTAGCTTTTAGGGGTGGTTCTTCCCTTGCTTAGATACCCTATAAAAGCTAATAAGGATTTCCTATAACAGATCAACCCATGTTACAGGGTGCAATGTTATAGGGTATAATGTTACAGGGTATCTAAGCAAGGGAAGAACCACCTCTAAAAGCTAATAAGGATTTCCTATAACAGATCAACCCATGTTACATGGTGCAATGTTACAAGGTATAATGTTACAGGGTATCTAAGCAAGGGAAGAACCACTCCTAAAAGCTAATAAGGATTTCCTATAACAGATCAACCCGAAGAGTTTTGGTAGCTATGAAACGAAGATAGTTTGAGAGAGAATTTCTATAAATTGATAGCTTGTCTCCAGATAGTTTGATTTTTATTAGTTTGATTTGGGTTTAGATTAGAAGATTAATACTCCATAAGAATATCCATTTAAAATCTAAACCGGATTGAATATAGTTGAACCCAAATTTCGATGAGCAAAAAGTTCTAAATATTTGTCGGATTTCACTAAAAATATCCTAATGTCTGTGGAGTTTTTTAGAAGACAAATGTGTCTCAAATGGTTCATTTTATTTAATACTAAAATATTTTTTTATCCGTTGAATTTTATTTAACATTTAGGATTTTTTCAACTCTATCTATGAAGTGTTTTTCCAACACGTTAGATATCAAATTATTAATTTGTTTTTAATAAGTTCACTAATTTCTTATAAGATTTTAGTAACTTTATCTATATAATTTTTCACAAATTCCATAAGAATAAGGCCGATAACCCTTAGATATCCTAAGGTTAACTTTGTATTCTAAAAAAAAACTCAATACAATTATTTTTCTTCCAATGAAAATAAAAAATTAAAAGTACTAAAGATGATGAATAATGATTAAAGAAAGAAAACAACTTTCCAAAAGTAGAAGAAGATTGCAGTACAAAAATTGACAAAACGAATATATTTGTGATTTTCTTTTAGCTTTTTGATGTTATTTATACATTCGTAACGTTTGGTGCCAAACTCCGAAAATCCCCCAAATTCCTTTGTTAAAACCGCCTCTCTCTCGTTTAAAGGATTTCGTATTCAATTGTAATGGTGAAGAAAGCTGGTGCACGAAGCTCGTGATTTTCCATTTCTTTCTTCTCGATACCAATTTTCTAGGGTTTGTCTCAGATTAGTCGATGGGAACGAATGATTCTGCCCCTTCACTCTCTCAGACTACTTGCGGTTCTCTTCTGATAGAATTGCACGTTTTTCTTCGACGCCTCTCTCTTGCTGTACTTTATTGGTTGTATTGGACATATGTTGTTTCATATTTCTTTCTCTGTTTAGTTAGGTGGTTTCGTAGTTCATTTGATTCCGCTATACAATTTCAATTTGTTTTCTAGATGAATTGCTATCGATCAGGTGATAAGATCCAAAGCTATGGAATCCTACCTTGTAGAACACTACTGTAATTGAACCGGGGAAGACGGCCTAGGGCCGGGAAAAGGGAGGTGAAGGTGACGAGAGAAGGGGAATTAGGGCAAAGTATTTTTCATTGATAATCTTAAAGAATAACATAAGAAAAGTATTTATACTAGCCTATCGGTTCAATAAAGGCGTCCCGCTAACGAAAAGAAAAAAGAGTTTTATACACTCTGTTTAAAAAATACAACTAATAATAATACTACGAAAAATAACTAAACTAGTCTCTAAACCTACTCGGAAGGCGACGCTCCCGCTTCGGTCTAGAATTTGCGATCACCGGATCCAAACGCCTTTGGTGTATCATCAGGCATTCGTTTTCAGTTGATAAGTTTGATTACCTGGTGTCTAAGCGGGTATGTGAAGTGGTAGGGCCTTCTGTTGCTAAATGTTGATCAATTGATTGAAGTTGGTACTCACAATGTTGTAATTCTGACCAATTAGCTTGAGGTTTTGGACTGAGTTATGGATCTAATCTGTGTAATTATTCAATCAATTAAGCAGGAACTTTTTTTTTATTGCAAAGTTCTCTGAGGGGTCAGATGTTGAAAAATAAGGATTTTGGATAGCCATAAATGCTTTCTTGCCAGTTTTCTTTTAAAATTTGAACTTCATGATGTTATTTTGGACAATTTTGAATTCTTTTTAATTGGCATTGGAGAGAACTGTTCCATTACTCCTTTGCATTTGAAATTCTTGTTAGCAAACTTTATATGTCAAGATACACTACGTTATTTTAGAAAATATGGGACGAAATTGGAGAGACTGACACTGAGAGGGATAAGATGCTTCTAGAATTGGAGCAAGAATGCCTTGAAATCTACCGACGGAAGGTGGATAGTACTAGAAAGCATAAATCAGATCTAACACAAGCCCTAGATGAGTCTGAAGCTGAAATTCAAAGACTTATTTTGGCACTCGGAGATCAAGCCACTTACCGGAAGGTTAGCACTTCTCTACCTAAAGTATGTTATCTAGCGTTCTATGACTGTGAGTACTTGCTATTCTCTTGCTGAAAATTCTGCTTCGTTTCTCTGTTTATTTTGTGTTTGAAGACAAAAGGCACCTTAAAAGATCAGCTTTCTGCTCTGGAACCATTGTTGGAGAATTTAAGGTTGAAGAAAGAACAAAGGGTCAAAGAGTTTTCAGAAACTCAGTCGCAGATTATTGGCATATGTGCTGAGATAGCGGAGAATGATCAGTACATCAATAATGCAGAGCCACAAGTTGATAAGCTTGATTTAACAACCAAGCGCTTAGGGGAACTTAAATCGCATCTCGAAGAACTCAGGAAGGAGAAGGTACTTTGGTATTTTGCCTTGAGTTCTTCCTTTTAGAGCAGTTCAACTTTAATATTGAAGTTGATGATCCTAATCCCTAATATATTCCATCTTTGAAGCTCTGTATTTCCCAAAGAAAGGCAATTTTTTTACTAGTTTCTAGTTTGATTATCCTTAACTAATCCTAATTCCATGTATTCAGGTTCTTCGTTTGCAAAAGGTTAACAATCATATTAGTGCTATTCATGAGCTATCAGCTGTGATGTCAATGGATTTCAAAAAGTTATTAAACGAGGTTCATTCAAGCCTTGCTGATCATGCGTTTGGTCAATTCAAGGGCATTAGCAATGAGACCCTTTCTAAACTACTGCACAAGGCAGATTCTTTGAGGCAAGAAAAGCACTGCAGGCTAGAAAAGGTGACATCTTCTAGCTTATACACATTAACTGAGAAATTATGTATGATTTTCTTGTTTAACAAATTTAGCTATGAATGCACAAGCTCACATTTTGTTGCATAGTCTAATAATCTTCTGGGATGAATTGAATAGATGCAATTGTTACAAGCTGATAATTTCCAAATTTTCTAGAAACAAAAGTGTGGATTAGTAACCTAGAGCCTCAACCTCTGCTTGACTCGAGCTTAATCAAGAAATCTTTTTCTTGGTTTTCAGCTGATTGACCTTATGTTTGTCATACTTTGAGACACCACCTTCTTCTTCTCTATATTAATGACATGAATGTGGTAGATGTAGAGGGATAGGTTTCTGTTGGATATTGACTTTTTAGCTTTAAGAAACATTTGAGAAAAACCTACTTTGTATATTGAAGCAATTACTTGCACCTAGAAGTGGGATTGGACCAAGTTGATTGGCAAAATCACTTGTAAATATGGACACGTCCATATGACTGTTTTAGAACATTAAATCAATTGGTATAAATGACATGAATATTATAGTGACTTTTGTGATAATTGTTCATGATTGAAATGCTAAAACTTATTCCCATCAATTGACTCGAGAACATTTTGTTCTTTAATATTTGGATAGCACGAGATGATTTTGGACATGAATTTCTAAAAAAGGTAAAAAAACAGGTGGAATAACATTTTGTGTCTGATCAAACTGTCATAGTGTCGTGTCAAGAAGTTTAAATTGTCCTGGCTGACTTCGCGAAGTCCCTTGTAACAGTGGAACCAAGATTCAATCGATTCAGAAATTTTAGTCAATAAGTAGAACAACATTCACGTATCAGTGATTGTAGCGGTGATAAAATATAGACCATGAAAAAAGAAATTCTTCTTCATATTCTATAGGATTTTGTCAATACAATTTTACAATGAACAACATAAAAGGCAACATATCTTTGTGTTGAGGCTCTATAGTGGAAAAAAGAACTTATACTTTCTCTTGTGTGAGTCAATAAAGCTAAAGAGTAGAAAAGAGGAACTTCATTCCAATTCTCTCCATTGTTAGTCTTAAAAATGCTTTAAGAGCTCTCTAGCCATATGACAATGAAATGTGACTAATTACAAAAGCCAAATGAACAACGTCCATAAAGGTTCTTTCTTTAAGTAAAAACCAAGTACTCAAATCAAACATTGTGTATGTGGGCTCTTCCAGAGTTTCGATCTTAGGTGATGCCTCAGTTGCGCATGATGGGATGAACCTTGTAAGAAATTTACCAAAATTTCACAGTTTCTAGTATGACAAATGCAAGTGTAGGGATTTGCATGACTGTCTGTTTATCAAAATTTCGTTGTTTAAATTAATAGTTAACTTTTGACTTGTATTCTCCAAGTTTATGCTCTCTAGTAGTGTAAATCACACAAAACCACCGTTAATCTAGGTCATTTTTTTTTCTCAAAACCAATCTTATACAAAAAAATTGCATTTAACCACCCATTTTTTAAATAGTGTAAATGTTTCATGCCCATACTTATTTCGGCCTGATAAAAATGTAAAGAAAAAACAAAAAAAGTCTTAAATGCCCCTCAATTTGTAGAGAAAATACTATATGCTGTTTTTTCTTAACATTTTTATCAATGATAAAGTGGGTATGGCATTTTTCTTTTTTACTGCTGGTATGATGTCAAGTTATTATTATCAAATCTGAATAATGAGTGGTTAAATGCGGTTTTTAATAAAAAGAGTGCTTTTGTGGCAAGTTACGTATGGTGGTTTTGTGTACTTTACCTTGTTCTTATTGCATATATTTCTTTGTTAATCCATGATATTATGCTGCCTCACACTAACTTCGTTACATAGATTTTATATGTCTATGATTATAGAAATTTGAACTTTGCAAAGTGCAGTTTACATGAATTCTGTTTCTGCTGTCAGATTCAAAATTTGGGAAGTGCACTTGTAGAGTTTTGGGACTTCTTGGACACTCCTATCAATGAACAGAGAAGATTTGAGAATATTATTAGTTTGGTTTCTTCTTCTGTTGATGAGGTCTCAAGGCATGGGTGCCTTTCTCTTGAAGTTATTGAATACGTAATTCTTTTTTAACACTATCCCTTTTGTTTTCCTTGCCCATAGCTATACATGTATATGTTTACATATAAGCATAGCTCCTTAAATCTTTACGCTGCCTGGTTATTGATTTTCTGAGTTCTCTTTTTCCTTGGTAGACTGAGATTGAAGTTGAGCGATTGAACGTTCTTAAATCCAGTAAGATGAAGGAGCTGGTTCTGAAGAGGCAGGATGAGCTGGAGGAAATCTATGAAGAAGTCCATATGGAGCTAGACAAAGATGGTTCTAGAGAATATCTCACCAGCCTTATAGAATCTGGTTTGCTTGCATAAGCACTTCGAATTGCAGTTTGAAATTTAATTTGATATTTTAATGTGCCATATATATAATTATATATATTTATAATTATATATGGCATCCTTTTTCTATGGTAATCTTTATCCAGCTGATTTTAATAAACCAAAATGAAACTTTAATAAGTGAAAAAAGAAGGATTTTTCTAATATAAATTATATAATTGCTCATTTCTAATTTCTGTATGGCTTTGTGCTTGCTTTTTTCTGGAGCTTTTGTAGTTTATTCCGTAACTATTTGGTACTCTATAGCTGCGTACTCTTGTAATGTCATCCTATTATTATGTAATTGATTGCACTACTTAAACGTGCTTGTTCAATAGGATTTCTGTCGCTCCTTTAAATGAGCTTGCATTTTGCAAGAAA
Source organism: Fallopia convolvulus (assembly GCA_964016875.1). Lineage (NCBI taxonomy): Eukaryota > Viridiplantae > Streptophyta > Magnoliopsida > Caryophyllales > Polygonaceae > Fallopia > Fallopia convolvulus. The sequence continues at coordinate 59,357,102 of OZ024729.1, forward strand.
TAACCATTTGCAATTGTTTCACGTATCATTGAGTAAACTTTACACTGGTTCTACTTTGGCCCTTCCATCAAAACTCTGTTGCAGCTCACCAAATGAAATTGTAATTGCTGGATTGAAAACCTAGGTAAATATACTCACAATTGTCTTTATTGCTCTACAGGAAAGGCTGACTTGTCTGATCTTCTTTCCAGTATGGATGATCAGATAAGAAATGCCAAAGAGCAAGCACAAAGCAGAAAGGACATACTAGACAAAATAGACAAATGGAGAAATGCTTGCGAGGAAGAAATTTGGTTGGATGAGTATGAAAAGGTAATTTGAATAGAATTAACTAAGCATTGCTTTTGCAACTGCATATTTCTGCTCAAGGGGCCATCTGGTAAGTGGGAGTGGAAATGAAAATTTGTATATGTGGAATTCTTTGGGTGACTACTACAGTTCATATCTCACATGCCTCACAGTCCTTTTATTTACTTTATTATTTTTATGCTCTTTCCTTTGATCCATTCCTCACCCGCTGGTGGGAACTATAGTGGAAAATAAATACCCAATAGCAGGGCTTGTTTCAGACAAAACTTCAGCATAAAAACTAATTTCACATAACAGATACGTACCCTTTTCCATATGCCTTGACTAAATTGCCAACTTCTAATTAGTTTTCAATGTTGATCTCATTGTAATGTCATGTTAACATATACACTTAAAGTATCATAAATATAGATATAGCGCTTTTCTAAATTGTTCCAACAGACATAGACCGATGATGACTGTTCATCAATGGATTGTAGATCGACGAGTTTCTCTGTGAATTATGATTTACTCTTGTTCATTAGGAATACCAAGCAGCTGGCCTACGGTTTCTTGTACTAATAGGACTTCTAGTCATATGTTACACTGACAATGCTATGTAATTTATACCTTCCTTGAGCTTGATGTCAAATTCTGAAAAGTTCTATACATTTGTTTAATGAAACTGGTGTTTATGCTGGGTTTGCTTTAAGATAAACAAGGACAAGCCCTGCTATAAGATGTGGTTTGCAAAGGAAATTGGAGCATCAATATTTTTTTTTGCCAAGATGTTAAACTGAATGTTTGCACCTTACAGGATCATAACAAATACAGTGCTGGAAGAGGAGCTCACAAACATTTGAAACATGCAGAAAAGGCACGGAATCTTGTTGGCAAAATACCATGTGAGTTTATTTATGTCAAAAGATGTATGTTATTGTTAGCAATGCACTTTTCATGTAATACTCCTATAACACTTCATTTCTTGAAGTAGAATTTTTAAAAGAGCCATTTAATTTTGTCCAAGTAAGTAAGTAACTTGCTGTTCCTCTCTTTTTTTTCCCTCAGTTGCAGTAAGTTGTCTATATTTTTATATCATTCATGCAACAATCGGTGGCATTTGAGCGTTACATTGGCCGTAGATCCTTTCAATATTTTTCTTGCGTTTCGGAGCCATTAGTACTTCCCAGTTCCAACCACTAGTTTAAGGATCTTTTACGAGGCTGGGCATCTTAGTGCTGGCATTTTGAACTCCTATGGCTCTAATTCAGTGAGCAATCTGCAACTATTTTTGGACAGGCTTAGTATTTTTAATGTGCAGTTATTATTTAAGTTATCCCTTTAGTCAGTCGTGTTTCCTTGCCTATGATCTTTCTAAGCATGAACCCATTAGCATGACCCGTGTTTACATACATTCTGAACTTTTGTAACTTCACTTTTCACGGCCTTGACATTCATCTACAAGTCATATTTCACATAAAAGCTTGTGTCACTCGGTAAAGCTCAACACAGAAAATATGACATTATTGTTTGTTTTTTTAGACTTGTATGGTAGATTTAATCTCTATTGCTGTAGAGCTCAATTTGGATTTCTAGACATTGCATGTCCTGCAAGCAAATTTATAGTTTTGATATTCGAGAAGATAAAAAGGCACTCCGCTAGCAATATTATTTGACAGTACATGTATAGTAGTTCATACAAAATACGAAAAAAGGAGCACAGAAAGCATTTGCTTGCCTGGTTCTTACTAGCTTGCTGTTTAGTTCAAATTGTACAACCCTGCCAAGTCTTTTTGAACATTTTACTTGTAGTCTATTAAAAATGTGTACTCGCTACATTGAACATATTTTTATGCAGCATTTGTGGAGAATTTAGTATCAAGGGTGAAAACTTGGGAGACTGAGAAAGGAATGATGTTCTCGTATCACAAGGTTATGCTCTTGGTGGTCTATTTCTGTAATTCACGAGCTTGTGTTTAGGGATACAATTCATGTCATATTTATAACCAAGGGCATATGCTTGACTATCTTTTTTATTGAGATTTTAGACACCGTTGCTGAACATGCTGGAGGAATACACACTGCAGCGTCAACAAAGAGAAGAGGAAAAGCGCAGATCTCGAGTATGCTCTCAAGCCCATAACTGTTGTAGTTTCCTAGGATGTATTTCATTATTTCACTCGTTTTTCATACATATCAACACATGCTGTCACATTACCTCTTCAAGCATGAACAAAGAGGCATTATTTGTTGTGATGGATGAGCTTTTTCAGGAGCAAAAGCGGGTGCAAGAACGGATTGCTGCAGAGAAAGAGGCATTGTTTGGATCCAAACCTGTGATCAAGAAGCCACTCGGGCTAAACAACTACAGCAACAATAAGACATTGACCGGAACTCCAATCTGTCACCGTGTGGGGACTCCCTCAGCCTCTGGGCGGCTTGGAATCTCAGGCGGCAGGGACCGAAGAGGCAGTGCCAGAAGAGTTACCCCAGTGAACTATGTGGCCCTGTCAAAGGACGACTCCATTTCTCATGGTAACTAAACTAAGTAGTAGAACTAATAAAACGAGTTGGAATGTTTGGTTTGAGGATATTATAAATCTCAAGGAAACTGAGGAATATTTTTCTTCCTTTTGTTTGTAATTTGGGCACATGAGATTTTGTTTGTAAATGGCTCGTCAACTCGCAAGCTTGTAATACTGATTATCTGGAGGACGAGAAACAAAGGCAAAGCCGTAAATGAGATATAAAAAGTACTAACTCAAGAAAAGAAGAGCAACGACGAGTACCCTCGACTACTTGAGAATTGAGATGCTAACAGTGGGAAAATCAATCAAGTAGAGAAAACTGTGGGAAAATCAATCAAGTAGAGAAAACTGTGGGAAAATCAATCAAGTAGAGAAAACTTGAAGGATAAGCCGGAGCCGTGGAACTTATGGTCCATAAGTTTGTGAATTCGGTGGAACAAGGCAGGGGGCATGTGGTTGTTCCAATCCCCAACCTCGCCTTTCCTGAAGAAGGCCTTGTTGTCCACGTTAAAGGGCAGCTTGCCGGTCTTATTCACCTCCAACTCCTTCAAGTTTTGGAAGCTGCAGAGGGATGATATGTGAACAGGCACACCGCTCTCCTCCTCCTCGGGGGTAAAGGGAACCCCAAGGAACAGAGCCAATTTCCTAATCTGGGAGATGTCGTCGGCCTTGAGATCCTCGTACTTGAGAAACAAAACCTTGGCGGGGGTCTCCAAGCTGGTGTTCCAGTAGCCGAGCACATGGTCCCAATGAGGACCGAAGCCTTCCACTCCCCTGCAGAAGCCATCAACGCACTTGTCCAGTTGGTCTGCCTCTGCCTCTGCATCGTTGGTGGTCTCCGCGAGCAGCTGCTGCTTGAACTTGAGGTAGGACACGATGGTGTCGAATGGATTCCTGCACAAGTACACTATCCGGCAGGAGGAGCTTCGAACGGACTCCGGGAGAGCCGAGTAAGGGAGGTGGGTGGACAGGAGCCGGGGAGGATCGAGCTCAGACAGCTGGGCAAGCGGATGCCCCGGAGCAGGGTACTCCAAGCTCGTCACCAGCTCCTGGGGGTTGGCAGAGAGCAGAGGGTGGAGGCGGGACCCGATAGGGTGCTTCCTTCTGTGGAGGATGGCGAAGGCCAGGGCTTTGAGCCAGGTGGTGCCTGATTTGGGCTTGGTGGCCAGCAGGATATCCGAGTCCTGCGCTCGGAAGTGGGCCTGTAGCCACACCACGTTGGGGAGGACGTCCGAGGGGCACCAGAAGTTTTGGTACAAGTAGAGGTATGGGCTCAGACTCCATTTTTCCTTTGGAAGATCCACCACTTCTGCTTCCTCCTCTTCTCCAAGTGCTGCTGCTGCTGCTGTCCTACTACTACTAGTACTACTCTCCCCCATTTTTCTTACTCTCGCCTAATCCCCCGCCCTATTAAGTACTTATTGACCACTACTACCGGATTAATCGCGATTCTTATGCTACATAACCCCATAGGCAAGAATATAAAATTTAAGATTCGTCTATCCCAATAACGTACGCACATCCAATCCCACTCGTATGCCTACCTAACCCAATTAAACTCGATCACTACTGACGTGTAATTGGAGCTTGTCGTCTTCTTAATTGGTATGTAGGCTCAATCTATTATTTGTTTGGACAGTGATTGCATGACCCATAATTAGTTATTAAGATTTTCTCTGTAAAAGCCTGTAACAGCGGAAATGGGGCCAAAATATTCCTTTTTTATACGTTCAAATTCAAAAAAGAGGGTTCTTTTATCTGTCATTGCACTTGGGCTAAAAATTGGACGAATTTTGAGATGGAAGTTCTATCTATGCCAAAGACAGTAAAGATAAGAGGCGTTTTACTTGTCCTTTCTATCCTTTTTATCAAAAATTACAGCATAAAGTCAAGAATCTGGGGGTCCGCTGAATTCATGTCGATTGCACCCTATTTGAATAAATGTCATTTCTCCACCTCCATTTGTTATCTTGGGTCCATAAATCAAACTAAGTATCGATTCTGTAATTTTTTTAAATCCTCCACCCACCTCCACCAGCAGTTTTCCATGCTAGCTTTAGAAAAAGTGTCCAATACAAAGATCCTGATTTTCTTATTCTTTGTCACGTTCCCTTTCCTTTCCAAAGAAATCATAGAATTGAATAGTTTAATTTTTCTTTTTATTAAGCACGACTGCACCAGCTAGCTTTTCTAAAGAAATAGAAAAGCACACTCCTCCTTTCGCTTTCCTCAACATGGAACTATCATCATTCTCAGCACTCCGACCCTTAACTTGCTTTTTCCCTTTACCCTATTTCCATCTCCAAGCATCCAGAGATCCTCGATCTCTCCCACACACACGCTGAACGCTGAATCCGATCAGTCAAAAAACTAAACACGGTACCCATCCTTCAATGGACATGCTCTTCCGAAGCAGCCTATCAGTACAAACAGCAAGGCTACACATCCTACTAGTACTATGGTGCGTTGCACTGCCTTCCTTTACAGCATCGGCGGCTTCAGTACTGCAGGAAAAGAAGGATGCGGAGGCACTTATCCTGTTCAAGAAGATGATAGACAACGACCCAAACGGTGTCCTCTCAAGCTGGCAGCTAAGCAAGAATCCGTGCAGCTGGGAAGCGGTGAGCTGCAACCCACTTGGGCGGGTGACCGCTGTCGACCTCAGCTGGTCATTCCTAGGAGGACGGGTCAATTTTGCTCCCTTCGGTTCCCTTGATATGTTGACATCTCTTAATCTGTCCACCAACTACTTCTCCGTCAACTCCTCCTCCCTCCTGCAGCTCCCTTACTCGCTCCAGGAGTTGCAGCTTTCGGCCATCAGGCTCCAGGGCGCCCTCCCGGCTTCAGACTTGTTCTCTCGGTGTCCCAATCTGGTTTCAGTTGATCTCTCATACAACAACTTCACCGGGTTCGAACCAGCCAACTTGCTGTCCATCTCGGGCAAGCAGCTTGAGGTGCTGGACCTCTCCTTCAATAGGTTGGCCGGTCCTGTATCAGTGGACACATCCTCCTGTGGCTCCCTGTCAGGCCTCGATCTGTCACACAATCTGATCAGCGGGGCTATCCCCGGATCGTTGTCAAACTGCACCAACCTCAAGTCCTTGAATCTTTCTCTTAACACGCTAACGGGGGAGATCCCGAAATCATTCGGGAGGCTTAACAGCTTGCAGAGGTTGGACGTCTCCCACAATTACCTGGCAGGCACCATTCCTGGTGAGCTGGGCGATGCTTGCAACTCGCTTCAGGAGCTGAGATTGGCCTACAACAACCTATCCGGCTTGATACCCGCCACACTGGCATCTTGTTCCTGGCTTCAAGTCCTTGACTTTTCCAACAACAATCTCTCAGGGCCCTTTCCTGAGCAAGTCCTGTCCAGTGCGGGGTCGTTGGAGAGGCTGATCTTGAGCAACAACGCCATCTCAGGGTCACTTCCCACCACCATATCGGCCTGCAAAAAGCTGAGGGTGGTGGACTTTAGCTCTAACAAGCTATCTGGTTCAATCCCACAGGACATCTGTCCAGTTGGAGCTTCTTCATCCCTAGTACGTTTTCCTAACCCTAACTAACTAACTAACTAACTAACTAACTAACTACTCTTAATTCTTAGTAATTCTGTATTCTGTCTGTTGTAATTACTACGTACAATTAATTTCCTAAATTAATAATAATAATTTGTCCGCTGTTGTTCCTCGATCAATTCAATCAAATGCAGGAAGAACTGAGACTTCCAGACAATCTCTTTTCAGGGCAAATTCCAAAAGAGATCTCACAATGCACGCAGCTACGAACTCTGGACTTGAGCCTCAACTACCTAAAAGGACCCATCCCGGGTGAGATAGGTAGGCTTGAGAATTTGGAGCGGCTAATAGCCTGGTACAACAACCTGGAGGGGAACATTCCTAGAGAGATAAGCCGTTGTGGGAGCCTGAAAGACCTCATCTTGAACAATAACCTGCTCAGTGGTGAAATCCCCAAAGAGCTGTTCAACTGTAGCAATCTGGAGTGGGTTTCACTCACCAGCAACGGGTTGAGCGGTCAGATCCCGAGAGAGTTTGGTGTTTTGACTAGGCTAGCTGTACTGCAGCTTGCTAACAACAGCTTGACAGGGGAGATACCGCCAGAGCTATCCAATTGCACCAGTCTGGTATGGTTGGATTTAAGCACCAACAAGTTAACCGGAGAGATCCCACCAAGGATTGGAAGGCAACAAGGGTCTAAGCCTTTGAGTGGCATACTATCTGGAAACACATTAGTCTTTGTGAGAAATGTGGGCAACTCTTGTAAAGGAGTAGGTGGGTTGTTGGAATTTGCTGGCATCCGGCCCGAGAGACTCTTACAGGTACCACCGTTTATGTTTGTTTTGATGATGTGGAAAATCTTAGTATCTCATAGTGACAGAGCTTAATTGTCTCTACTCCATGTTAGTTAGTTAGTATGAAAATTATTTAATTAAATTGATATCCGGCATTCCTCCTGAACTGATGAATTGTAGGTCCCGACGCTCAAGAATTGCGATTTTACTAGAATGTATTCAGGGCCCATTCTTTCCCTCTTCACCCAGTATCAAACCCTGGAGTACCTTGACCTCTCTTACAATGAGCTTTACGGGAGCATCCCAGTTGAGTTCGGAGAAATGGTAGCGTTGCAAGTGCTTGAAATCTCTCACAATAACTTATCAGGACAAATCCCAGCGTCGCTCGGCCAGCTTAAGAACCTCGGAGTATTTGATGCCTCTCACAACCGATTGCAAGGCCCAATCCCTGATTCCTTCTCCAATTTGTCCTTCCTAGTTCAGATCGATCTCTCCAGCAACCAGCTAACTGGTCAAATTCCTACGAGGGGCCAGTTGAGTACTCTCCCCGCGACCCAATACGCCAACAACCCAGGACTATGCGGAGTACCATTGCCAGAGTGCCCACCATCGCCGGATACTCCTGATCGGACTGGAGACGACAAGTTGAGGCGGAAGAGGAGTAGTGGGTCACCATGGACTAATAGCATTGTACTTGGGGTTTTGATATCAATTGCTTCCTTGTGCATCTTGGTTGTGTGGGCCATCGCCATGCGTGCTAGGAGGAGAGAGGCCGAGGATGCCAAGATGTTGCGCAGCCTACAGGTTCCGTATAAAGAAAGATTAGTAGTGTACAATTGAATTGAATTTAGCCTATATATGTTTTCTATTAAATATTTCTTTGAAAATTTTACCTTTTCTTGAATTTGCTATCCATAATTTGTCTATATATATGCAGCGTGGCGACAATGCGACAACATGGAAGATTGACAAGGAGAGAGAGCCCCTAAGCATCAATGTAGCCACCTTTCAACGCCAACTTAGAAAGCTCAAGTTCTCCCAGTTGATAGAAGCCACAAATGGCTTCTCAGCGGATAGCCTAATCGGTTGCGGTGGATTTGGGGAAGTGTTCAAGGCCACCCTAAAAGACGGCTCGAATGTGGCCATCAAGAAGTTGATACAACTGAGCTACCAAGGGGACAGGGAATTCATGGCAGAGATGGAGACCTTGGGGAAGATCAAGCATCGAAATCTAGTCCCCTTACTCGGCTACTGCAAGGTCGGGGAGGAGCGACTCTTGGTGTATGAGTTCATGGAGTATGGCAACCTTGAAGACATGCTCCATGGTAGGAGCTCCTCCAAATCATCTTTCCACAAAGAGAGGAGAGGGCTAACATGGGAGGAGAGAAAGAAGATTGCTCGTGGGGCTGCCAAGGGGCTTTGTTTCCTGCACCACAATTGCATTCCGCACATAATCCACCGTGACATGAAATCTAGCAATGTGTTATTAGACCAGGAGTTGGAAGCTAGGGTCTCTGACTTTGGGATGGCAAGATTAATAAGTGCCCTTGACACTCATTTGAGCGTAAGCTCTCTTGCGGGCACTCCGGGATACGTGCCCCCAGAGTACTACCAGAGCTTTAGGTGCACAGCTAAGGGGGATGTCTATTCCTTTGGAGTGGTGTTATTGGAGTTACTGACCGGCAAGAGGCCAACTGACAAGGATGATTTTGGAGATACCAATTTGGTCGGGTGGGTCAAGATGAAGGTGCGAGAAGGAAAGCAAATGGAGGTGATAGATCCTGAGCTACTGCAGGTTCTGCCGGCCTTAAACAACAGCAATAACAATGGTGTCGATACCAAAGTTCCCCACGAGGAGCAAGGGCCAAGTACTGTTGGAGAGGCTGGAGATGAGGATCTCAATGAGATGGTAAGATATCTTGAGATAACAATGCAATGTGTGGATGATTTCCCTTCAAAAAGGCCTAATATGCTTCAAGTGGTTGCCATGCTGAGGGACCTAGTGCTACCCGGGATAGCTAACAATGCAAGTAGTAACAACATGTGATCGATCACCAACACACTCGTGATCTTGAAGCTTTTTATAAATATATGTGTCAAATATATATTATTTAAAAAAAATTGCATGCTTTGGTAAGAAATTTGGTTCTCTCGTATGCCTCCGCATATCTTTGTACATACTTTATGAGAATGATGATATCTATGGGAAAGCAAAAGAATTTCACACTCATGTAAAGGTCCTTTTTGTTTGGTTGAACATGTAAAGGTCCTTTTGTTATAGATGCTACTCTCTCCATCTATAAATGACCGTCTATTTCAGAGTTGAGAGACGTATTAAGAATTTTTTAATTATTCTAAAATACCCTTTATTTAACGTTTAACTCATTGAAAACGAAAATTTACCAAGTTTAGTTTATCTATTCATTAAAAGTATAAATAGTAGTTGGACACTTTGTAGTTAAGAGAAACTCTTATAGTGATGAGTCGTTATAATAAGGGTTAAGCAATTAAATATATTCGATCCTATTGGGTCCGTCATATTGAATATCTAGTATTTTTTTTTTAAAATTCCAATCCATATTTAATCCATTAATGACCAGATTTCTAAGTAAGAAATATATGTTTGGATCGGATACCCAAACTATTAATTTTGAATAAAAAAATATTTTAATTATTATGCATTTAGGCCCAATTAATATGCCGGATCGATGGATATTCAACCTGATATTCGCCGGTTCATTTAAATTGTAAGAGAGTTTATATGGTTGAGGAGAATCGAACCCTTGATGAATTAAAATCGGAAATTTCGAATGGTGCCCTCCAATTTAAGACAATTTCGCATGGTACTCAAACATATTTTAATTTTTGCTTAATAACCCTTACAAATAAAAAAATTTCGCCCCATACCCAAGCGTTAACTTCAGCGATAAGAACGTTGATTCTCACTTGTCGACTTCTCTCAGTACTCACCTGAACCTCTTTCTCGCCTTCTCACCGGAATTCCTCGTCTCCTCGACGAAGAACAGGGTCATGGCTGTTGTGGACGATTTCGATGAGGACGGTGGCGGTCTACCTCTTTGCCGGATGCACTCTGTGACGACGGCGACGACTCAATGTGGTCGAGCTTGGTCTTCGATGACATAATTAGACGGCGGTGGTGGCTTGGACGACTACTGTTGCCTTCAACAAAGCATTTTAAGGTACCAATTTTGTGTTTTCAAAATCTAATTTCTGCAATTATAGGGTTTTAAATTCTAGGGTTAGGTTCTCCAAAAGCCAACCAGATTGTTTAGAAAAGGGCCTATCTCAGTGAAGTGAGTGAATTGCCCTTTTATCCTTGAACTAGGTTGATGGGCTGCACTATTGGGATTTTTCGGTGCTCCTTGGACAATTGCTACATACATAGTAGAAGGGGGAACCAATCGCACATACACTGTTATAAAGAGTATGTGCCATACAGTACCCCATGTGTGTTGAGGAAACTTCTTTCACATTTGGCAGAGGCAATTGCAGAATATGCTGTGTTTCAAGTGAAATCTGGAGCTCATTGTATACAAATATTTGATTCATGGGGAGGGCAATTGCCACCAAACATGTGGGAGCAATGGTCTAAACCTTATATTAAGTAGGTAAAACTCTTTTCTCTCTAATTTTTTCTTGCTATGTAAACTATTTGGTTTGGTTTTCCAATTGTTTGGTTTGAAAACTCATGTAAGGGAGCCTTCATCCATGTTTCCTTTAAATTCTAATTGTACTCTGAATTGTGCAATTAAGTTTAATGAAAACTGTATCAAGATTTGTGGGGAATTTGGTGAACTTCTAGATTTGTAAGCCTTGTAGTCTTTGAAAAGAAAATTAAAGTGTTTCATTTTTAATGGATTTGCAGATAGTAGACACAGTGAGGGCTAGGTGCCCTGAGACTCCACTTGTTCTCTATATAAATGGAAATGGAGGCCTTCTTGAAAGAATAAAAGATACAGGAGTCGGCATAAGTGGAATCAGTGTGTAGGGAAATGTCGACCCTGCTTTTCTGTTTTCTCCTCTTCCTGCATTGACTGATGAGATTAAGAGGTTTGCACTTCATTTACCTTTTTCTTGCTTCAACTTTTATTTTCTCTGGGAATGACAGGGCCTAACTAGTAATATACAATTTGTTTGCGTTTCTCTTATTGCTCACATATTTGCAGATCCAGGAGATATCATGATTCATGACAAACTTTGTAATTTTTTTTCTAAGCTTTAACTCCAAGAAATTCATATGATTGCAATCCTGTTAGATAAGAGCAGTATTTACGTTAGTTTGCATGACTAGCTTTGAGATCTGAACGAATTAAGTTGCAGTATTTTACAAAGACTTGCTATTTGGTTTCAACTCTCTAATTTCAATGGACCGTTTCCTCCTTTGCAGGGATGTGAAGTGTGCACGGCCCAGGTGCCACATTCTAAATCTTGGCCACGGTGTTCTTGTAGGAACGCCAGAAGATGTCGTTGCCCACTTCTTTGAAGTCACAAGAAGCTTGAGTTTCGACTCATTCTTTGTTGATCAAGCAAATAGGGAGCCTAGTTTAGTGTTGTGAGGTTGAAATTCTGTCTTTTTTTTGCTAGTTCTTAAGAAGAGTTTCAGTTCTCGAGGCATTCTAACTGCGATCAATCTTGGGCTGCTTGGGCTTTTTCCATTTGTGCTCCCTCCCTGTCAATGAGCAAGAAGTATGTACAGCTCAAGTGTGTTTGTAACATCTAAATATTCTGTGATGAATTAAAGTATTCATTCCTTCACAAATGTTTGTATAAACTATCTATTCTCTTTTTGTTGTCATAATTCATGCATATGATGCATCATTTGTAATTAGGTTCATGAGAGGGAAACCCAAGTCAAACTCTTCATTCAAAAGTCTGAAAAAAATCGAATATAGCTTTTGTACTATGCTGTCACTTTAAGAAATCCTGAATCTTAAGCAATCTACTCTTCATTCATATACAACAACCAATCCAACCACATATACCACTAAGACATACTTGCACTCATATTGAGCAACAAATTCACTAGTTTAATCATAGAATTATGACAGATTCATGTGCAATTGTAAATAATTGGATTCGAATTATGACAGTTAAATCATAGAAGCTCAACATCAGCTATTACTATTAGATATACCTAAATAATCAACAGAAACACAATTAATCAATTTAATTGCTGAAGTTCATGGAGCTAGGGTTTTCTTTTGGGGCATTCACCTGAACGAGTGGATTCAATTTCACTCCACACAGATTGAGCTACCAAATTACTCGCACTCATTCTCTTGCGCACATGTTCCCTTTGAGCCCTATAAGAAAAAGTGTGAGGGTAAAACACAAAATTGGTACCTAACCCTAGAATTTAAAACCCTATAATTGCAGAAATTAGATGTTGAAAACACAAAATTGGTACCTTAAAATGCTTTGTCGAAGGCAATAGTAGTCGTCCAAGCCACCACCGCCGTCCAATAATGTCATCGAAGACCAAGCTCGACCACATTGAGTCGTCGCCGTCGTCCCAGAGTGCATCCAGCAAAGAGGTAGACCGCCACCATCCTCATCGAAATCGTCCACAACCGCCATGACCTTGTTCTTCGTCGAGGAGAAGAGGAATTCCGGTGAGAAGACGAGAAAGAGGTTCTGGTGAGTATTGAGAGAAGTCGACCGGTGAGAATTAACGTTCTTTTGGCTAAAGTTAACGCTTGGGTATGGGGCGAAATTTTTTTATTTGTGAGGGTTACCAGGCGAAAATTAAAATATGCTTGGGTACCATGCGAAATTGTCTTAAGTTGGAGGGCACCACACGAAATTTCCGAATTGAAATTTTACAAAAATACTTTTTTTTGGAAGAAGGAGAGTCAATACTTTCTACTCCCTCGAGGAGAATTTAATTAAAGCATAGACAAAGGGCTAAGTTGGAAGCAAATAGGTCATAACCCGACCCCTTACATCATCAAGCATTAAAAGATAAATCCCCTCTAAAGGGGCAAACAATACATGCAAACCAATTTTATAACAAAAAGCTAAAGTGGCGAGGGAATCCACTAATCGGTTCGCCTCGCGGTAGACATGACAAATCTAGACCAGCCAGTCCTTCCTTAAAAAGCTTTGGCAGCTAGAGACAAGACTAAAAAGAGTATGATTAACAACCATTTGGGAATCCGACTCAATCTCCACTTGTCGAAAGCCCCAAGACCAATCTAACTTGAGACCTTGAAGAATACCCCAAAGCTCAGCGGTGGGAACGGAACATGACCTTAAGTTTTGGACAAACCCTCCTTTCCACCTCCCACAGCGATCTCTTAGGATTCTTGATCGCGACAACTTGTCGCTAAATACTGCGACCAAGCGGTCGCCAACATCTGGCGCCAAAATTGCATGCGCAATATTAGCAACCAAGTGGTCGTAAAATGTTTTTTTTTTTTTCTGTTGGAGTTAGCGACCATCTTAAGTGTTTGCTAAATCTGTAGAATGGTGTAGTGTGACCCAAATAGATTGAAACCGTCCGTGCACAAATCTAGTCTCACATTTCATGATTCTGCTGAAAAATCTGGCCACACTACATTGAAATGCCTCCATGCCTCTACATCTAATGGATGTCGCATCATCCCATCTTGTACGTGATCTGCAAGCCATCTCTTGTGTTCGCCAGTCACCACCGATGTGTATAACCTCTGCAACCGTGGGGTTATTGGCAAGTAAAACATACGAGAATAAGGAATGAGCTTTGTCTTGTCTTGCCTCCATCTATGATATTCACATATCTTGCAAGCTGCGTATTCTGCATCTGCACCCCAGTATATCATGCAAAAGTTTGGGCAACAATCTATAGCATCGTATGTAAGACTGAGACCCTTAACCATTTTTTTCGTGTCGTAAAACATGGCAGGTAATGTTGTCTCCGTGTGAGATACGTATCCGCAAAAATCTGAAATCATGTAGTTTTCGTGATCCGCCATCCCTAACTTTGACTTGAGGCTAAGTAGCTTAGTCGCTGCCCCAACTAGATGACATCACATCCATGCCACAACTGCCTATTCGCAGCCGACAACATGTCGTACACACGTTGTGCATCGGGATTGGGCGCTTCATGATAATACTACTCTCCCTCATGCCTTATATCCTCATTTTGGATGGGGTCATCAGTGTAATGAGGTCGGACATTAAAACCATCATAGGACATCTGCTCCATTCGATTGTCATACCCAGATAGTGATGGTGTAAGATCACTACTACTACAACCTTTATTCTATCTAGACTCAACCATCAATGCAGCAAACATTTCATTTGTCTCTCCGTGCGAAACCCACTGGTAATAGTGAGGAACAAAACCATCCTTAACAAGATAATAATGCACATCATCTACTGAAATCAGTTTCTTATTCTTGCATCTCTGACACGGACATCATAATTCTTGCGGGGTATAGATCGGCATAGATTTGCAGAACTCAATAAATTGAGTAATGCCAACAATCAACTAGTCGTTCAAAAAACCATCTACAGTACACAAATACATCCATTAACGTATTTTTCCTTCCCGTAAATGAATTTAAGATGTCACATAGGCATATTTAATTATTCATTTGCTTCTTTATCCTTAATTTTCTTTAGAATTTACATTTCCTACACATTGTATTATAATAGTACTATCCCATTTATCATTAGTACTTACCATATTAAATAAAAAAATCAATAAAATATGTTATTGATAAGCATTACATGTCTATTATAATAAATTATCTCATTTATTACTATTACTTATCATATTCAACTAATGAGTATGAAAATATTATTTAGCTTTTTTAGTATTTATTTTCCTGTATATTATAATAATATTATCTAATTCAAAAATTAAATCACATGTGCTATTATAAATAAATAAATATTGTTATTTAATTTATTTATTTTACATTCCCTACATATTATAATAATTTTCGCTTGAAAGTTTTATTGAGGAAAATATTTATTTTTATCGAATAAGTTTATGTAAAATTCGATCGACGAGTACGATTCCTACATAAAAAAAAAATTCTCAAGTCATAGTCGTGCATGGCATGACCAGGTCTTGCTAGTTTTTATACTATATTTGGTGACCATATGGTCGTTAAATCACCAAATATCATGCATGGTATAGGTCTTCAACTAGTTGAGTTTCAATTCGCCCTAGTTTTGACATATTAGTCAACGTATAATTTCAATATCAATTATGTTTGATACAAATGAGAAAGCTATGGTATGAGAGAGTATGTAACAAAGTGATGAAAAAGGTAGATACAAAAAAAAAAGGAAAAACAACAGAGAATTGATACAAAAGAGTGGTTCATGTAGGTGGTAGTAAGGTAGTGGGATTATCAGACCTGACGACTAACAGAGTGTTAAGCTGCCACTGATTTATCCTAACGTGGAAGAAATATCAAAAAGGTGTGAGAAACCTAATAATACAACACTCAGTTACGCCTAGCTCAGCATATCACAACTCGAAGCAGCCCTGGTTGTGGTTCAGAGTACTGTAAGCCCTCTTCTTCAAGCAGGTAACGCTGGATAGCAATTGGAAGTCTTGCAGGTGTGCGAGACCCCTTGGTGTGATGACCTGTCCCAACGCAGATGTAGACCTGTAACCGCTGTTCTGCTGATCTAGCTGCAGTCCTTAAACCACCTAGCTCATTCTTTAGTACATGGATGGCTTCACTCACATGCAGCCCATGGAGGTCAATCAACCTCTCTGCAACTCCACAATTTCCTCGCACTTCTGGGCTGATTGGGTTTCTGCCAAACGAGTAAAATATACACATACATATCCAACAAAATAGTCAAAGTTTAACGTCGTGTACACATGCAAAACAGCAGCTTCTTTAAATTACAGATTTATAATCAATCCCACTCATAGACTATGCATTTGCTGTGTTCACTGCTGTGTGCACAGAACCCTCATCTCCTAATATTTCTCAAGGCTCCTATTGATCTATTATGTTATGGTTTCTTTCTTTGAAAATCGAATATATCCTAGAAATCACTCCCCATATGGCTATGATATAATCAAAGGAGTGCACATACATTGGAAGAGCAAACAACTCCTGCAATGTAAGTGGTGAGGTTTGACAAGGCAGGGTAAAGTGTAGTTGATTGCTAGAAAGGTAGGAATAACGTGTCATGTCAAACATGCTCAAGTATCTAACAGCATAAGCTTTAAAGTCAATCAAATGGCCAGGTTAGCCGGCAACAAATTTGGGGAAATTGAATATTTCTTTGTTAGACATGTTCAATGGAGAAAATTTAAACAGTGCTTTTGACACATTTGCAGCCTAGTCTGGATTCATCTTCTCCAACCATTTCAAATTAAATGATTATATAGCAAGCGTCTCTCTTATCCCCTCAGATATTTTACATCCACACAAAGATAAAGTATAAAGATAGCGGCAAACCTTTGACGGTAAATTGATTCTTGAGCTTTGCTATGAGCAGCCTTCATCTGCACATTATGCAGATGTCCCTTAGCACTCAACTGTTTTGCTAATGCCTTGTTTCCAATTAAGTATGCCTGTCGGGCCTGAATCATTAATACATTAGTCATATCCACGATGACGACAGCTAGCAAACCCCATTACAACATGTAAAGGATATAACCCAAAACTTGTACTATTTGAATTATTCACCACTCTTGATATTTGCTTTTGGGTTATATCCCCTACCATAAAAACATATTATCACAGTATGAGAAATCATATATCCTACTTGTGGCCTAGCAGTTAGAAAGATACAGATCCTCACCCCACTGTTTTGAAAGGAAGTAATATAACCATCATCATCATCGCCCAATATAGTCCCGCTCAAGCAGGATCTGGGGGGTCGAGATGGGGGCACCCATACCATCCGTGTATAATAAATTGTACTACTTTTCCCCACTGTTTAGATCCAACAAACATTATTTAATTTTGGATGGCAACCATTTTTTTTTTAATTTTTGTGAAGAGAGGGAGAACTGGAGAAGAACAACAACAATCATTACACTCAAAGAACAAACAACATTACTAAATATATTCCAATGCTAAACAAGTTACTTCTGCTAGCATGTCAGACAGTTCCAGAGATTGGCAAGCTCAAATCAGGACAAAATCACTAGTAGCTGAAAGTATCATCAACCTTTAACTAGCAGGCTCAAACATCCTACAATGTCCTTTATCCAAAAATTCTGAAAATAACACCTAACTGGCCAATAATTATTCATCTAATCTACTGCAAGTAACTTTGTATAAGAGCTAGCACAGGCCATTCAAGGGGAAGAGAGTTATAATAGCCACCCCCACAATGCGAAGGCATCTGAATCCTTATTAAATCAATCAACATCATAGGGTTGTGGCCATCTGAATCCACACACAGAAGATTACACTCAAAAGTAGTAAATAAGCATCAGAATGTTGATGTCATGATATAATGTGAGAGATGAATAGTAAATTGAAGGAAAATGCCCACCACGTTTTATCTTTATATATAGTAATAATGTCATATGCTTCCTCTAAATCATGTAAATTAATCGAATGAATCTACCCAGATGTACAGTAATCAACCTAGCAAGTGCAAACATGACCATATAACCTCTATCAACATCTATCTGTATCATGTCTAAGTAGGATGATGACCATGCTAGCCTAGAATATTGCTCAAACTTCAGTTGCATATCAGTAACAGAGAGTTCTGCTACATTTATGCATTTGCTTTCTCTTTTTCAAATCACACCCAAGCCCCAACATCCTAATGCCTAGAGCATAAGTAATGTATGAAAAAAAATTACAAAAGAAAACAAAAACCTTCAAATATCCAATTGTTTGTATTTAGCCTGAAACTTGAAAGAATAGAAAACAGGAATTTGAGATCAAACACTAAGAGAAAAGGAATGCAAAAAAAAAAAAAATCAATCAACTTGATGATCAGATCATTAGTCAATTGCGCAAAGAAGAAAAATAATATTGTTAGTTTTGTCTTGAATTTCTGCTTGGTATACAGCCCCTGTCAATATAGAACTCCTGGTTAAAATGAAATAGATTGCATTATATCAATACGGAGTAACAATAAATGGAGTGTCTCATTTTAATAGCAATGTTTGTAATAGCATAAATATTGTGTATGTCACTCGAGTACTCAGATGATCTTCTCTAAACCTCAATACCAATAAATCATAGTCACTTGCACACACAATAAAATTATCTTGGTACAATGCAGCAAACTGAGGCGCCAATAAATCAAGCATGAACAAAAACAATATACAATAAGTAATCATTAAAGACATTAAAGTTTGTCTATAAGAAAATTTTGATATCATGTAAAAACAATGTTTAAAGTTTGACGGAAAATAAAATCTAGTTCAATGGTTTGAAGGAAAATATTTATATTTCAAAGGTAACAAATTTTTTCCATATTTCATACAAGGAAACCTTTGTAGGACATGCATGGTAACCAACTTCTTTTGTAAAAGACGTTTATAATTCAGCGATTTCTACTGCTTACCTGTTCAAAATATGCATTTCTCAAACGTGCATGGTCACGAGCTTCTTCCCGCAGTTCAGAATACAAATTTGCTGCCAACTCAAACGTATTAAAGCATATACATGCAAAAAGTGCAGTTCACCTAGACAAGAGATTCACAAATGTCAAAAGCATTACCCACAGCATCTCCTGTTTCAAGCCAAACAGGTACAGCCCGTGCGGAGCCACGACACTGCAACTTATCACCATAAACACCTTGGACAGGTCCAATATTGTTAGAGCTAGCCAAGATCTGGGGAGTTCTACTTGAACCAAGACTGCTATCAGCTAGCACATTTCCATCATACTTCCACACGCCAGAATCTTGAGATGCTAATTTTCGAACTGCTGATGCAAAATCAACAGCACCCCTTGATAGAAATGAAGTACTTTTGAAAGACAGCATACTGTCCTTAACAGATATATATGAACTAGCCGACTGTGGCACTTCATCCCTAGCATATTTTGACAAACCAGACTTGTTATGTGAGGCCAAAAGGGAAGGAAAATCCGATGAACTAAGATTTGGAGCTGATGAAGTCTTGGAATCAATGCCTCGATTAAAGTCTCCCTCAACTTGAAGCTAAAATATTCAGTGAATAACACAATAAGAAAATGCAAGACAAACAGATCACAAAAAGTACCCAGCCACCCATGAAACAAAATGCATGCAATACAGCAATAGTGACAAAGGACAATTGACATAGTTGGAAAATGAAACAAAGCAGGTTGTTGTAAAGTTGGAAACAATACTACAGTGCACAGCTTCACCAGCCAGGGAAAAAGCTATCAGATTTTAAAAGTTAATAAATAGATAATCTTTTGTAACAGTATTCAAACGCTCACCCAATACAATGTATACAGTCGTCTAATTTGAGTCAATTGCACTCAAGAATAATTTATTTAATCTTAGACTAAATGTTTGCAATCCATCCAGCTACTATATAAGTACAAATTTACACTAACATAAAAAATAGACCACTTATAAATTTTCATCAATCTTAAATTATTACCGATTGTATCTAAAATTTCTAAGAAACACCCAAACTTTAAAATATTTACAACAATCACCCTGGTCTAGCATTTATGTACAATTGTAATCATAGGTTTCAGTCATAAATTTCAGGTGGTAGGTTGCAAAGCTCAAGTTATGCACAACATGCGAGAAACCAGAAGGCTATAACAAATGGGTCGCCAAGTGCAGATGCCCACAAGTAATGAGCAGAAAATGCAAACATCCCTTTACATTTAGCTGAAATAGAGTTTGTGCCTTTGTGATATCAGAGATATTTGGCATAAGAAATCTGGCCAGTGAATAATTAATTAGACTAAATTTCAAAAAGATCAAAGTTAAATACATTTCAAATATTCTGCAAGTAGGTTATCAGATAAAGCTTCTTTAATCCAAAATCCTTATAAATGGAAAATAAACGGAAAAAAAAGAACTTACATGGTTTTTAGAGTATTCAACAAGATAAATCAGGAGAGTAAGAAGAAATCTAATTGCCAAAGCAGAGAATTTGATGCTTGGAGGTGGCATCATAAATTTCACAATGACTAATTCATTTAATTTCTTCGGGACAATAGATTTTCAATTTTTCATACATCATGCCTTGGTCGAAACATACCTATTCTAAGAGAGTCGCACATACCTCAAGCTGAGTGAGAATTTCGATAGTCATCTGCAGATCACAATCATTAGCAAAATACACCTCAGCTAGGCTTTCAGCAGCAAATCCAGGAAATTGCAAAGTCAGATGGTCCAAAAAGTTCATTTCATTATTTTCTAGAACAGAATTGTCAGCAACAAACATATTATTGGCATATCCACATATCCTATCATCTTCCAACAGAGTTCCTTCCCCACTACTCCCAATAAGAGGATCACCCACAATCACTTGGTTGTTCCAGGATTTGGTTTGCCAATGGAGAAAATTGGCAGATGATGGACCTCCACCAAAAGATGATGGGAGATATCTCATTTTACCATGGGAGACAACATGGTTTGCATGGTGAGCCAAATCTATGTGCTCATTTGACATGTAAGAACTACCAACAGTGGAAGAGTAATTGTTAGCTTTGCTACCATCAAGCAAAGATAGACCTGCAAGTGAGAGGCTCAAAACCCCATCTGGGTCTTCCCCTCCAATCACTTTAAAATCTGGAGTGATGTCATCAGGAAGGTGCTGCTGCCAATATTGGCGTGCCTCTTCATCAGAACTGATTGAGATCGAGGACTCTGTTCGGTCTAGCACCTGCTTTCCTTGTGAACCAAAAGCTGGAAGCTTACCTTTAGGATCTTGATCGCTACTTGTCGGACTAGTTGATGGTTTAAGGGCAAAAGGAACAAATTCTGCTGCATTAGGATTCAAACTTGGTCCTTGGTTTTTGGGGCTCTGCTTGGCTAGAGAAATCAGAGATCCTTTCTTGGACAGGTTCATTCTCGGGGAAATACGATTAGTGAACAATCAGAATTGAGGCTCCAACCATAACATTAACTTGAAAGATGATCAGAACCTATAAAAAACATTAGAAAGATTCAACACCCATAAGGGGATGAATAAAGGATTACAAAAAAAAAAAAAAAAAAAAAAACATGAAACAAGACCATTAGAATGAACAGAAGTCCTTAGTCAAATGAAAATATGCAGATTAAGATTCATTATCGGATGCCATGAAAACAGGACATGTAAGCATGCAGAATTAAAGCTCTAGCACAAAGTATAGTGTCAGAATTAAGGCTCCAACATTTTTTGGACCGAAGACGTTATTTAAAGGCTTGTTTATAGTTAAATTCCAACCAAAAATTTCTGATGTCCATTTGTAGATTTTACACCCACTTTGGATGCACATCCCTTGTTATTAGATTGGATTATTCCATCTCATTCCAATTAAAGGCGCATTTGTTTCTATACTAGGAACCGGGTTAAAATCAAGAATCAGGTTAGAATAGGAATCACTCATACCCTAGTTTTGGGTTAGGTATGAACTCAAGTGTATTCGGGCTGGTATGGGAATCATCCATAGTATGGGTTTGACTCATCCCTAAACCCATTCCAAACAAACAGGGCCTAATTTTCCTGACATCCATAACAATAGCAATCCCTCCCTAATCCATGTTCCATTATTCTAACACAGAAAGATTAAAGGACAAATGCCTCATGCTTCCTGAGGCTGTAATTCATGTTTGAGCCTCAAACACAAACTACTAATCTATCTATTGACATCCCTAGTTTGACGATAGAATGGGATTTAATCTAATAATAACCCCTCTAATACACAGGGATGGGTCTGAATCTTAATGCAGAAAAGTTTGAAATTGAATATGGCAGAGAATTTGGCAAAAACAATCCTCAAGATTTCAATCACAGAGATAGATCTTGTTTGTAGACCAAAATCAATTATTTATGACATCAGAGTAAAGTTCATTAGGCAGAGAGAGAGGGAGAGAGAGAGAGAGAGAGAGAGACCGGAGAGGAGAGTCGCCCAGGCTGCCCAGCGAAACCGAAACGGAGAGAACAGGACTGTGGTCGTCAGTTCGTCGCTGCTCGGTGAGTCGGTGGTCCACGGTGGCGGAGAGGACAGGATAGGCGTCGTCAGGGTGGAGAAGAGAGGAACAAGAAAACGGCTCACACATAAAAGAACCGAAAAAACTAGTGTTGTACTAGTTGTGGGCTTGTGGCCGTCGTGTCCTATGACTATATTTCTTATGATTAATTTTTTCTCTAAACTTATATAAAAGCAAAAAGGTTTGAAGTCCTTGTTACGTCACCTAGGATTTCGCCACATATCTATTCTATATTAAGCCATAACTATGACTATATTTTTTATGATTAATTTTTTCTCTAAACTTATATAAAAGCAATAAGGTTTGGAGCCTCCTTGTTACGCCACCTAGGATTTCGTCACATGTCGATTCTATATTAAGCCACCTCATATTTTTACACGTGTTATTTTCTTATAATTTAGACGTCTTTATAAATATTTCATGGCATAGTCCACATGTCAAAAAATTTCCATGTCAATCATATGTTATGTACACATCATATTGCCACATAATCTACAAATCTCAATCAATTTTTTATTTTTTTATATTGGATTATAATAAAAAAATTTTGGAAAATTAGTTACATATTTCGAGAAATTTACATATACAAATATTTTTTACCATATATCTTTATGATCCTAACAACTCTCCAATATATAATATACCAAAAAACCGTAGCTCATTTTTTCTATATATTTATTATGATTCATTTTTTAATACCTTAAATCATATTGGAAAAGTCAAAACAATGATAAGGTTGTCGAAAATATGTTAAGATTATATCTAGACATATCTATTCTAAATTATTATTTTTTAGAAAATATGTTAATTGTTAAATTTTTTGTTCAATTTATTTGTTATGTACATATGGTCATATGAATCAATAACAATTTATTATTAATTTTGTAATTTAAAAATATTACAGGATAAGATCTCGATCTATATTTATGTGAGTTTTTTTAGATTATATTGGAGAGTTGTTAGGATCATGAAGATATGTTAAAATATTATCCTATAAAATACATAAAAAATATTTTTATGTCAATTTCATGGAAATTAATTTTTACGAACCAATTTTTATTTTGCTAGAAAATAGGTTAGGTGTTAATTTTGTTGTTCAATATATTCGTTCTGTACTTACATATATGATCATTAACAATCTATTAAAATCTTATCCTATAAAATACATAAAAAATATTTTTATGTCAATTTCATGGAAATTAATTTTTACGAACCAATTTTTATTTTGCTAGAAAATAGATTAGGTGTTAATTTTGTTGTTCAATATATTCGTTCTGTACTTAAATATATATATATATATATATATATGGATCATTAACAATCTATTATTACTTTTGTAGTTTAAAAATATTATAGGATAAGATCTCGATATATATTTATATGCATTTTTTGGTAGATTATATTGAAGAGTTGTTAGGATCATAAAGATATGATAAAAAAAAATATTCTTATATGTAAATTTCTCGAAATATGTAACTAAATTTCCAAAAAAACATTATTATAATCCATTATAAAAAAAATATAAAAAATTGATTGAGATTTGTAGATTATGTGGTAATATGATATGTACATAATATATGAGTGATATGGAAAAATTTTGACATGTGGACTATGACATGGAATATTTATAATGACGTCAAAATTATAAGAAAATGACACGTGTAAAAATCTGAGGTGGCTTAATATAGGATCGACATGTGGCGAAATCCTAGGTGGCGTAATGAGAAGGCTCCAAACCTTATTGCTTTTATATATATAGTAGATTAATAATGAACATAATCCTTCTTTCTTTCAAAAAAATTAGAATAAATTTAGCCCAAAAGCATTTTGAGCTAACCTATTTAGGCGTTTGTACCTACGCTGAAATTTTTTGGTTTTTGTTTAGTATATAAGTCTTTTTTATTTTTTTCCTATTTACTTCTCCCTCTCTCTCGATGACGAGATCTCTCCTGACCTAATTCCTTACGCTCGTCAATGGCTCATGGTTCTCTTCCACGCTAACCTGCCTCGCCTGTTGGAGGAAGCAATTCGATCGAACCTACTACTAGCCTCTGACGAGGATCCGACGGAGATTAAGATCTGGGGGATTCTGCTACTTCCAAGCAAAGGCCATGGATCTACGGATGAAATTTTGTTGAAATTCCTCCTCTGGGCTCGTGATTGGAAGTTTCCAAACGCGTACGAGATGTTATATCGGACTCTAAATTTGGCTTTATTAACTTGCATAGAGTCAATTGAGAGATTGCATGTGTTTAGAAGCTCATAAAGGGATAATTTGCTTTGCTTGTCTTATTGCATACTTGCCATTTGCTTGAACTGCATATTTCCTTTATTTATCATTAGTGTACCATATCTACACCATATCTAACCCTTTACTCCCTCAATTCAACCCAAAAACTGAATTAAGTTGATTGGATTGCTTTGAGGCAAGTTTTGGCTTGATTAAGGTGTGGTATTGCTTGTTGTGGTTTGCTTTTGGAACACACTACTCTCTCGTTTTATTGCTTTGTTTTCAGGATTAAGATGTATTGGTGTGATCCCTTTAATGATATTCCACCAACTCCAAGGGTGCAAAGACCTCCAAAGATTGAGCCTTTTTTTGGAGAGTATGGACCGGATGATTATTTGGCATGGGAGCGAGTTGTTGATTACTACCTTGACTACTATGGTTATGAATTATGATGAATGGGATATCCTTCCATGGGTGAGTAACTACCTAGTTGGTTCTGCCCGTTCCTTTTGGTTATGGATATGTCAATCTAGAAACGTCAAGGCTTGATTCCAATTGCAAACTGGGATCAAATGAAGTTTGTAATGCAAAAGATGTATGTTACAAACGATGAAGAGTTGCATAGAAGATATAGAGCAGTTGGTGCTCCTGCTTGCCAAAAGAGAGCTCCAATTCGATCCTTGAATCACAAGTACGAGTCTTTGGACTTGACTAAGGAGGCGTTGGCTAATTCTAGTCAAATGAGGTATAATTCTAACTCTTCTTCTATTGGTTTAGATACTAACTCCTTTTTGCAGGAAATTGGAGTTTCTGACTCACCAAAACTAGGAATTTTCACTCAAGAAGAGAGAGTTACAACCCCACATTGTAACACCCCCTTCCTACCCTGGAGGTATTACCGCCAGTAACCTCGATTAAGACTAAACCGAAGCTACCCAAGACTTTAAACTAACTGAACAAACTAAAACAAACATTACAGCGGAATAAATACAATTGGTCTTATACAAACCTTAATCCAAAAAGATTAAATAAATAGCACAACCTTCTATTTAAACAAAATCTTCATCCAGTCTTCCTTGATTTCTTATTTCTGAAACTCAGCTTCACTTTGAAGTAGTTCAATCATGATCTTCACTCAAGTATAGCCATTTGGAAACCTTTCTTCAACTTTTGGAACTTCAAACCTCTGAATCCGCCTCTTGAATCAACTTCCAAGAAGAACCTGATGTATCGTATACAACGGTAGACACCAGCCGACCAAATAAAAGAAAAGAAAATGGACGGGTTAGTCTAATGATAGACTAGCAAGCGGAGAATCTAACTTGGTTCTTATGGTTTTAACTAAATATATTGGCATCCAAATCCGAATAGACTCGGATTTGATCCAACAGTTAGCAGTCTTGTAGAGAATAAGAAGAAGACTCGTATAATCAAGAGAGAGAACACCACCGCTTGTGGTTTCTTTTAAGAAGCATAAACAATTGTTGGGAACCCATAATAATCACATAACGTTTTGAAAAGCCTCCATCGACTAATCAGATTGACTTAATCAAAGTTTGATTAAGAATCATTCATAACCGGAAACAAGAATGGTTATCGAATAGACTAACCATTCGGGTACATTAATGTGCCTAACGCACTTATCTTTATTACTTTCAGAACTTTTCACAAACATGTTGGTAACTTTTAAGCGGCTAAAACCGCAGAGAATCCACCTGTACATGGAGACGTCAAGATGAGAGGGATTATTTCAACCATGATCATTGACGAACACCTAGTACCAATTTGCACTTAGCTAGAGTGCATAAACACCTCCTCCAGCGTTGAGTGAGGTATGAGTCATGACCCGAATGTTGGGATATGATAGTAACTAGCTAAACCTCCCAACATAAACTGTGTTATAAAGAGGTCATCGGAGACTCGGCTCCTACCCCTGAAACTAATTTACTTCACAACAATGCCTCAGCATGAGACAACATACAAGGTCGCATATAACGGACCTAAATCCAGTTCTAGCGCAAAACTGAATAACAACATGGTCATTATTTCTAACAAATATAACAACCTATCATATTTTATTAATCATACAAGTTGTTCCCAACGCAAATATTAAATGGGATCCAATTCCTCATTTAATAACAATAACGCAAGGGAGAATCGTCTACTTGCCTTATAAGGCGTGCTCGACGTCCTTAGCAATTCCAACAGTAATCTGTATCATCCCTCTGACAAATATAACCAAAGGATTTCTCAGCAACGAGCTCACAGAAATACTTCTTAGTTGTATTCTCAACTCCCACAACTTCCTAATCGATAAACGATTTAATTTCCGAATATCGATATATAATAAATCCTTAGTTATCATGCTTCAAGGAGCCATCTTGGCGGAATTATAACTAATTATCCGCTTCTCTTTTGAAACAATTTTCTAAATAAAAATTGTTCATCAGCAACAATTCTAAAAGATTACCAAATTTCAGCTCAAACGGATTAACGACGAATCCCAAGTAATTATCCGAAGTCCTTTACCTGACAATCGGTATCCAAAACTTGTCTTCGCTATAACGGAAGATCCGGACGTCCGTTTCACGAGCGGTTTGAACCTGTGGGACCGTATCAACGTCAAGATTATAAAAACCATAAATTTAATTAGCAAAGCGGAACCGAAAGGCCCTTACGGTGGCTCCGCAACCAAACCGCTAATTAATTTCGATCGTATATACCTTCACTCGAGCCCATGGCTCGTGTGGCTCGGTCATGGCTCGATCCTCGAGTCCGAGGGTGGCTGCGCGTTGCCCGATGACAGCTCTTGCCATGGTGGTGGTCGGAGGAGAAGAGGAACGCCGACGGCGTCACTTTGGCGAGGCGAAAAGATGACCTCCGACGGTGACGTCCTCACCCCTCCTCCCCGAGTTCACGTTCCGTCCTACTCCTCTCCCTCTTGAACAGCCAGCCAGGTGAACAGGTGTTTGAGCTTGGGGTGGCTAAGAAGAAGGCTGGTTGGGAAAGGTGGTTGGGGACGGAGAAGCTTGGCACCGGCGGTGAAGATGAATTCTTTCACCAAGTCCGTTCGTTCCGTCTCTCTCGGTTCCGTTTGCAACAACAACTGAGCTCAACCAGAAATAAAAATGAAGAGGGAGATGAGATGATGAAGATGAGGTGAGGCAGAGGATAGGGAAGATTTGCAGCGGTGGAGAATTCCAGTCTCCCGATCCATCGTCGTCCTGCACACTCTCGAACCCCTCCTCTGTTCCAACTCAAAAGTTTGAGCCCCCTCCCTTATCTCAATCTCCAGGTTCCTTCCATACTAAGACAAAGGAAAAAATGATTTTAAAACTAAACCCGTCTCGAAACGGGACTCGCATTAAAGTGGTAAAATTATGTACCTCGGATGGAAAAACTTACTAAACGAAAAACATCCCGTAAATTATGTAGACCAATAAAATCAATTTTTCATGATTTTATAATGCTACCTTCAATTTTTAAGGCTTCCGTTTCGTATTTTCAATCCTTTACAGTACATAATTAAAAAGACGGCTTATCCAATAAATATTCTTTTTCCACCGAAAAATCCTAGAATTCACACCGATCCATAAAATCATTTCTTTGTGATTTTAGGATATCACCAACAATTTTCTAGGATTTAATCTCCAACAAAAATATCGGATTAAGCGTTAAAAAGATATCCGAGAAAATTCAAAAATATCCTCAAAAACCGCAGTTATTACACACATAGCCAAGAGACCTCTACAGAATCAAGTGACCTCCCATGTGATCCTCAATTCCATATTGTGGATGAAAGTTTAAAGGAGGTTCCAGTTGAGGAAAATATGCAAGATGAGAGCATGGAGGAAGAAGTTATTGTCTCAAATGGAGTTTCAATCAAAAAGAGCATTAATGTCCAAGAGATGATTCAATGTCTTCTACCAACTATGATTGCTCCAAAACCTTCTATACTAACCATGGTGCCTTTAGTATCTCCAGCATTTCAAGATATTTCTCCTCTTAATCTTACATGCAGCATCGAATCGAGGGCGATTCGATGTCAAGTGGAAGAGAATGATAGCGATCAAAGAACCATGAAGAACAAGGTTGAAAAGAAGGTGTCTAGGAGGCCAAGAACAAGACCTTTTCCAAGGTCTCGAACGTTCAAATTCAAAGAGGTGTTCATGGACTTGATACTATCTCTTCAAAATATCCATCAATGGCATCCTCGACCACCAAGGAAGAGGATGAAGTCTTCAAAGTTCGAAAAGTTTTGAAACCCGTCAAATTAAAAACAATGCTCAGTAAACTGGTCATAACTTGGGCTAAAAAATTCATCTCAAGTCCGTTAAGTACTCGTTGGAAAGATAATTAAAAGTTATACAACTTTGTAGTTTACATCAAATCCAGAATCCAACAGAAAAGGGCCGAAAAATGGGTTTTACTGAGAGTTATTCAAGTCTTACGAGAATCTTATCTTCAGTTTAAATTTCTATCTTTATTTATTTTATTTATGGACGTTTTTATGCTAGAATAATTAGAGATTTCGACCATAGGCATATGTTAGTTGGTTGATAATCTCTCTCCTATGTTTTTATTATGTTTTAGATATTTTGATTTTGTTAGGATGTTTTCTTAAATAAATAAATCAGCCATGATTTATTTTATTTAAGGGAATCTAGTTTGTTATAGGTCTAGATATTTTATTATATCTTTGGAAGCAAGACATGGGTTACTTGCTCTCCAATGATCAGCTTTGTATCTCTATTTATACTTTGCAATTTCATTAATGAAAAATCAGCTTGAGAGAGATTAAACCCAAATTGGTTTAATCTATCTCTTGGGCCCAAAAATATACACGTGTGTTATTGAATTTCTGCATTGGAGAACTCGTTATTATCATCATTCGAATTCATCATCCTCACCGAATCTTCAATCTCTTCTTTTGTGTTTCGTTCGTTTGATTCATTGAATTGATCAATCAAGTTTAGTTCTAGTCGATTTATATCAACTAGTTTATCAATTTGGATTAGCGTTCGAGCCATCCAAGTTGAACTATCTTATTGATTCACATTAGTATTTCGAAATCAGTGCCTATTATTCAATTTCGAGTCCTTCAATTCTTTGTGAAGCAAGTTTCTGACTTTTAAGTGTTGCAGGGAAGAAATCCGTATTACAAGGCAAGATCGGGATTGTGTGGGGTCATATACGAGATTATCAAGGAGGATTCCGAGGCAATCACGTATCACAAACCATATACTATACCACCAAATACATACCGAAACCTAAACCCCAAACCTTATGTTATCATACCAAGAAAAGGTTGAAAATGAGACATTTAGGGGAAAAAAAAGGCTATAACTATTCACTCTAAGATTCGTCTTGCAATTATGACCAATCCTTTCGAAGATCTGGATTCAAACTAGAATATGGATCCATCGAAAGAATCGATATCACGATGCAAGAGATGCAAAATTGCAAGAAAAGGTAAAAACAGGGGTGTTGTAGGGTGGTTTTGAACGGAAAAACGCATATTTCGAGGCTAAAACGACATTTTTTGAGATTTTAAAATGGACAGGCCCTCCGGATTTGACCCTAAAACCTATACCCCAAACACGAACCCTATACCCTAACCATATACTATAACCCGAAATACACCCCAACACAATTTCCAAAACATATGTTATCATTGTAAGAAAATGTCGAAAAATGAGACATTTAGTAAAAAAGGCTATAACTTTTCACTATAAAATTTGTCTTGCTATTATGACCACTCATTTCGAAGCTATTGATTCAAACTAGAATATAGATTCATAAAACTAATCGATAGGACAATACGAGAGAAGCAAAATTACAATAAAAGGTCAAAAATTGGGGCGTTTCAAGGTGTTTTTCTAGGGCTGAGCACGGTTCGGTCAGAACCGAACCGAACCGAACCGAAACCGAACCTTTTCAGTTCGGTTATCGGTTTAGGGAATTTCAAAAATTCAGTTTCGGTTCGGTTTAATTAGGTTCGGTTCGGTTTAACCGAAATAAAAAAAAATTAATTAGGTTACTAGTCTAGCGCGCATGTGAATATGTGATATTCGGTTTTTGGCTTTTACTTTCTCCAAAGAGGGCCGAAGTGCTGAACTAAAACCCTAGCGTCCCTCCCGCAGTCCCGCTCCCGCCTGTAGCCGTCGCGACTCGCGAGCGCCGTCGCAAAGTAGCAGCCTGTAGCCGAGCGCCGTCGCGCCGAGCAGTAGCAGCCTGTAGCCGCCTCCCTCCCGCCTGACCACCTCATCCTGTAGCAAGTTGCTGGTACCGAGCGCCGTCGCGCCGAGCAGTAGCAGCCTGTCGCCTCTCCCTCCGGGCCAGTCGACCATCGCACAAGCTGCATAGTCAGACACTCGGACTCGAGATTTGTAAGTGCTGGTCGTCATTGAAATTTCCCGGTCGCTATTAGCTATCTTGCTATCTTCTGTAATCTGTGCTGAATTCTTGCTATTTGTTTGCTGAATTGATGCTAGTTTCTGGGGCCAGTGAACCTCTCAAAGATTTTTCATTTGTTTGCTATCTTCCCCGGACTCGAGATTTGTTTGCTGAATCTTCCTATAAGGTATCTCTCTTTTCAATATCAAGAGCAAACCTGAGGATTTTCATGTGGATAATGTTGTCTATGGATGTGAGATTCAATTGGTTGTCTTTTTGCATAATGTTGTCTATGCGAATAACGTTGTCTATGAATATGATCGAATTGGTTGTCTCTTTTTGTCAACTGCCAAATTGATCCACCTTTTGTAATTTGTACTCAATTAATTTATTTGTTCTTGCACTATATATTATTAATAATAATCTTATAATCATGTCTTTCTTTTCATTGGTTCAATATTTCCATGATTGTATCTCTCAATCTCCCATCTTTCACAGTTTCACACTTTCACTATCTATAAAATCATGTCTTTCTTTTCTTTTTCTTTTTCAAAGTTGGTGGTTTCATGGGTGTTAATGGTGGGGCTTAATGGGACTCATGAATCACAGGAGAAGACCACTCAAATTTTATGGGGTTTCTTTCTTTTCACACCAGATTGAATTTGTTACGTATGATTTGGCTAGTATTGTGACATTGGAGCTGGCTTTGAGCCTTTGACCATTAGTTATTTAGTTCGTTTGATTTAGCACTGTTAAAATAATTAGTTACGTTTGTTTGATCATTGATGCACTATTATTTAAAGCTTTTAAACCCTTGACTGCATTTGATAAGTTCATTTTCTTTAATTCAGTTGAAAGTATAAGTGTGGATTGGAGACTTGGAGTCGCACACTTGCGTTCAATACGGATCAATTTTCATCAAATGTAAGTGTATACCTTTTTTATAACTTATAAAGAGTTAAGACTTTTGATCTTGTGAATAGTGGTGGTTTCTTAACTTGCTTAAATTGCTTTCAATTACAGAATTGTTGCTGTTGTTGGCATGGAGGATTGGAGCTGATTGTTGTTGTTGTTTAGGGTCTTTTTTATGTCTTTTTGTTGAATATTTGATGGCTGATTTTGTATGGATTATGGGACATTTTATGTTGAACATTAAGTGCTAAACTTCTCAAATTTGAGCACTTGTTTTTGTATGGATTGTGGGACATTTTATGGCTTTTTAGTGTGTGTAACTTGAAGGAGTGACAAGTATTTAAGCCTATATTGGCATGTTGAATGACATTTTTTGTTCATTTTAATTTTTATGGTATGATGCATTGCATGGCAGATTCAGCGGCTTAAAACATATACAGCCTCCCGTACTTATGCAAATTTGTCAGATAGACACCCCACCTTTGGTTTGAACTTATTGAACACTTAAACTTAACAATTTGGACCTATTAAACACCTGGTCGCTGACAATCTCGTTGAGTGTAACACACGCATGTTGACATATTCTAATTTTTTGTCCAAATGTGTGCCACATAAGCTTATTTTGCCACATAAGATGCCACATAAGCTTATTTTGCCACATAAGATGCCACATAAGCCCAATCTTTAACACCATTATTTTAATAAAATCAGAAAATATAAAAAATACAAAAAAAAAAAAATTGCACAAGTACAAGGGGCTGTATATGTGCGTTTGACTTACACGTACTTCGTCACGTCAGCGATCAAGTGTTTAATAGGTCCAAATTGTTAAGTTTAAGTGTTCAATAGGTCCAAACCAAATGTGGGGTGTCTATCTGACAAATTTGCACAAGTACAAGGGGTTGTATATGTTTTAAGCCCAGATTCAGCCATTCAGGCATTCAGGCTTCAGAATTAATTAACAAGAATACAGGATTAAGCCTATATGGATGACAACGCTTCTTTTTTGTTTATTTTTTAGGTTCGGTTCGGTTTTTTTGGGTGTCGGTTCGGTTTTTTTGGAGGTCGGTTCGGTTTTTAGTGGGTCGGTTCGGTTTTTGGAGGGGTCGGTTCGTTTTTTTTCCGATTAACTTAGTTTTTAATTCTGTTCGTTTATTTCGGTTTTTTAGTGAACCGAACCGACCAAAACCGATACCGAACCGAAAAAGTTCGGTTCGGTTTTCGGTTCATTAAATCCCGAATTTCGGTTTTCGGTTCGGTTTAGGTCGGTTCGGTTCGGTTTTGAACCGATGCTCTTCCCTATGTTTTTCAACGGATAAGTGCAGATTTGGAGGCCTAAACGTCCTTTTTTTCAAGATTCTATTATGGACAGGCCCTCCTGAACTAACAATAACCCCGTATTGCCGAGATCTTTCTTTCCGTGTATCATATGTCCCGATCCGACAACCGAGAACAAAGTTACACCTGTTTTAATCCATATCGCAATCTCAAACCCTAATCCTTCAACCAATTCCCCAAACACAAACCCTAAACCCTAAACCCTATACCCTAACCATATACAATAACATCAGATACATACCGAAACCTAAACCTAAATCCCAAACCTTATGTTATCATTCAAAGAAAAGGTTGAAAATGAGACATTTATGAAAAAAGGCTATAACTATTCACTCTAAGATGCGTCTTGCAATTATGACCACTCATTTCGAAGCTATTGAGTCAAACTAGAATATAGATACATCAAACAAATTGATAGAACAAGCCGAGAGAAGTGAAATTGCAAGAAAAGGAAAAAAATCGGGGCATTTTAGGGTGGTTTTGAACGGAAAAGCGCCAATTTGGAGGCTTAAACGACTTTTTTTCGAGATTCTGATATGGACAGGCCCTCCGGAATGAATTAATAACTTTGAATATAGACTCCTAAGCCCTTAATATTAACCTGAAATAAATATAAAAACTCAGAATAAATAACCTAATAGTAAACTCTAGAACAATATAGAACCCTAACCTTAAACCATATCCTAAAATAAATAACTAAGCCATGAATAAATAACCCTCATATTAAACAATAACCCTAATATAGAGCATTAACCCTTAATATTAACCCAAAATAAATAAATAAGCTCGAAATAAATAATCATAATAGGTAACTCTAGCCCTAATTAAGAACTCTAACACTTAAGCATAAACAATAACAATTAAGAACCCTAAACCTTCAACCAACACCCCAAACACAAACCCTATACGCTAACCCTATACTATAACCCCAAATACACACCTAACCTAAACCGAAATCCCAAATCCTATGTTATCATTCCAAGAAAATGTTGAAAAATGAGACATTTAGTAAAAAAGGCTATAACTTTTGACTCTAAAATCCGTCTTACTATTATAACCACTCAATTCGAAACTAATGATTGAAACTAGAATAAAGATTCATCAAACGAATCGATAGGACAATCAGAGAGAAGTGAAAATGCAAGAAAATGAAAAAATCGGGGCATTTTAGGGTGGTTTTGAACGGAAAACCACTAA